>WAAD01016164.1:386536-438626 GCA_013389945.1 Fregata magnificens
CTTATTGCTGAGCAGACGTCAGTCACGTGGTATGGAACATCCCTTTGGTCAGTTTGGGTCAGCTGTCCTGGCTATGTCCCCTCCCAAGACCTTGCCAACCCCCCCAGCCTAGTGGTGAGGGGAGAATGTTGGAGCGACAGCCTTGATGCTGTGCGAGCACTGCTCAGCAGTAGCCAAAACCCTGGTATGTTATCAACGCCTTTCTAGCTACCAATACAAAGCAGTACGAGGGCTGCTACAGGGAAAATTAACTCCATCTCAGCCAGACCCCATACACCTGGTCTAATCTTAACATAGGTTCTGTACAGGGATGGCACCCAACGACCTACAGCATGGTTAAGCTCTCCTGATGTTCAGCACAGAGACGTCAGTTTAAAGACTGAACTTCTCTGGCACTGTGACTTGCCAGAAAACACTCTGGTGTGTGCTCCTCCTCTGCCAGCAATGCAGAGACAAAGCCCCTCGGGAGCTGTGACTGTCTTCATCCTTGCAGCGCTCAGTATCGACATCAGTGGCATGACCTACGCTAAAGTTGGCATGAAAAATATTTGTCTGCCTTTTCAAATTAAGTGGCTTTGGCCCATTTTCCATTACAGTGGCAGTGCATGGTGTTGGCACAGCCAGTCCTGCTGCTCCCCTGTGGGAGTGGAGCCTCTGCTGGCACCCAGCCACCACGCTGCCAGCGCTCCCACACGCATGGCCTCCAGAGCCCAATCGAAGGACCGCCAGGCTCTGTGTAAGGTCATCAGCGCTCCCCAGGACAGTCCTTTGGTAGCTGGTGGCAAGATAAGGAAACCCTGGAAAAGTGACTGTGATGTCTCCACGAGACGACGTCTCCAGGCCTTGAAGCCAAGGTCGCTGTTTGGCCCTGGGGCGCTACTGGACTGCTACACTTAAAGACAGGTCCTGGAGACCCCGATCTCACGCCTCAGCCTCAGTTCTCCTGAATGAAATGTCTGTTTAACCTGCTACTAGATATTGCATTATCTTGTCGGTATTATTTTACCTCTTTAAATAAGTCTCTCTCCATTTTTTAATTTAAATTCATTCAAAACAGCATTTTCAGAATGAAATGTCCTGACTTTTCAGGGCAAAATGTTGTGACTTCTGTGGCGAAATTCTTTCTCAAAAAAGGCGTATTCGTGAAGGATTTTTCTCACTCAAAACTTGCCGTTAAATATCCTTCTTTCTGAACACTTCTCCCTCTATACTGCTAGGCACACAAACTAGACAAGGTCAAGCTTTAAGCCTGGGTGGATTCTGGTGTCTTGACTTCTGCAGATGTTTGCCTAAATCAAGCTGTAAGCAATTCAAGAAAAGCATCTGTCTTTGTGAAGCACAGTGTGTCTTCATCTGCTTCTTGACCCACAGTCTTTCAGAATATGGCTCCTTTCTCATTTTTCTTTGGGTGTCTTCCAGCCCTACTGTATTTTCCATTTCATCTCCTTCGGCAGTGTGACTAAGCACCTCTTGAGGGTTAGTCTATGACATGGTCAGTTCATTTGAGTTGATAATTTCTGGGAGTTATACAGCTGGACTCATGTTTTTAAGTTTCCCTTTACCCCATAATTTTTTTCCGTTCGGATGGCTCAAGGAAATGCACACAAACTAAAATCTGTATGTGGTTTTACTTGGAAGGCTTAACGAGAGATGTTGATCCATGTGTTTCTAGTCTGTTTCTACAACAAGAAAGTTATTCTGAATTCTGTGGAGAACTTCCCTTACATATTAAAGAGTGAAGATATCGGGCAATTACTATTTCAGCTAGAAAGCAATATGTTCTGAGCAGTTCTGGAACATCACATTTATGAACTTTTCTCTTTCTGCCATCCAGATCCTCTTTTAATGAAGGAATGACCTTGGTCATCATCCTTCACGTTCCTAAGGTGCATTTGCGCCCAGAAGCTACCCCCATATTCTGTTCCAGGCTTTCAAGGCACGTTAAAGAACATCCATTGCTGCGTAGACTGATGCAGCCTTTATGATTTTTGCCACGATTAAACTTGGCAAGACTGACATATTGGATTTAAGGGGAAGTGTCTGGGTTAAAATGCAGGCCAGACTACTAGGAAAAAGAAAAAAAAGGCAGAGCAAACTCAGGTTGACTGCTGGAGGTGTAGTCCTTTGCTGCCTCAGCTTGGGCTGGACAGTTCAGGCAAGTCTAACTTTGATCTTGGGCTCTCATGGTTGCTGAACTTTATTTACACACTGATGTCAATAGGATTATGTGTGATGTTAAATGAGATTAATAAGTGCTTGCTAAATTGTAGCTTTGGACTATACACACTCCTGGAGAGCACATGAACAATATTGTTGTGGGTAGCTGAGTCACACCACTCGATGAAAGAGAAGGAGCACCTGTTAATAGAAGGTGCTCTAACTGGGAATAAAATAAAGTTGAGCACCAAAGTCTAGTTTCTCATCTCTTCAGTGTACCCAGGCCCATTTGCTTCTAATTAAACCTATTTTTCTTCACACAGCTGCAATTTCCAATCACAGTTCCCTGGGGCACCTGGGTGCTAACACCCCTCATGTGTTCTGGCCTCTCCCTGCCAGAGCTCAGGGGAGCAGCCTGGCAGTTTGCTAACTCTCAGCTCTGCGGCCAGGGAAATTGCAGCCTTCCTTTCATCAGGAAGTAAGTGTACTTTCCTTATCTGTGTCTATAAATCTGAGAATTTTAAGTAGTTGCTCCATGTGTTTCTTAATTGATCAGGTTTGTGCCGTACTGTGAATCTGAATGAGAATGTGCTGACTGCTTTTGGTTTCTGGTCTGCAAGCAAAGACACTCAGAGGGCTCTGCTATTCCTCTTAGAGTTAATGGAGAAAGATCGTGCCTATTTAAAATCAGCATTAAACGCTTGTTAGCTTCAGTGAATCAAGAAAGTTTCTCTATTAAAGGATTTTCCAGGTTGTTCAGAGCCTCCAGGAGTGTTTTTAGTTAGTATGTAACAGAGTTGGCTTTTAATGTAGGTTGCTGTGAGATGAAGGAGGAGATTGAGCAACATGTGAAATGTGGTTTATTTGCTCTCCCATAGAGAACTCAAAATAGTGATTTGTGGTTTGGATGTAAAGTGTGAAGGGGTTATCTGGCTGACCTGGGATCACACAAGGCATCTGCAGTAGGACTAGAAAACAGTTCCCTACCTTCCAGTGCGATGCTGCATCTAGTGATGTATGAAACAGCAATGAACCCTTAAGTGACCTTTATTACAAAACCAAATTCTTATGTACCTTTCTCCTTTTTCTGAGTTTTTGTAGGCTACTGTCACCATATTCAGGGGGTACTCACTGCCTCTTAAACAGTGATTCATTAAGGTGGCATTAACTAATCTGAGAGCTATAGAGAACTTCTCAAACTAGCAAACGCTGTTCTTTCTTTTTGAGCGCAAGTTAATGGAAGTCGTGAGACTATGGTAACAATCTGAGCGTCTATGGCTTAACCTTGTAAGCGTTATACCTGTACTACCTCCTCCTAGGTTTGGTCATTCCTTATTGCGTGAAGGACTGGTAGGAAGCTGAGTTTCCAAAATGAACTGAAATGGCAGGATTGGATAGTTGTTATGCACAGATCTCAATGTGACCCATAGGTGACGTCATTTTGTAATTGCTGAGAAGCAAGGCTGGTGGAAAGGAAACTGTAGGACAGGTGGATAATCTTCAGCTGAGCCAAAGAACCGCGTGTCTGTGATACAAAGTCAAATTCCTTCCCTCTTTCAAGTGAACTTTTAGTGCAACGTGGTCTGAGAACCTTGGCTAAAGGCTCTATAATGCACTGTATTGGTCGTCTTGTCTTTGTACTGTTGGTTTTTTTTTTCAGCTGGGAGCTATAGCACCCTGAAATATGATTTCCACATGGTAGGACAGAACTTAGTGGTAAAAACAAGTTTTGAAGTGATTTGCACCAAATTTGTTTCATAAGAGTTCATACACTCAAAAAGTGATGCATTTAATTTTGAATGCTTATTAATGCAAAAAGCAGACTTTTGAATCTCAGGTATAAAAGGCGGCAAAGTGAGTATATTCAACAAGAACTTTACCACCTTTTTCCTCAGTGTGGTTTCAAAATAGCCTAAAACCAAAAGAGAGGCCCCCGTAACTTCCCTACAGCAGTCTCACGAGGATACAACCACAGCAGGGACCGACAGAGGTGCGAGCCCTGAGATCATCCGTAATACAGTTATCAGATTCTGCTTTCCTTCATTAACCTTTGACCTCCAAATACCTGGGTTGCAAGCCCTGCTGAGACATGGCAACGTTGTTTGATAACAGAAGAAAGCACAAAGGAAGTTAAAACTGCACTCTCAGTTGTCACCACCTTGTTTGCCAAAGGCGTGTGAGGATGGTCAAGGGGCAGGCGTTGAAAACACTGTAAGGATTTTTTCCAAGGAAAAGTTAAGCGTGAGAATAAGGGGGACGTGTCTGAAGACCAGTTTTGCTTTGTATGTGTTAGCAGTGTGTTAGAGAGGATGGAAGTTGGAAATGAGACTCTTTGGCTGTCTAGATGTCCGAGGAAAAATAAGATGTGCTATTTTCTGGCCTATGCTTTTGGTAAGATGTGTTTTTTGTGGGCGCATTCAGACTTTTTTTTTAATTGTTGTTAGTGAATGCAGTGTTAAAGTACACACAAAATTGCTGTTACGGTAAGCCAGCAAAGTAGCAGTATCTCCATCAGAAATCTCAGTTCTTCAATGGTGGTATCTTTGTAGCTTTCTCTCTTCCCGCTCCACGTTCCCCCCCTTCCCCTTCACGTTTGGGGATGTGGTTACCCTTCACCCCCGCATTACCGGTTTTGGCCTGCTGCGCGGGGGTGGTTGGTTGGGGCAATTCAACTTAGTTTACTGCCTACCAGGACAACTCTGTCGGGTCAGGGAATCCCCAGGCGGGATGGAGCCAACGTGGTAGCTCCATGCTATATGACTCTTGGCCACTTATTTTGGATAATGGGGATGTGTCCGGTACTCCGCTTATTTTGGATAATTGTCGAGTCCCCTTGGGCCCTATGACACGTGGGGTAGAGTAGATTGATCTGCAGACTGCCTGTTTTCATACTGGCTGCTGGCTCAGTGCCTGAAAGCAACAAAGACTGGGAACCACAGCTGAAATCCAAAATTTTGGTCTTTGGGAGATGCTGTCTTCTGATTGTTATAAGCTTTGTTTCATAATTCGCATCCCTCCAACTTGAGCGAGGTGAGAGCATGGATCTGGGTAATCTATTTTCCAGAATTTTTCTTAGGTAGTCAGAACTGAAGTAATACTCTCCAGAAAGCATCAATACTCTGTAGTGGCTGTTTTGGAGAGGATGTGTCAAGCTGAAATCTTGAGAACACCTTTCATGTTACTACTCCTTCATCAAAGCTTCTCCTTATCCTGCCATTCAGATTAACATACTATTGACCTAATTTCTCTTCTGTCTTCTTTAAATGCTGTTGCATTTCATCCTGGAATTAATGCACAGTGCCACTAAAACTCTCTTAATTTACGTTCTGTTTGACAGAGCAATTCTGATTTTTGGATGAAGATGTTCTTGGAATTATGTCAAGCTCTGTAAACAGTTCACAGCAGTCACAAATGCAGTGAGATTTGGGAGACCAGATTACACCCCAGAAGCTGCAGTTAAAACTCATTGAAGTTAAGAGCAGGGTTTCTGGTGATCTGTTAATCTCTGCATCTGCCTCGGTGCACATGGGAGTTTGAAGTTTGCGGTATGGTGCGTATGCCCTATGTCAGGAATGAATAGCATGCGGTCTTTACATTGTATTTAGCCTCCTCCATATGCAGGAATGAGAGCCCAAGTACCTTGTCCCTTATCTTATGTGTTTGTCCCTTACTTGTCACTGTGTCAATTGTCAGCACTGCTGGTCTGGCTCATGTTTTAGATGGCCTCTTGACCTTTGACTGTTTGGTTGACATATCTGCAAATATCATGCTTTTGGTAGTTTCATGTAATCGGGATCTGAAACAGAAGAAAAACTTGGGGACTGAATGCAAGGTATTGAAATGACTTTCTTCTTATTCAAAAGTTCTTTTTATACTATATGAAAATGAATAAAAATATATATTTAAGCTTTAGCTCTTGGACAAACCTGCCCAAGAAACCTGGAATAAAGATTTCATGTGAATAAGTTGGTGAACTATTGTTCTCTTGCTCTTTCTTTAGCCCTGAACTTATTTCTCGATGTTTATTTGTCTGGGTGGGGGTTGATAATTCCCTTGATTTAGAGGTGTGTGTGTAATATTGCCTCTCAAGTGTAACCAAAACTGCACCTCTGAGGTACCATGTTCTCCTCCAAGTCAGAAGGAATGGCTTGTTTAGCAACTGCTGGCTCTTTGTTTACTAACCGGTATATCTTAGATGAAGATTTTCAATATTTTGTTCCAGATTGCTTAGCCAAATTCTTGGATCTGGTCAAGTTCCTGTATTTAAGTGAGCTGTTTTCCATTCAGCATGCCAGTTTCTAGGACAGTGTTTGAAAAGAAATACTTGAAGGATATTTCTAATTGTTTTGAGGCATACAACATTCTGGTCATTCTGTTTGGGGTATTGGAGCATTGACAGTTGTCATTCCAGGGCTATAAAACATTTTAAATGTTTTTATGTGGTACTATGTACAGTAACTAATGTGCGTTTAGAAGGCAGGAGGAGGGAATAAGCTTGCTGTGCCCTTGTCAGGGACAGACAAAATGCAAGCTTCTGCTCTTCCTTGAAGCATTTAGAGTTAAAATGTTCTAGGCAATTGCTAGAAAAACATTTTTCACCATGTGCCATCACTGTGTGTACGTGTGAGTCCAAATAAGAAGCAGAGCCTTCTTAATAGGCAGTCAGTCTCTTAAATATTTCCCTTTTAATCGAGATGAGAAAGTTCAATTGGCTGAAAATGCATTTAACTTTTTTTTTTTAAATAATATTCTAACATCAAGTGAAAGAAAGTAGTGAAAGGCATTTCAGACAGAAACATGCACACTAACTGCGGTTGAAAACTTCTGAGGACCTCCTTTGACACTGTTTTTCATCTCTCCACATACTAAGACGTAGCAGTTCACTCCATTGTGCCAATCATGTGAAAAGTAACATCTCTGCCAGCAAAGCACTTCAATATATGTGATCTCCTTTTGAAAGCGATGCCCCAATTAAAGGATTGTTTGGTTTCGTTTTTTTAGATTCCATGGTTCTCACCTGTTAGAATTAGCCATTCAGATTAAAAAAAAAAAAAAAAGATTTCGGAAAACAAATCAGCTTAAACCAAATCTTTAAATGAACCAGTTTCAGTGTTGAGAAAGAGACTCTTGAAATACTTCATCTTCTTGAAAACCACGAGGAAACCTCCCCCACATCCTTGAATCTGCAGACTGATATTTTTTTTTTTTTTTTTTTTTTTTTCTTTTCATTNTCCAGCTAGAGCACTTCTTTTCCCCCAAATACTCACCCCAAAAACGCTTCATGGGAGAGCCCGTTAAATTGTTACTGCTTCAGGGAGCTTTAAGTAAAAACACTGAGGCTCTTTTAATAATCTTATTGCTGAAAATATATGGTTCTATTGTCTGTTTTGCATACGAAGTCCCAGGAAAGTTTTGATGGATTGTGAAGAACAAGTTATTACAACTAACTTCATTGGAATTCTACTTTATTACGACAGTTGTTTGAAACTATGTTTAGCCAAACAGGAACCATCATAAATTTTAATATAGTTTAATTAAACTCAATTATGTTTGTTGCTTCGTGGTGTATTTCATTTTCCAATAGATAAGATATATAGATAAATATAAATCGTGTTTGTATGCTGTATTGATATATAGATATGCAGTTACATCTGTACATACAACTTAAATTTATGGAAGAATTCTAATACGTAATTAACATGTGGAAGTTACCTGGGCAGTAATAATTATATATTGTAAAAACTGTTACTGAAAGGTACTGGACGAGTCATTCTACACTACACTGTAGTAACCTCCCAGGTACAGTTTTGTACTGTGATGACAACTAGGTATCATATATGTAATACATATCTGTGCCCATGCTGCTGACTGCTATCTCCTTTTCTGATGATAAAGTTACCTAAAGATAAAAGTGGTTGCAGACATCCAAACCGCACCCCAAGTTTAGGCTCTGAGTCATGTTTCTGGATGGACAACTTAGCTGCAAGTCTGTGATGGGAACCAACCACATGGTATAACTGTATCTTCCTTCTCATACTTTCCGCCTACAAACAAGATAATTAGAGCTGAAGAAAATCTTTCTGGTAAATAAGTAATGTGATTAACTCGTATACAATTCACAGTCAATTTGCAAAGTGATCAAAGATGGGGAATGGGTCATAGAAGTAGGACAAAGCATGAGCCACGGGTCTCTTTCTGCTGGCTGTTGTGCTGCTTGCCTTGCCGGTTAGCCCAGTGTTTTGTAAGCTGCAGCCCTTAGCTTTTTTGGAGACTAGAAATGAACTAATGTAACATTTGGAGTTCTACATTCCCGAGCCTCCTCATCTACACCCAGAATCTGAGGATAACACAAGTCGTTTGTTCTCTCTTAGCCTGACTATTGATTAAAGGCTGTCTTCTACGCTTCCGTGTGGTACTCTGCAACGAAGGGAAAAAGCCTTTGCACTTGAGCCCAAGTATGGTTTTTTGAATTTATTAATCAGTTGAAAGAATGAATGATTATAATTTGTGAACCTATTTAAGCCTCGATTAGTTTGTTGGTTGGTTGGTTGTTTTTTTTTTTTTTTTTTTTAACCACATTGTGCAATATGTCAAGCAGAAAAGTCCATTTAAAGAAAAGACAATAATAAAAACCCTCCCGGGGGATGAAGACTGCTATAGAGGGCTGTCATTTGATGCCAACGTGATTTTCCAGTGATCCTGAATACAAAGAGTGAGGGAACATTGCGCAGTAGACTGTCTCAACAAATGCTCATGAAACATGTTTTTTCCTCCCCTGCCCAGTCAAAAGCTCATACTATTCACACACCCTTAGGGCAATTACTTGACAAGATATTTAGCTCCCCGCTTAATCCTCATCAGTGCATGTTTCTGTAGCTGAGGTGCTTGTGGGCAGCACTCAGCAAGGCTGAGAGTAAGCGAGTTCCTTTAAGTTTCCCGGCCGCTTAGGGTGGGCAGAGTGATGGCAGAACGATGTACAGCAATCGTACGTGGCGGTCAGTGGAACGAAAGGGACAGGCTGCTAATAAATACGTGAAACCCAGTGCAGTGATGTGAAGCTGTACCGGTTGTTTCGCACGTCCTCGCTCTCACACCTAGCTGCAGAAACTCCAGGCCCGTCTGAGGTGCCAACACACCAGTTTTATATCTTCAACTGATACGCAAGTGTCTTCCTTCTATATATACACTGGGTGAAACCAGCTAGGTTTATTTATAGTCGGTTTCCTTCCACCCCCTGCAATTTTTTATCCTTACCAAACTTTCACTCTTTCAAGCCTTTTGTGAATCTTGGGTGCAAATAAAAAATGGCTTAAGAAAGCAAAAGCTTTGCCCTGAAACTCGTGGTGTTACTGGTAAGCATACTTTGGTTCTGGCAAGATCCTTGGTGCAGGGACAGTCTCAATTTTTGGCAATGCCACCAGTGCTTCTATCATGCTAAATGTAATCCTGGTAGATTAAAGGACCAGCTTCTCTGCCTTGAGCCTGAAGAAATTTTCTTATAATAAATAACTCCTCAGAGAGGCGACGCTGGCCTAAGTAACTCAGAGAGAAATCCGGTTTCTGCTGCTCCCCGAAACATGGGAGCGCTGGCACTCGGCCACCTCGGTGACGTGAGTTGTGCAGAGGCTTATCTGAACTTTTCTCAGTGGAAAAAATGCACTTCTTTGCTCCTTAATGCTTTGCTTAATAAAACGTACGATGTGAGATGTTCAACAGCGCTATCGACTTGGGTGGGTTGCATCTAAGGGAATAACGACACATTCGAGCGGTAGGATTGTGCGGCTGCTGGGCCAGAGCTTAAGAAAGGCCAAGTGCCAAAGGACTGACCCCATCTCCGCCCAGGACAGGGACCAAACACTTCTCCCCAACCACGCTCGGCACCGTGCCTCTTGAGCTGATGTCTAGTTTTAAGCTGTTGAATAACCCTCCTGACTTCAGTGAGGTGGTTCTGAGCGTGCAGATGAAATGCATGCTGAAATACCTTGATGCAGGAGAGTCCTGATTTCCTTGGGAGCTCCCATGGGGAAAATGCCAGACAGCACGTGCATGTGTGTGTTAGTGTTGCGTGGGGTAAGAACAACACAGACCCACCGCGTGCCTTTCTGCAGCAGCTCTGCTGCTTGCAAACTGCAACAGGGAAGTTTTGTAAGGGCAATGAATGCCCTCCAGTGGCAGAAAATAGGGAAATAGATCAGTTCAGTTTGTTTTCCACATTTGCTATGGAATTGGTGTATATAGTTACATTTCAATTCGTGGAAGCGTCTGCTCACAGTGTAGCGGTGCCGTATTAGTGGGCTTCTTTGTCTCTGGTCTTCCAGTTCACAACAGCCCACAGCAAAGAGCCGAACCTCGGTCAAAATCTTTAGCAATAGTTACTTTTATAAAGGGCAGTGGACCTCAGGCTACTCTTACTAACAAACTTGTGTCGGTGAAGGTCACGTAATCGGGCTGTCCGGCTTCGCGAGCTGCCTGTTGATGCAGTTGTGTTTGCTGGAGCATGTAGCAGAAGGGGGGGACATCCAGCATGCTGCAACCGCTAGGTAGAGATGGGGAGAATGGGAAATGTGGGGTCTGAATGTGTGAATCTCTTGCACAGCGAGGTTTTATGCAAGTGGTGGGGTTTTTTCTGTGTTGTTTTTGTTTGTGCTTTTGCTTTTTGAACAATGCTGTCGTAATGTGTCCAGGCGTATTTGTGGATCAGAGAGATTAAGGTATTTCTTGCTGGTTTATAATGTGAAGACATCCTTTAGAGGGCATCAAATATGCTGCAGCCTATTTTTGTGTTTGTCATGGAATAATCCTCTCGTAATAAAGAGGCGATGTGGGATGGAAATGTGCTTGATCACTCTACTTTCCAAATTCAGAACAGGTTTATAAACAAACAAGAAGCTTTTATAACGATAAGCCAAAACCCAAAGAAGGGCTTGAATACCACCACAGTGCTGACCCCGGTGCGCCTGTTTGCTGAAGTGGCTTCCCCAGCCTGCAGATACCTCCTGATGTCCCAGCACCGGGGAACTGCAGGGCGTGTGCAGCAGGGCCAAACAGTCATGGGTACGTCAAAAAGTCCATAATATTCCAGTGCTGTCTTAGGACAAACGATTATCTATGGGTTCATTAGAGAAAGTGAACCCGTAAGCTGTTAGCTCGCTGTTCCTGTGTCCCAGGTTCATGTATGGGAATGCATCAATCTGACCACACTATTTATTGGTGGGGGCTTTTTCTTGTTCCTTGTTTTAGCTTGTTTTGATAGTCAGGCATCTAGCGCGCAGCCTACTCCCAGCATAGGCCAATAGCCTGGAAGCGGAAAATTGGCCTCAAGGACTGAGTCCTGCCCAGCATATTTTCACTCTGAGTTGCCCCAGAGTTTAAACATCTGGAAATCGCATTACCATGAGCATCTTTAAAACCAAAATGAAGCAAAATTGATTTTAACAATTAATTAATTTAACAATTAATTAACAAGACTAATTTTTTTTGCTAGGTGAAGCACAGCCCTTACAAATATTCTGGAAATATTCACCTTGGAAAGGGCTGACGCTAATGTGTCTTTTCTTTCTGGTTGCCCTCTGCCATGCTCGGTCTGGCCCCATGCTTGATTGCTCTGGTGGGAAGACAGTGGTCTTGATCAAGGCCTTTTCAGTTGTCTTTGATAACTTTACCTTGTTATTTGCAACACTTATAGTAAGTCTTTGCTCAAAGCAAAAAGGTGATACCCCGAGCTCTAAAGTAATATTTTTGGGTGATACAGAGGCTGCCCTTTTGGAAAAGAGATTAAGTTGTGCTGCGTGTACTATGTGAATATTGGCACAGGTAAAATAAGTAACTTGTACTCTAAATGACCCTGGATGTTGTCTCTGGAAATATTGTGTTTTCAGAAAGAATTTTCTGGGTTCATCGTCATTTGGTGATGGCCCAGGAAAGAGTGAGATCAGAAACTGATGCGAGTGTTAGTGCAAGACGCATGAGTCTGTTGTAAACTGTGGCTGGTTTGCTATATAAGCTTAGTACATGTTATTTAGCGTTTCCCACATCTCCTTGGGTGCCTCTGGACAACCAACTACATAGGGGTTTACTATTTAACCATGCTTCACTCGTGAGGATTACTCTTAAAATGTCTGTAGGAAAGAGACTAATAGTGTTCATATTATTTACGTTAGTTCTCGAGTGCGTTAAGAGGTCTGCTTTCCTTCCTGATTTTGGCAGATCGTTGATTTTACACTTCTTCAAATATTTTGTTCAGCTCAGCAGGCAAATATAAAAAGACATTTTGTGTTTTAGTCTAGGAAATGCAATAATCTATTGGATTAAATAAAAAAATTACCAGAGATATTAATTTAAAAGAACTCATTGGCCTTCTTTTGATTTAAATGACGTAGCAAAGTTGATAAAGATCCTAAGAGTTGTATAGACCTAATCAGAGCAAAAAAAAAAAAAAAGTTTTTTCAAAAGAATCATTTATTATTACTTTACCTTTTTTTTTTCTTTGAGGTTACTATTATGAACACTTATATATAAATCTATATGAACACACATAATACTAGCAATTCAAGAGTAGAAGAGATCCTCAGTTAAAGAAAAACATATTTTTCTGCTTTCTTCAGACTGGTTTCTAAAGGCAGTTTCCACCTTGATCCAAACGATATTTGTCTGCTGTTGAAGGCTCTCGTGTTAGAAGCCAAAAAACGTTCTTCACAGGATGCTCCGAGGGAGCCGATATCACGCGTATGGGTTACAGTTGAATGTTAAGTTTTCAGTTTTCAACACAAGTTGTAATAGCGTGTTCATTCTGCACAACTCAAATAATACAAGTGTCCAAGAAGTAACACCTGTTGACTTTCCTGTTGAAAACTCATGTTCTCAAACTTCATCAGTCAATATTGCCTTGTGTGCGTTTGTGTGTATTGTCAGGGTGTCGGGCTAAGAGGAAAACATGAGCTCATGTTGACACAGTGTTACTGGGAGGAAAAGGTACATATCTGACAGGAGAGTCATCTTTAACAAGAGAAGTGGCGTTCAACACCATTACTCATTTGAAAGCAGGCACCGCAGTTAATTTGTTCAAACAGCGGATCCACAGCCTAGTGTGAAGTCTTGCTGCGCCATCAGCCTGATCTGGCTGGGCTGGGTGAAGTAGTAAAAGTAGTAAAAAAGAGGAATCTTTGCCTTGTTTGGTCCCTAAAGCCCTGTCCAGGGCCTGGCTCTGGCGGAGACATGGTGCAAAGCTTTCAGGAGGTAGCATCCCTGGACGTCGCTTTGTTTTTCCCAGGGAGCATTAGTGCCGCTGCCTCTGCTCCCTGCAGTCCAAGGAGGAGGATGCGGGCTCTGAGCATCGGCTGGACCGAGAGCCGAGCGCCCTTTGGCTTTAACCCTGCTGAGCCCTGGCTCCCGGAGATAAGCGCTCCTCCTCTAGCATCGACCTCCTGGTGACAGGGTTGTCCTCTCACAGATACACCTGTTGCTCAGACAGCAACACAAAGTTGCTGCAACTGGCCCTGTCTTCAAATATACCATACGCTTGTGTTCCCTGCAATGGTGATCACTGGGATTAGTAAAGTCTAAGCAAGTTTTAGTGCGCACTTATCTGTATATCTAGCCAGCTTCAGGGTCTTGCTAGTACCTTGATGCCAAAGGTGATGTTGACCCAGAAGGGAGCTGGAGTACCTCCAAACTCCTCCGCACTCAGCTCACTGATGTATTCAAATTAATAGGGCAGCTGCAGCAACGCTGAGTTTTGAAGACAGGGTTTTTCATTCCTCGTTTAATGTCTGTGCTTAACACTGTGATAGCCATCTCTCGCACGGTTTTGTGGTTTATGATGTTTCCCTTGCCCTTTACTGAGCAGCGTTGTGGCCCTTGCACAAGTCCTTGGGTCAGCGTCTGTGGGCAAGAGCATGCAGGGGATCTCGAGTGGCAAGAGGAAGCCTTGCAGTTTCAGATCTTTCTTGTCCTTCATTTCTTTTTTTTTTTTTAATATTCTGAAACATGCCCTGTGAAGGAAAGGAATCCATGAGCTCATGCCACTTCTATGTTCAACAACCCTTTTTGAGAGAGCACTTTTCCCCCTCCAGAAGGAGCAGTGAGGGATGTGTTTATGAGCGAGGACGGTCGTGCATGGCAGCAGAAAATCTGAGCTCATTCCACCTCTCCTTTCCTAAACAAGAGCCTAAAAATACTGCCAAAATCGCACGCTGCAAAACATAGAATATGGCTCCTTGGCCATGTAAAAGCTGACTGGAGCTATGTCTCTGTTCAAAATGCTTTCAGATTTATAGGCCGTGTGGACTAGATGAAAATAGTTGGAAGGAAAAAGGAGGCTTTCAAGGATTATTGATTTTTTTGCCTTATTCTGGACAAATAAACCTAGAATAGAAATGTGTTTACTCAGATGAGACATTTGATCTGATAGGGAGAGGCAGTTGCAGAGCCAAACTCGCCCTATGTGCTATCCAATCTCCAGGAGATCTGGGCTGCAGATCAGACCCATTAGTCAGTCTGTAACCCTGGCGAAGTCTCCTGTAGAAGGTAAAAAAGGTCGGAGGAGACTGTGGCAACACTTACTAATCCTTAGCCTGCACGAGAGTGATTTTTTCAAGTTGGGTCCATGACTTGGAAACCCCATTTCTAAGCTACGTAAGCCAATGCTAGTACACACCAGGTCACCAGTGTCTTCCGCGGCTCTGGGCTTTTATGTGCCATGCAGCAGGGACTGGAGCTCTGCCCAGACGAAAGGCACCAAAAGCAGAGCAACGCTGAGAGGGATGCCAGAGCTCCCCCCACTTTTAGTGAGAGACAGTTAGTGCCTAACATGGGTTTCTTCTGCCTGCTGAGGAGGCAGCAGCAGGTGTAGATGGCGCTTTGAACGTCTGCATGGGTGTCTGGTGCAGCACCTGAGCCTGTCGGTGTGCACCGAGCAGCTGGGGAGGTGTCTGCTGGTTTTGGCTGCTGGGATGATGCTGGTACCGCTCTTCTCAGCTCTGGGATGCTGGCGGGTCAGGCACCAGGAGCACAGGCGAAAGCGGTCCTAGGCATGCAGGGGAGCTGAACTTGGGAGAAGGCGCCTTGGGAGTTTTGAAGTCAAACAGTGGGATGGGCGCATCGTGAGTCTGGGTGCCCTCCTGTACAGGCAGAGGTGGGGAGGTTGTCAACTGAAGCTCTGGAGTGAGATGCTGAAGGTCTCTGGTGGATCCAGCTCTGGACGACACCTCCCCTGGTGCGTGTTTTCTGCGACTCGGTATGCACAGGGCTGTGCCGCTCCGGGTGCTGGGCTGCAGCCCTCTGGGCACCGCATAGGTAAAGTCATGTTTCTAACCACTGAGCCAGGATTGCTGTGCTAGGTCCTGGGCTGTTTGACTTTATACCTCACTTTCCCAGGATGAATAATGTTAAAAGTCGATAATTTGATGAGGGGAATGTACATCCATAATGTAGAAGATTATTCCTGAGATACCTAGCGTTGGGTTTCAAAGGGAATATTTCAGTGCAGAGAAAGATATGTTGTTGTGCTTGCTCATGGGAATGAATTGCACATGTAGAAAGGAAAGATTGATTTCTTTGCTGCGCTTATGACTGTTCAGTTTGGAGCTTTAGCGTGGACTAGGGCTTCCTCAGACAGCTGATGCTTAGGTGAGGTTTGATCATGCACCACAGCATCGTGTGCAGATGTTGTGTGTTTGGCCGCTAGTGCCAGCTCAGCACAGTGCTCTTCCGCAAGCAGGTGGGTGAGCCTAAAGCTGTGCGAGTAAATGTACGGGCACTGAAACCTCGCTGAAGTGGAGGTGAGTCTAGCTGAAGACTCCTTCATCTAGCTCACAAAAATCCAGTTGCAAATGAACCGCTTGCTATACGGACAGCAGGATAACATGGGGAAGTGGAATACACTTACAGCTCCTCAGCTCCTTTGCTATGACCTGTGCCACATGTGGAAAGAGAAATACTCTAAGTGGGCATTTGCAGTGATGTTGAAACAAGGACAGAGCCAAGACAAAGAGCCCAACGGGAACACAGGATTCCTGGATACACGCTCAAGCTGGAAACAAGTCTCATTCTCACTGAACACGCTGTTTCTAAATGCCCTCCTGTGTCAAAGGTGAAGGAAGGCCACGCTTTCTGCTGTCACTAGCGCTGTATCTCGTTCCCCTGGGGCGTAGGCAGCACCATGCCCAGCCATTACCTTCCTCTCCAGAGCAGAGAATAAATTGCTGGGGGAGCTCTGAGTGTAGGAGCTCCAGGAAATCAATGACTGCAAAATGAAGCGTCAGGTTGGGACCATGGTGCCACCGCCCACGGGTCCAACCTCCCTATAATTTGTGCTCAAGAATTGTCTCAAGGGGAACCCATATTCCTACCCATATTCAGGCTGAGAGGGGCATTGAGCAAGCTTAGCGCACACCCCAAATCAGTACCAGACCCCAGCTTTGCTGCTAATGCAGCAGGTATGACCAAAACCGACCTGAAGAGCTTGGCTCCACAACAGAAACTGCATCCTTCACCATACTGTGATTTGGTTGACTCCTTCCAGCTGTAGGTTTCTTAAAATATTGATGGCTGAGGTTGCCTGCAGTGGGGTAATGGAGTTTCTCAACCCAAATGCATCTGGGTTACTGAGGCTATGGCCTTTCCCTGGAGCTGCTAGGTGGAGGTCCTGCCTCGTCAGCTGCAGCTAACACTGAGGAGGCCACCTTAGTATAGGGGAAACAAAACAAAATGGCTACTCGGACCTTGGCACGTGATCCAAGCAGTACATAATATTAATGGGAGTCTTGTCCACCAGCACTTGTGGCTTTGGGTTCGCCCCCATGCAGAGGAAGTCCAAGGGGTAAGGGAGTGCTCCTGCTACAGGAAGAAGCTGCTGGGAGCTGCAGCCTCTTGCCGGTCATCCCTGTCAGCAAGCGATCCCGTGAAGAGCTGTTGATGCTAATTTGATTAAAAATCGTAGCGTCATGATTAAACCAAGCCATATCCCTTCCTAACTTGGGCCTCTGCTGTTTCTGGGCTCCCTCCGCTGTCACAGTACGCAGCAATGATAATGGGAGGGAGACCAGTCATTATGAGGATCCTAGACCAGAAACCCAGCTGACTGCAAAGAGAGATGTGCAGGACAACCCACTCCTAAAGTGCAGCTCCCTGGGAACGCTCCGGTCATCATTAGTTACCCCAAAGAAGTTTTGCAGTTTTTCTGGCTTAAACCTGCCCTTGCGATGGCAGCCGATGCCAGGAGACTAGCTTGCCTGCAGAAGGCAGGATCCTGCGATCATGTTGGGAGCTGCATTGCTGCCCGCACACCTGGGCAGCTGCATGGACAACCCTTCACCCCACGTGGTGTTCGGCTCTAAGGCTCTGCAGAGGATATGTACATTGGCAGCCAGGATAAACGATCCCTTCCCCAGTGATGTGGCCATAAATGGAAAAACCTGAAGGGAATGCAACAAATCTCTCCTAAGTTTTGCCTGGTGTTCTGGCTCCCTGATACGTCCTGGGTCTGTCTGCGAGGGTACCGCCGGCAAGCCAGGGGACGGTGAAGGTTTTCTTCCCCTCCGTGTACTGCTTTGACCAGTAACGTAGAAAATGTCAGGGAGGATCACCCAGCTGGAAACGTTAGCATTAAGTGGAAAACTTTCAGGGGGCTTTTCAGCTCCTTGGCGCAGTAATGTGATAAATCATCCGTAAAGTGCTTTTCCAGCAGACGTGGCTGTACAACGTGCGATGCATTTGACAGCAAACATCTGTCTGGGCTGCAGCAACAACGTGGTCTGTTTTTTCCTATCATATTGGTTTACCTTACTCATCTGACGGAGATGAAATTCCCCTGAACCTTGGCTTCCCCTTGGCTGCTGTGCTTCCCAGCTGAGCACCCCCCATCCCGTACACTGCAGCAGGGATGGTGAGCGGACCGAGGGCCACTGCTGAAAGAGCCACTGGCTGGGGCTGGCACACGGCTTCCAGCCTCAGGGAGGATTTGAAGCTTAAACCTTAGTTACGAGAATTTAACTTGGCTCGACTTGAATTGGGTTGCAGGTTGCATCCAAAAAAGGAACGGGGCTTACTGTCTTCCTCCAGCTGGGCTAAAACTGTAATCTCACCAGCCATACTTAATTCTTGCAGGACCTTAGTGGACCTCTCACAAGATGTTGATCTCATTATGTTTCCACAAATTTCATCTGAATTCCCATAAAAGCAACTGAACACCTGATACCCAAGGCCCCAGTTTAACTGCAGGTGTAGTCCTGCACATTAGCTTTTGGCCTTCACTTAGTTCCCATACAAAGAAGATGGCTTTGTGCTTCAGCTTATGTTTGTAGCACTGCTGCTATGAGGTTGCAAATGCTGAGTCCAGGGAAAGAAATTCAAACCACCAAGCGGAAATCTGCTAGGCTGGTTAAACCCTAGAGAGTGGGAAAGGAGCCCTTCCCACAGCAGGTGCAGCCAGAAGCGGACTCTGAAATACGTGGGGTTACCCCTCTGCTGCATCTTCTTACTCGAAAAGCATTAATCTGACTGGAGGAAAAAAAAAAAGTCAGAAGTAAATCCTTAGCTCTGGAGATGAGTCAAGGGCACTAGAGGAGACAACGTTTTGCCCTCTGACACTGACGGTTCCTTTACCTTTGATAGCTACTCATTATGAAAAAACAATTAAATTATGCTTTTAAAATTAATAACGATGGAAGTAATGGCAATGGATAAAAGTAAATAGTACATAAAGCATATAACTTATGAATAACAGTATCCAGATTTAAAGAATCTAGCGGATTGCATGCCTGTGGGCAAAGGGACGGCGTTGTGAGGGCAGGGGAGTGATGAAGTCAAGGAGAAGCCGCAAATACAACGTACAAAACTGCCTCCGTTTCCTGGCAGGGCATGCCTGTAAGAGAACCACCGCCACGTGGCGTTGGGGAAACGCGAAAGGATGACGAAAGGCTCTTTCTAAATCTTTACAGTTGCCCCCCAAAAAATCATGAGATCTGGCTGCGTACCTTTTGATTTTCTTGGCAATCTTGTGGAAGAGCCAAGAAGAGGAATGGGTAGGTTTTTCCTCCTACCTACCCTGCTCTGGTTTACTCGTCAAAGTGAAACCAAAGTTGCAACTTAATCGTAAACAGGGTATTGAAGGCAGCAAAGGACCGGAGATAGCGATGGACCCAGGTGGTTAGAAGGGAGAGAGTTGTGCCCTGTTGATTTCCAGACGTGCTGGAGGGAGTTAACCAGATCCCCCGTCACGAGCAGCGTTTCAAAGGTATGCTACCGCAGAGCTCACTGAAGCAGCCTGCTCCTTGCCCGCTTCCTTTCAAGGGCATTGTATGGCCCTTAGCACATTTTTATAACAACATTCCTGTTTGATTAAAGAAAAAAAGCAGGCCAAGATTTCAGAAATTGAGTATGACGTACGCTGAAAATTGCTGTAGCTTCTCCATGTCCATTGCTCTGTGATCTTTGCTGCTTTGAATGCTTCCAAAAATAACTTGAAAGAGATGCATGGCTTGATTATTACCAACACAAGTAGTTATTGATCTAAATGACTGCTTTGAAAGAAAGGACGATAGAGAAACCATCGTCTGCTATCCACATGTTTAGACCTCCTGTCTCATTTTGCTTGAGCTAAGGGGGAAAGACATGGATCGTGGCACGGCAACAAAGAAAATCCTCTGCCTGCTTTAAAGCTGTTGGGAACTTTTACATATTAAAGAAAAGTCATTAAAAATACATAAAACATTTGATGTAAAATACATTTTGCTAACTAAACCAGCTTATATCCTACAAAACACCCCAAAAGCAGCTCCTAATCCTTTGGTTGACCAGATGCCCTTGACACAATGCGGAGCAGTCTTGGGGCCACTCTGAATTGCCCTGGCTCTGCTGAAGATCCTTTTAAGTGACCGGGAAAAACAGCAGCTCGCTGGTTGCTCCAGCCGTTCTTCCTGTTCCCCAGCACTCTCCTGCAGGAGGTGTTGCAGGAGACTGGAAGATGCACCTCTCCCCTCCCTCGTGCCCCCGGGAGGAGCAATACCGACCTCCTGCCCACAACTTGGTCCAGCACCAGGAGGGGAAGAGTGGCTGCAAAATGCCCTCCGTCCCTTCTCTTAGGTCTCATTCCATGTCCAATATTGGGATTGGTTTCAGCCAGAAACACCCCATATAGGTGCCACGTCTATGCTTTAGTTAAAGTTTGCTACTACTTTGGCTGTTTTCTAGAGGTCCTGTAGCTCGTTCCCTGGCTTTGACAATTTCCTTTCCCAGACTTTAATCAGATATTATGTGGACAAAGGGGTTTCTTCTGAGCAGTTGTGATTGATTTTCCTTTTTGTTTTGGTGTGGGGTGGATTTTTTTGGTTGGTTTGTTGGTTTTATTCTTTGTTTAAAGGGGAGGTGCGTTTCTGTGCTCCTTCTCCATCTCGGTCTTTGCCACCTTTTTGGTGCTACTGGCCTGGCATAACAGGGTGGGGGGATCTTTTGTTGTAAGTTTAAAACATGTGTATAAAATATATTTGCTATGTGAGCTTTTACCAAAAGTGATTTCAAATTTCCAGCATGAAACTTTCAAATATGGACTTGCCTTAAACTGACAGTTAGCTTTATGAATGTGTAGATTAGAATAAAAACTCGTTTGCCTTAGGGAGAATTTGAGACCAGATCGCTAAGTACTTTCTCTGATTTGTGTCAGAGAAAAACACAGTACAGAATAAATACGTATTTTCCAGGAGTAATATATTGCGCGTGTGACTAAAGGCTGCATTTAATTTGCTGTGAATGTACAGAAGTGTGAGTTTTAAGCAGCAGTATGTGCTCTATACTCTGTCGACTTGTACAAATAACTTAGAAGCTGAAGGTATTTTAGAGTGAGGAGGAATCAGTCACAAAGTGATCATTATTTTAATGACTATAACTGCTTCTCCAGCTTATAGTAAAAATGAATACAGCAAATAAACCTGAAAGTCCTGATGGAGTTTGAGCCTAATCGCTAAATGTTGGCTGTAATGTTTTCTCATCTTTTACCCCACCATCATCAGTGGGAACTCTGCTTAAAAAACGCTGGCACGATGTGACCCCACGACAGCAGCCACATCTGTTCCAGGCCTTCCTGTTGGAGATGTGCAAGCCGTACGCCCTGCAGTGTGTTAGACAAGACCTGTATACGAGAGTACGCTGTTCGGAGCGAGCCTTCTTGACCTTATCATAGCCAGTACAGACCAAATATGAAACACGACAGCATCTGCGTTAATGCCTCTAGCCAACGTGACTCTGTGTGTGTGTGTGTATACATATACATACATAACATTTTAGATATAGCTGGACATATGTATAGCAATATATTTCAACTTGCAAAGCTGGGCAGCTTTATTCCCACACCAGGCATTTGGAAATCTCTCTGGACTTGGGTTTACTGTCCATCCAGCCAAAAGAAGTTGGCAGGTGCTGCAGGTAGATCAGCAGTGGCTAAAGAGGAGCTGTGCTGAAGCGATCCACAGAGATGTGAGTGTACCGATATGCCCGAGATGCCGCTTGCTTTCAGCAAGCTTTAAAAACTAGCTGGAAATCTGATATATAAAAAATATTTTAAAAATTGTACGTTAAAGCAATTCCATGGGATTGGATCCCATTGTTACAAAATGCAATGGGAGTACAAGAAATCTAGGACAAAAGAGAAAAGACATTTGCAAATAATAAAATGGATACATATTTTTCCTGTTTCTCCACCTGTGCTGTGAGCCCACTAGATGCAGCCAGTTGCTGACCACAGGCTGGAGAGTTGATGTATCATGAACAGCACAAAGGCAACGTGGCATTATAGCTTCCGGGCTACAACCAGCTAAGTGAAATCATGTCCATTAACACCCTCCGGATACAGCCCAAAGCTTCTTTGGAGTTGTCCTGCAAACACCTATTACTGGATAATTTTTCTTGCTGCTATAAGACAGTAGAGGCTGTTGGGCCTGGTAGTCTATGAAGGCTGGGGTACCCATGCTGGGTGACCCGCACATGTCAGTATTGCAGGCAGATCAGAAGCTAGACATATCTGAAAGCTTTGCAGTGTCATTCTTTGGCATGGACTTGGAGATGAAGGGGAAATAAACCCATCTTGGGCTTCCTCCATTATTTAGCCTGACCACGTACCAGTATAGTCATCAGGAGATCTACCTTGCAGATAGTTACAGAAATACTCTCTTTTCCCAGTATGACTATAGTAATATGCAAAGGTGTTTAAAATTAAAATTTGTGATATAGATAGTAGCTGGATCCTAGAAGTTGAGCAGAGGGCTGGCAGCCAGAAACCTAAGTTTTGATTGTGCACCAGATTTGGGGGGATAGTCTGACCCTTTCGCAGTTAAACGGGATATCATGCCATAGCTCACGGAGGTGTTGCAGGGATTAGATTTTGTTTGTGCAGGACTTAACGTTTCCACTGATGAACAGTTTTTATCATTATTTGTACTCTATTCCACATGAAATACTTTGTTGAATATATATAGTAGCTTGAACTATGTTTATATGTAATACTAAAGGATTTATATGCTGCAAATTGCATGCAAGCAGAGGGATTGTGCTGTTGGGAACCTGGAGCCACAGCACTCCTATACCCACCCATCTTGTCTGCGTATGTGGCATACACCTGTGATCTGCAAAGCTGCCTTTTTAAAAAATTATTATTATGTTATTTATTTAACATCGATACTACATCTTTTGGGGAAATGTGGACAGTTCAAGGAGGTGGGGGTATGTAAAGTACAACATATCTCAGGCATGAAGTATGAACTTCAGGAGTCTCTTGTGTGAGTTTTTAATAGGGCATACTTCACTGACAAAAATTAGATCCATTGAGAGCCTTGATTAATTTGGTTGGGGTTTTTTTTGTTTTCCCTGCAGCTGTTCAAAGCTATGGGTTTAGTTGTATTTTAACGATACGTTAAGTATACGGGACAAACCTGAATGGATCCAGGTCTAATCATTTTTACAAACATTTGTAAATAACAATAATGACTTCATATCTGCATACAAGACGTTATGTGTGAGATTAGATATGAGCCCAAAACAGTAATCAGTTCCATAATAGCTTTTAATAAACAGAAATTTGAATGAAAGTTTTTAGAAAAGTACAGAATAAAAGCAGAAAATATCTCTTCCCTACTAACCATTGGTATAAATCCCAAGATATCCTGTTTCAAAGTTGTAAATTGCAATCTTCACTAAATTGTTATATGGAAAAGATCACAGTTAAAGCACAGTACTGCTGGTGTCTTACAGAATATAGGTATTAACCTTTCCTCCTCTTTTCTCCCCTTTAGAGCAAAGGCAAAAAATATTTTCCTCATGTTTCCAAAATTAATTATTAAAGGAGGCACTGAGAAATCAAATTACCACTAAAAGCCAGTTTTGTTACTATGTTATTATGTATTATGTCTTAATGTCAAAACTTTGATAAAAACATTTCACTACTTACTAAAGAGGAATGGATTTGAACCATACTATGCTAGGTCATGACCAAATCCTAATTTAGTTGTCTTTGATTATTCAGCTGAGATATCTGTTGACTGTAAATGAGGAGGAGAAGCTATGGAAGTGTTTGCAAGCTTATGTTAGGGTCTCACGTTGGGGTTTTTTGCGTCAACAAATTTAATTCTACAGTTATTTAATTCTGTAGTTCTACTGCTTTAGCCTACCAGGAAGAGATTAGGACTTATTTGACTTTCAAGGAATAGTCTGAAAATAAACAGTTGAACAGAGCACATCTGAGGGGGGAGGTGTGGTTATTTTGTCAGGCTCTCAGTGAGAAGGCGTCCCGTTAACGCTGCAGCTATAAGGACAGTAAAGAATAAACTCGGTGGACATATTGTTGGGTATAAAACCAAGTATTTTAAAATTCTTTCTATTTGGCATCTGAATATAGGGAAAAAACCCACTACTTTGGCTGCAGTAATTTTTATATAGCATGATCTCTATTCAGAATGCAACCTAGAGGAAAACACCCTGCAGACCATGTCTACCGGAGGCGTGCTCTTGTATTTGGTGTAACAAAAATGGGTCTGAGTTGAGTCACCAGTTCTCTGTCCGGCATGGAGTCCAAAACCAACCTCTTGTGCTTTGCGATTTCTAGCTGCAAAGCGGCATCGACATTCCTCTTCCTGACTTTACTCAAAAGTGTCTATGCCCTGCAGATCTTAATTACATCTCTGCACAGCATCTGACGGGATTTCTGACCCTATCTGCCACCTCTGCACTGAGATTTATTTCTATTCCTAATGCAGAGGAAAATTAATACGACACATTCTATGGTAGCTTATGGACTTAGAAATGTAGTAAAAGTTATTAGTGGCTGTGATAGTCATCAAGTGTACAGCCAGATATACAGAATACAGCATCTGTTGAGTGAGATCTCGTATTAAAGTATATACACACCTAGAAAGGTGTGTATATAAAAATAACTCTGCAGCAGTCGTTGCTTATTTTGATAATGAATTTTAGTTATGATTTATGCAATAAAGAATGCCTCTCTGAAAGTAGAGGAAGGTGCCATTCACAACAAATCTTTAGTAAGTAATACTTACAAGCTCTTTTTTGATGCTCCCTTCTAACCTTTCTAGAGAGGGCAGGTATATCTGTAGAGCAAAATTAAGGCATTGTGATACCCAGTCAGCCCGGTAAAGTGATAAACTTTCAAGACACTTTGCGCGCTGATTTTAAAAAGCAAAAAACCTGACAGAGGGTAGCAATGCATTTTATAGATTCAAAGACCAGGGCGCAGATAAATCTTAAATTGTTATGAACAACAGGTTTCTTAGCTTATGGAACTCAAATATATTCGTTTCTGAAAAGAAAACACGATTTTTAATTTTTTCTTTTTTTTCTTTTTAGGTCAGACAAATAGGTTTTGCTCATTCTAGTTAGAAGAAAGCTCAGTCCCTATTCAGGACCCTCTTCCTGAGGAGCCGGAGCCTTGACATGACCACATCCCAGTCTGCATAGGCACCTTCTAGGTGGCGAGTCACTTCTGATCCCGACTGGTAGCTTTGGCGACCGTGAAGCACGCGCCAGTTATCGAACGTCACTATGTCTCCTATAAAAAGAATGAACAACGTTTAATATTTGGTATGTTATAGTTGATTCCTTCAAACAGATAATATGGAGGTAGATTTATATCAACAGCTGGGGAGCAATAATTTCAAGTGGCTCAGCTGGAGATACACAGCAATGACACAGTAATTTTAATTTAGCTGGTCGTTCTCAACCAGAGAGGGCAGGTCCCTTTTTTTCTTGTATAACCAGGAGTTAAAAAGCAGAGCGGTAGGGGAGTCCACGCTGAGAAAAGCAGGCCTTGAGGGGAAAGGCGACTACAACAGATCCACAGGAAGGATAAAAAGGGTGAAAGCCACTAGGATGATTTTTATTTGATCAGTCTGGTACTACGTGTACTATACACATCCTGCATTACTATCCCTGTTAAGAGAATTTTATGAGGACAAAACCAAGCCGTTGAAAGTTAGGAAATCACATAATTAAGACTAGCATGCCATTTTATTTTTTCTCCCTTGTGTGCCACCGTTGTGATAAATCTCTAATTAAATAACCTTATAGTCTTTCTTTCCTCCTCCCCCTCCCCTCTACCACCATTTTGGTGTGTTAACTGATGGGATGGATGGTACTAATGTAATGTGAGGTACTTTGTTTTACCATTTATTTTGTGATCTTATAAATTATTTTATTGCTTGTTCCCAACAGAGAGAGATTAATTTCCTCACAGATGTTTTAAAGACACTAGCATCATAGTACATGAGGCAGTCAGATACACTAATGAATTTACTTTTGTAACATCTCTTGAGAGATGAGGGACTATTCATATCTTTATTTTATACCTGGGGAATGAAAGAACAGAGATTAAGGCCAAAGTAGTTAAATATATGCACGGACTGACTTTTAAAGGGTAAAGGGCATTTTTGCAGCATGTTTTATGTTCAAAACACAGCCCTGTACAACTCTAGCTGAAGTTCAGAGCACTTAGCACTTCTGCAAATCTGCCTCCAGCTGCCTTGCATAGGCCACCCAGAAAAAGCAGCACAGCAGCAGTGGCCTTCGGTAATTCATCCAGCGTTATGCTGGCATTTGGTGTCTAAGCAAAGACGATAACTGAATTCCCCACGGCGCTGTTCAGCTTCCTTCAGCATTATGCACGTTATGCATCTGTATCATCTTCTAGATGTTCTGCAACTCCTGCAGCCATTGGGAAGGTGCTCCCCTAACACCTTAAAGCGTCAGAAAGAAAGATGTTATCGTTTGGCTTAACATCCGTACTCTGCATCGAATGAAGCAGAGGAAAAAGTATGTGCTTGTGTGTCATTTAATGAACAGACACTGAATTGGAACAGCACAGCAGTCTTACACATGATATTTCCCATCTGTGGTGCTATTGATTTAACAAATTACAATTTCCTATATGGTGTGGGGTTTTGATGTTGTATAAAGATACATTGGACTAATCAATAGATAGACTCTATTCCCCCTGCCCCCCCCTTTTTTTTTTTTTATTTTATTTATAGTGTAACAATGGCAAAAGAAATCTATGAGATGAATGTAAGGACGCGGTATGAAATAAAAGAGGTGATAGAAGGACTGAAATTTCCTCTCAGTACCAGCGCTAACAATGCTCAAGTGTTTTGACTGTTAGGAAAAACATGTGAAAAATCATTGCAAGAAGCAACTTACTGACCCGGTTTCAGCTTGTAAGTAAACTTGTGTTCTGCGCTGTTTAATAAACCATCAAATTCCTTTAGAGCTGCATAAAACGGCCTCACTTTTTCAACTGGTATGTCAAACACTGTGTCTCTTGTTGCATTATTATAATTGATGCGAACTGCTTGGCCTCTGGAATCCACGCTATGAAACAGAGAAGGAAAGGAAAAGGAATGTATTGTGTTGTTACTGAAACATTTTAATAGGGTTAAACAGCAACTGAACTCTCCTGCTGGAATTTCAGTATGTTTCTGTAGTGAAATTCCAATTGTTATTGGGTTGGATTTTGATAATTAAGCCTAACTAGGAAAAGGGATAATCAGGAGAAAGCGTAGACGCTTGATTTCCTCAAACATCTATACTCTATACACTTCAATTGTAGAATTGTAAACTCTTTAAATTCAGAAGAGATTACAATCATTTGCATTTGATCTTTTTATAATATATAGTTCTTAATCTAAATGCTTCAAACTATGGCCTTTCTTTGGCATGATACAGATGTACATCAGCTGGAATTTAGTAATAGACCCAGCTGCTGTTAGCCTGTGTCTGTACCTAGGAGTTGCTCTAATTACCACCACTTCTTGCTGGCGTGTGGCAAAACCAAATGAGGAAAACTATGCTTTGGTGGTACAAAGCAAAGAACAAGTAATACACTGGCAAAAAACCCCAACCAACCAAAAAAAAACCAAAAAAAAAACCCAACCCCAAAATAACTACAGACCAAGTCAAACCAGTGTTTCCCCACGAGGTGGCAGGAGCAGACCTTCGCCTACCAACGTGTAATCCACCATACAACAGGGATTTTATTTTTCGATGTTGTTGAAACGACTCACTCTATAATCCTTTGTTTACATTGCACAGCAAAATCACAGTAGTCCACCCCAACATCTGTATAGTCTACAGCAGTAGAGGACAGGATCTGATAGGCTTGAGGATTTTGTTTCTTCAGCTTGTTGGATACGTGAAATCCATCTACAACTTCACTTTCACCTCCTGCAGCTGTTTGCTTTATACAGTGGAGAAACTGAACCTGAAACGAATTAACGTCTCATTACAAGAAGAATTAGCTTGCATATTTAACAGTTCATTAGTATCAGTTCCCTCACATCTGTGGTTCTGTCTTTTTGTGGGGTTTTTTTGTTTTGTTTTGGGTTTTTTGGGGGTTTGGTGGGGGTTTGTTTTGGTTTGGTTTTTTTTCAGCAAAAGACTGAGTTCCCATTAGTGCAGCTTCACAGCTCTCTGCCACCACTATCACACAGGCAGAAAATTAAAGTAGCATGTTCATAAATCCATCCCATTTGGGATATCTTCTAACGCTTGCAACCTGCAAGTCAACTGCAAAGCTCTGGTCTCGTTTCTTTCCTTTGAGTCCCTCTTTGAGGCAGTCATATAATTTTAAATGCATTGCAGTCTTATCTCAACAAGGAGGATTAGTTTTCTCTTGCAGAAACAAAACCTACTGTGAATTATCTGCTCACAGAGGGGAAAAGGTGGTTCTCATAGAAGGCAACAGGCCCAGTGTCTCTATCATAAAGTAGGATTAAGAAAGTTTCATTTCACTTCACAGTGAAATTGCCAAGGTGTAAGACAGAGCAGAAAGTCTAACCCGGGCTCTTGGTTGCGCCAGTGTAAATCTGAGCTGCTGACACAGGCAATAAGACTCCCAGTGGCATTAGAGAGCACAGGATCACACAAAGTGCAACCGTTCATCTCGGCCAAACTACACAAAATACATCTGTCATCCCAACGGTAACAGCATTCACCTTTCCCTTCCATGATGGTGAAATATTTCTGAGACCACTGGGAGAAAAACAAAAAAAAAAACCCAGGAGGAGAAAGAGGAGCAGAGAACAGGGCTTGTCCCAGAATCTCCTCACCAGCTGGACCCGCAGACCTTGATGATGGTCATGAAGGGGGAAACTGAAATCTATTAGTTAAGCCCTATTCCATCCTTACGCCGCATTAATGAACAGCATCTCAACGATTTTAATAGGTGATGTTAGTGTGAAGTAGTTGGCACTTACCTGTGGATAAATCACATTTGGTTTTTTGTTTAATTGTAGAAACAACTGATACTAAGTACTCCACAACATGAGAAGGGGAAGTTGTAGGTATGAAGCTTATAGATGCAAACTTTCCCAGGGTTCTCTCTGTTCCTTTGTACCTGTTCCTACTACTTTTCAGTTCTCTGGTGAATTATGTGGATTAGGCTTTGATATGACAGGGACCAGGTGAAAATGTATTTTCTGTGCATGTTGTCCAGCTTTACAAAATGCCCCCTTTTTTTTCTAATTATGAAAGGGCAGGTAAGGGTCTAATTTCAACCAATTTCTAGAAAAGAGAATATAACATCTTGATCATATTTCTTCTAACATGTTCTCCTCCTGAGGTGAACAGACGTGTCCTAAGATGTCGCAACTTGACTACAGCATGTAGGCTCCCAACTTCTTCAATATAATGAAAGCAGCATGGAAAGCACATATAGGACCCTAATGCTTTCTGATATGATAATATCCCCAACACTTTGTGAGTTTCCATCTAAAAATGATGGCATACATAATGGGCTTGTTATGAAGAACTTGCATCATAATGTATACATTACATACCCATGCGTATATAGATTGTTATATGCAGATTAATATATTGTTATTTTTACATTGCTCTTTTAAGACAAAATTCAGAGTCACGGAATGCTAACCATGTCTCACGCTATAGGAACATTTCCCTTTCCCCTTTTGTGTTGTGAAACAGTCAGTAGATTCACCTTACCCCAGGTGGATGCTGCAGAACAGGGTAATCGGTGTGAAAACATAGTTTCCCGGTTGTATAAGCCACATTGTTAGCATCTGCTTTGTCTTGCACTTGCCAAGTTGGTCTTTATAATGAAAGGGAAAAGACAAAACATATTAAAACAGCCAGCCAGCATGCCAGACAGTACACACTGAAACTGTGAAATCACAGTACAAAAGAGTCATTCCATCTTTGAACATGAAAAAATTGTAAAATTGTAAGGAAATAATGATTTAGCTGCGTCCCCCCAACCCAGCAAACAAGGCTTCTTTCAGCAGTCCTAGATTCAAGCTAGAAACTCAAGTGTGCCAAGGGACATTTGGCCCTAGCGTAGTATCTAGAAGAATGGTGGCTTTCCAGTGGTGGTACTTTGCTGAATGCAAAGATCAGCTGAAGACACTAACCAAGAGGTATCTGCTAGGACAAATCATCATCTTGTTACTGAGGCTTCAGAAATAAAAGAGTGGAAGTTGGCCCATTTCTTTTTATCAACCTTCCATTTTTCCCTGCCAGGTGGAGCACATTATCAATGAAATATGAAATTGTTACAGGCTATGTAACTTTCCCCCAAAATTATTTGTAAAGCTTTACGATCTTAGAAAATATAGAGTGTCCTTTGCAGGGGCATCTTTCCTGTAACTTGAAGACTTGCCGCTAAAGGAGAATGTCTTGATGAAAGACTTTGTAACTTCTTCCCTTTCTCTGACGCTCTTTCTGAGAACTACCCCCATTTATTTTGTTACGTAGTTTCTGTCTTGAAATTTGACAAAATTCAGTAAGAAAGTTTACTGACAACTGCAGGGAAAGAAAAAGTCTTAGTTATATGACAAAGACATGAAGACATCGTGTTGCAGCACAACCAAAATCTGTTTCGAGTGACACACCATGCAGGAGAATTTAAGACCAAGAACCACGCGTTTTGTTTGTACAGAGCTCACAAGATTGAAGACAGTCGTCAGCAGATGCATGTTACAGATCCAGACATTTGTCTGGAAAAGTGTAAGTCACCATACGCAATCTATGTAATCACAGGAGCATAAGTGATTTAAAAGAAAATATGAAACTCATTTTCCCTTGTGAAATACTATAGACCAAATATATTATGTTTCAGATGGTGTGTGTCTAGCATTACTTCTTAATAACAGTTTAAAAAGAAAATAGGCTAAAGAACATGCAGCCCCAAATGATTTATATATAGTATACAAACACTTTTCTTCTAGGAGTGGTATTTAGTATAGAAACTATGCAAAATGCTAAAACTAAGTTTCTGAAATCGGCAGGGGGAAAACCCCCTTGAATATTTGCAAATGTGTTTAGCTGCCTGGGAGAAATAATTTTATTGTTTGGCACAGCACATACTCATCAGTACCTGACTTCAGTACTCAAGTACGATAATTTCAGCCACGCTTCCGTAGTTCCCAATTTTACAGCCAAAAAATAGCCCGTTATATCATCCTTGTCATTAGTGTTGAAGGTAGCTAGGTTCACTATATCTTTAATTTAAAAGGCTCCAGTGTCACTTGATGGTTCTAAAACAAGTTAACACATTTTAATTGCCTCATTTATATGCAATATATACAATTGCTGGAATGGTAGTACTTTATAAAATCCTCATAAGGTTTTGCAAAAGCGGTCAGTGCTTTCGTGCTGTTACGCTTTGCGAGGGGAGCTGGTCCCCGGGAGCTTTCCTTCCACGCAAGGAGCTTCGGTCAAAGCTCAAGTTACTGACTTCAAGTCAGCAACGCTAATACAGAGCTCAGCACTGAATGTGAAAAAAAATCAACCTTACTTTGTCAAAGTCTCAACTGAGCCGAAGTATCAACTCAGTGATGGGGAGAGCGCACGAGAAGTAAAGGAAGAAAACGCGGGTAATGTCAGAGGACTCTTGGCCCTTAGGGAGAGCAAAGCGGGGTGGAAAGGTTTATGGTTTAGTAATTAGGGTCAGGTTTCAACATCAGTCGCTCAGGCTGTTTGGCAGAGGAGGAAATCTGGCACCAGGCAGGTGTAGCAATTTTTTGCATTAAGTGGCAATGTGGACTCAGTCTCCCTGAGCAGAAAACTAGCCTGTCTCTTACATCCTTAGTCTTGCAAACCCGCTGCACTAGGAACTGAAGCCACACTAGAATCATCTGGTCTTGCACTCCATTAAAAATCTAAAAGTCTCATTCATAAGAGATTTGGGACCCATGTCCTTCTCTGGGAGGTGCAGATGGTTTGGCTATTTCAGTGGGAGTGCTGGTGCCCCGAAGGAAGCCCTTCATGCCACCCCAAGCCCTGGACAAGGCTTCAGAACAGGGGAGGAGCGCAAGGTCTAGGGCAGGAGAGGTTGGAGGAATGAATTGTGGTATGACTGGAGACCTTGTTAATGGAGTTGTGCCTCCGTAAAGTAAAGAAAAAGGTTAATTTAAAAGTGTGGAACCCCTTGATGTTGTTATACGGCTGATACAAAGAATGTTTCCACTTTTTACAGTAATGACGTTTTAGGTAGCGTGTACCAAACAGACATCTAGATAAGAAAAAAAGGCTTTTGTTTTTCCATGTGTCAGGGTTATATTCATTGCTGTTACATTTCAGTTTAAAATTCATGGCCCTGCTGAGGTAATGTTTTATTTGGCAAGCTTGCCAATTCCAAATTTATCCTTTTAGTTATAATATTTGGTAGGCCTTGTATTTGGCTGCTAGTGAAATAGCAAGGGAACTAACCAAACTTATTATTTTATTACAGTTGTAAAAGCCACCTCAGAATTGCATGCCAGGAAGAAGTGAACTTCTGTTTTAGAGGTGAAGAGATGGACTGTAAAATGCTGCTCTAAGTCTGTTGTTAAGACTGAAAACTCAACGGAGTTTCTGCTCCTGCAGGAAATATGTAAGAGCAACAAGACCAGGCAATAACTATAGCTGAAAATGAAACAGGTTAAAAGTTAGGAGAAAAGATGCTATAGGGAAAGAAGTCTTTTCTTCTCCGTAATATTTTTAGGCTGGGTTCCAGCTATACATGGGAAAAAAAAAATAAGAACCTTGTTCCATATAAAACACTTATCCCTCCCCCGCCAAATATCCAAAAATAAGCCAAAACTGTTAAAGTCTTTTTCAAGACCTCATGTGATGAATTACACATTTAAGAAACACTGGGTTATTAAGCTGTTTGAATACAGTTCTCTTAACTATTTTCTGATATGTTTAGCATGTTACCACCTCATACATATCTGTATTAAAACATTTGAAACTAGTTTTGTGACTTAACTTTTAAAAAATACTTTATGGATAGTTTCTTAAACCACTACATGTAATAACACAAAGTTTATGCATAATCCTGCTTCTATTTTCCAGTACTTGAGAAATTCCGCCCCCCCCTTTTTTTTTAAACAGGGCTCTTAAGGGAAAAAACCTAGTCTGAAGAGTAATTTAAAAAAAAAAAATTGCAAAGCATTAATCATTAATGTCACCAGTATGGTGATGACAGCAGCTGAACATTAAGATGTCAGGCTGCAACACGTGTGCCTCTACATGTGTGCATGTGCACAGAGAGGAAGGAGACTTGGTTGATAGTTGTGCAGTAAAATGGAGAGCAACTCTTTTGAGCAGGTTTAGTATTTTGCAACCCAGCTTTCTATTTACAGCCTTTGCAATTAAAGAAACTCCTCTTAAACAGAGGAAAAAGATAAAAGAACTCCTTCTTACAATGCATTGAGAAGACAATGCTCAGAGGGAGCGTCTCAAACCATACAGTGGTCTGTAAACCATACACATGCAAACAGATGATGCTTTTGTAAAACATTTCCTATAGACTTCATCCAATGCCAGAACTCCTCAACGGCAGGCAGTATCCTTCATCTTGTACACCTCCTTGGCAGGATAATTGTGCTGTACAGTTCTGGAAGCTTACCTTTGTATTACTGTGAGTGTTATGTTTGAATGGGAATGCCTTTACCTAACTTACTTAACAAAGGCATCCTTACAGTGCATCTTGGAGACGGCAAAACAGCGTCTGATCTCTGAACTGGAGAAATGAAGGCCAAGACGTAAGGAATAGCACACTTGCCCCAAATGCGCTCATTGAGTCTGGCTCTGAACTCCAGAGCAGGCTGCCTTTGTGTGTACAGTTACTTTCTCTCGTTGCGAGTTGGCAACATGTTCCCCCCGACAGCCTTGGCTCTGCTGATGTGCACATTGTGTCATACATATCCTACCGCTTTTATAACTCTGCCTATCCTTTAGCGCTGGAGCAGACACTTTTTTTCCAGAGCGGGACATTGGTCTGTAGGTAGCTTGCTGACTTCACCCTGTGGCAGAGCTGGTTTTTGTTACTTGAAATCCAGACTAGTCTGCAAAACTGCTCTTTGGATGTCAAGCTCTCTTTGACCTTATGCTCTTCAGATTTTAATTTAATATTGCAAATTCAGCCTAATCATACACAGAAACATAATTAGCAACTGTCAAATGACCTAGAGTAAATCTAACCGTGGTGGCTCAATGGGGATGATGTAAACCAGACTTCAAGACTTTCAAATACTACAGCTGTGTTTAAAAAGCAAAAGAACCCACCCGCAACTAAACTAAATATTCTGACTAAGTATGTTGTCTTTTAAATGCAGAATTCTTAGTCAATTGGAAAATTTTCATAACATTGAAACCCTCTTTCTGCAGCCTGATAAATACATGAATTAGCAAAGAGGTTTTAGAAAAGCAAGGAGACTTACAGCCTTTTATCGTTCCTTTACTGTGAACCCTAATACTTCAGGAAACAAAAATAAGGTTTAATCGACACCAATAGTAAATCTGACTTAAACAGTGAACGGAGCTCTAACCTTTACTTGCTCAAACGGTGTGGACCAAGGTCACATTTCAACCTTGATCTTGTATGGAACATTAATGGGTGGGAGGTTCTTTGTAGGATGTATTAAAACACTTTTAAATATATATATATATAAGTATATCTATACCTATCTCTTTCTCTCTCTCTCTCTCAAAGACTCAGAACTCATCCTGACAAATTACTTTTACTGAAACCATCTTTAAAGAGAGTAAACATCAATTTAAGCTGACTTTAAACAAGGTGAAGCATTTAATAGTCATTACTGTTTATATTCGTATTAGGGAAGAGGCAGTGAAGGGCAAGACTAACTTTTTTTAATTGGACAAAACCCATTCTGCTGACACAACTGATAAACTGGCAAGTCTCCCTAGGGCAGTCTGAATCTCTTGTTGGCTGAACTTGGACAAGGAAAGCATATCCTAACAGTTAATGCATATTTATACAGTAAGGGACTTTTCAGTCTCTCTTAAATATAGCAGAGTTATCACAAGCTGGATGTTGCAGAGTTTCAAACAGACAGTTGACAGTAATTTTAAACAGCAAGGATGATTAAGAGCTGAGGCAGAGTACCAGGCAGAATAGTAGATTTTTTTTAATCTTACAATGCTGCTGAGTTAAATATCAAAAACTTTTGTATGCCTTAGTGAAAAACACGTTACAGGGCTCAGCAGATGGACAAATAGGTGAAACACAGTGAGCTGCCACGTCAAGAACATTAGCCTAGAAGATTTAAAGATAATTTCCAGTTTTGGGATCTAGGAACTTTTAGATCCATTTCCTCATCCCTGAAACTTAGGAAAGCAACTAAAGGTTCTGTTGTAACCCAAGCGCAAATCCATGGTATATGTTGAAGGGGTTGTACGGGGGTTTTTTTGTTGTTGTTTCGTTTTGGGGGGGTGGGGGTGGGGTGTGTGTTTCCTCTCCCCAGAGGTATTTTGGAGATAGATACTATATATTTTCTTTTAGTGGTATGCGTTAGCAAAGAAACGGCGTTTTTTGTTGTTATCTGGGGCTTGCTATATTCTGTTCTACCTCAAAATGTTTGTGTAGCTGTCTGGATACAAACAGAATGAATGTTTCATCCTTCAGATAGCCCGGAGAGCTGGGAAACACCCTCGGATATGATCAGGGTTGGATACCCCTAAGAATCTCTTAGTATCTGTTATTAGGATCACGTCAAAACAGAAGTATAAAGAAGTGCTATTTTCACAATGATGCAAGTTTCAAACTGAGACTATAATAGGGTGCCAAACATAGAAGTGTTTGACATTAGGAATGCTTTTAACGGTGGAAAATGTTTCGTAGCACTGGATGAGGTTTCCGAGTCGAGCAGGGGGTTCTGCTCCTATTTATTTCAGTAGGATTAACCTGACTGAATCCCAGTTAGCTTTGAAAACCACTTTTCCTTCTGGCACAGTAAGCAGAAAGAGGAAACCACACCTTAATGAAAGTACATTCTCCTAACTACCCTAGTACATTTATACATTACTCCCTTTAAAGCTTTACAAATATTTATCATGGCTGCTGGAATCGACAAAAGCTCACAATATTCATGGCATTTTAAAGCAGTTATTCTCTCCATCCCTTCTTTTTGGAAGACAATAGAAGAAAAAAAAAGAATAATAACATTCTCAGAGGCTGTTCTACATGCTACGAGTTCATTTCAGTTTCTCCTAATTTCTAGATTTCTTGAGCGAGCTTTCCTGACGTGAAGCGTGGGGGAAAATTCTGCAAAAATAGGTTTACTTTCAACATAAATGAAACAGAAATGAAGGATGAAGACTGGGTAAGAAGCAACTTACACACTGCTACAAGTTGCTAGTCTATCACAATAGCTATTTCTCTGCCTCTTAGAAATTGTTCACTAAATCCAAAAGCCAGCAGCATCAATGACATCTTTTTCCATAGCTAATGATGGAACAACACTTGCAAAATGAAGATGTAACAAAAAGTCTTAATATGCATCATAACTTGAGGGAGGGACCTTTTGTTCACCTTCCTCCCCTTCACTTCACAATTAATACTCAGAGTTAATATATTTCTCCTGGTATCACGTGCTGCTTTTACTAGCCTCACCTGCATCGCGTATTCCAGCAGGGTTCATATGTACCTTCCCACAGGAGTGTTAAGGAGCAAAAAAATCTTTCCTTCTGATTTGCAGTCTTGAGGGAATGTGGTCTTTCTGGCCAAGGTTGGATTTTTTTCCCCACTTATATAGATTTTAGATTTTTTTTTTTTAGACAAAGGAGGAGACACTGGTTATTGCCCATATAGTTTGTTTGCTTGTTCTCCTAACTAGAGGTAAATCCAAGTGAAGGAGAACTCGTGACATAATTTTTATTATCTTTTATTCTATTATGGGGGAGAAGGGAGCTTTTCAGAGGGAAAGCTCTGAATGTTCTGGTTTTGGTGGTTATTCAGGCACCAAGAAATCACAACTATGTTTAAGTGTTACTATTTCTGTCAAATTTTATTTTATTTTTTTTTTTTAAGAATAAATACACATCCAAGTAATAGGTTTTTTGATATACATTGTAAAAAATTGTACGAACAGCTGGGGGCAAGGGACAGGGTGATATGTTAGCTAATAACACTGCTCCTTTACTGGAGGTCACTGACTCAGCTCAGCAAGATGTGAGCTACCATTATCATTTGTTTAGTCACCTAGTAGGTGCTTGAGGAGGTAGAGGTTCAGTTTACCACCTCTTGGCATCAAAGGGATGATTTAAAAGTTCCTGCTTGCACTCCTGCAGGCTGAGCTCTTATTTTTGCAAAAAAGCAATTTAAAAAAATGCTTGCTGGGACTGGTTGTGGCTTTCCAGAGCAGACTCACTTGAAAGCAGGGAAATGGGTACTCTGCCCATCTTCTCGGTGATATGAGACACAATAACATCATCTAAGTCTTACCTATTTCCGTGACTCAAAATCAGGCTAAGAAAACGTTTCAGTACAGATAACTTCCTCTATTCAGAAGGGGACTGGATTAGGGATTTTTCAGTTTTGTCCATGGTATAGATTAGTACGGCTATCTTGTGGTTATCTTTTATTTGACGTCGTCTGTTTTCAGGCATTTTTCCTTCTCTCAGCAGTTAATGTTATAGCTGCTGCTCTTTACATACCCTGCCTGTGATAGCAAAGCAATCCTCTCATACGGAATATTAATCGACACCACATTTTCTAACATGCAGAGAAGAAAAAAATGTCACCTTGTTTTAAGAAGTTAATCCAACAAAAGAGGTCCAGCAAGCTGAAGTGAAATACATCAGAGGTGATTACATAGCCAGCGAAGCAAGGATATTAAAACCAAACTCACCCATAGAAAGTGAGACGCAGGAACCCAATCCTGTGGCCAAGTTTAACCAACTCTCCCTGCCTAGTAGCAGCTCCTGTTAGTAGCACGATTCCGACTTTCTTTAGGGTGCTGAGCCACTGGTACATGCTTTCATCATTGCACATGATTTCTTCAAAAGGTATTTCGGGAAGTTGCAGGTCTGAGCCCCAGTACCGGAGTTCTGAAAGGGAAGAAATAGAGAAACAAGCGCTTAGCTGTTTTCGCATCAAAGCTCAGGACATAGTCGAAGTATGAAGTTAATGGGATTTCTATGCATTTGCGAATACGCCCTCAACCCTGCATTCAACCACCTGAAACTGGGTCCCTGAGTTTGCATGGATAACGAGCAATCTTTATGATGAAATTCAACAAAACATTGCAGTTCAAAATTTTTAAATCAGAAGTTGAATAAATGGCTGTTTGAAAGGGATATTTTTTTGTTAACAGTACATCAGAAATGCACATATTCCTTTTTCTGTCTGTACTGGTGAACCACAAGAATGAAAATTTGAAACCGAGACTGCTTTGAAAGTTTCTCGTCTAGGGTAAAATAGCATGGAGCACCCTGAGATCTCCCTCAGAGGATATATAATAATGAAAAGATTTATTCCTGATGAAGGAACAGGAGAAGACACACATCAATAAAACAGCTTAGAAGCAGAGTAACTACATCAATTGCATAAGCGACCAATCAATTTTTTCTTTTGTAGATTTGTCTTCACGAAATCATATCCAGTTAAGTTAAATTCTGCAGGATGGTGTAATTCCTTGTCATTTCCTCTGCAGATTTTTTGTGAGCGTTTATCTTATTTCAGGAAGATGCAAACGAGAGCCCAAGATGTCAGCAAATCCAAGCACTGCCAGAAGGTAAAGAAAATGATTGAAAGATTGAGCGATGAGCAAGAAGTTATGGTGTCATGCCCATTCTCAAACAAAATTGATTATAAGAGCATATGACAATAGAATAGTGTTAGAACTGCTGTACCATAATCAGACATTTGCTTGCTGAATAGACCTTGTGATAGAAAAGGTGGAAACCTGCAGCCATTTGTTAGAGGCAGCTTTAGACTTGCAGGTGGAATGGAAAGGGCTTTTGAGCCTGGCTTTCCTTCAGACCTTTTGCTGTTCCCCTCTTCTTTCTTTTTGACCCCTCAAACCAGTGGCAGCTGCATGGCACATCATCTAAAGCTTTAAAAGTAGTGAAAATCTGTGCAGCTTTAAAATGAAATGCTGCTTAGCCTCATCCTTTTATGCATTTGCAGCTGCCCAAATGCTGCTGAATCTGTACCTTTCTCTAAGAGTATATTTATACGTGTATCTACAGATGGGGATTTTTTATGTGTGACCGACTCTTATTACTATTTTCTAGTGTCACAGTTCTGTAACGGTTATTGACTTCGATTTAACAATGCTTTTTAAAAATCTCATGACCTATCCTAAAGCAATCACATTCTGGCTGAGCTGGAGATTTACCAAGTAGATGCTACCTAAGACAGAGAGAGGAAATAGAACTAAAATACTGGGTCCTAATTAGAAAACAAAACCAATCATTTTCTCTTAACTGTACTATTTTCTGAGGAAGAATGTACTCTGGTGTCAGACAACACGGCCTTGTATCCATCTGTAAAGATACTCTACAGAAGAGACAAGCATAAACACACGGTGACAAAATAAAGTGGTAAGTAGATACGATCATGAAATCTAGGCAGATTTTCCATGTTATGAAGGGCTACGCAATCCAAATCTCATCTTCCAACATGAGTAAGTTCTAAAAATTATGCCTACAGCATTCTGCATTCAACAAAACTATACACACCTAAAATTTTGATCTGGATTACAGTGCTGGAGGCTGTGCCTGGAAAAGGCGAGGCTTGTTACCTGCCTAGCCAGGCAGGTGGACACAAAAGCCCCAGGCACGCCGTGGGAAGGCACAGTGACTGCACTCAGTGTGAGTCCCGCTCTGCCTACCTTGAAGTGCCAGGATACGTCCGCCACGTGATTAGGCTCCCCCAGAGGAGAATGCACAACTCCTCCAGCATTGATCTTGGCATCTGGGCACCACCGAAGGTAAGGTGATGATTTAGCCCCAACTTCAACTACTGTAGCCAAGGCCTTAGAGCGAAGCCCTTGGTTGTCCCGTCTGATCGCCAGGAGCACAAGCTGACTGTGACTTGAGGTCAAGTGCCCACTCGGGGGAACATTCTGGGGGTCGTCTGAGGTCAACCAATTAGCCCTGGGGTTACCTGAGGTCATCCTCCCTCTCTGGGGACAAGGCTGGGGTCACCTGGGGTCAACCAACTAGCCCCTGGGGGGTTACTTGAGGTCAACCTCCCTCTTTGAGGACCAAGCTGGGGGGGTCACCTGAGGACAATCGATTAGGTCATGGGGTTACTTGAGGTCAACCGAGTAGCCTGTGGGGTTACTTGAGGTCAAGTGCCCTCTCTGGGGAACATTCTGGGGGTTGTCTGAAGTCAACCAATTAGCCCTGGGGTTACCTGAGGTCATCCTCCCTCTCTGGGGACAAGGCTGGGGTCACCTGGGGTCAACCAACTAGCCCCTGGGGGGTTACTTGAGGTCAACCTCCCTCTTTGAGGACCAAGCTGGGGGGGTCACCTGAGGACAATCGATTAGGTCATGGGGTTACTTGAGGTCAACCGAGTAGCCTGTGGGGTTACTTGAGGTCAAGTGCCCTCTCTGGGGAACATTCTGGGGGTTGTCTGAAGTCAACCAATTAGCCCTGGGGTTACCTGAGGTCATCCTCCCTCTCTGGGGACAAGGCTGGGGTCACCTGGGGTCAACCAACTAGCCCCTGGGGGGTTACTTGAGGTCAACCTCCCTCTTTGAGGACCAAGCTGGGGGGGTCACCTGAGGACAATCGATTAGGTCATGGGGTTACTTGAGGTCAACCGAGTAGCCTGTGGGGTTACTTGAGGTCAAGTGCCCTCTCTGGGGAACATTCTGGGGGTTGTCTGAAGTCAACCAATTAGCCCTGGGGTTACCTGAGGTCATCCTCCCTCTCTGGGGACAAGGCTGGGGTCACCTGGGGTCAACCAACTAGCCCCTGGGGGGTTACTTGAGGTCAACCTCCCTCTTTGAGGACCAAGCTGGGGGGGTCACCTGAGGACAATCGATTAGGTCATGGGGTTACTTGAGGTCAACCGAGTAGCCTGTGGGGTTACTTGAGGTCAAGTGCCCTCTCTGGGGAACATTCTGGGGGTTGTCTGAAGTCAACCAATTAGCCCTGGGGTTACCTGAGGTCATCCTCCCTCTCTGGGGACAAGGCTGGGGTCACCTGGGGTCAACCAACTAGCCCCTGGGGGGTTACTTGAGGTCAACCTCCCTCTTTGAGGACCAAGCTGGGGGGGTCACCTGAGGACAATCGATTAGGTCATGGGGTTACTTGAGGTCAACCGAGTAGCCTGTGGGGTTACTTGAGGTCAAGTGCCCTCTCTGGGGAACATTCTGGGGGTTGTCTGAAGTCAACCAATTAGCCCTGGGGTTACCTGAGGTCATCCTCCCTCTCTGGGGACAAGGCTGGGGTCACCTGAGGTCAACCAACTAGCCCCTGGGGCTTGCTTGAGGTCAAGTGCCCTCTCTGAGGCCCATGCTGGGGTCACCTGAGGTCATCGAATTAGCCCACAGGGTAACTTGAGGTCAACCTCCCTCTCTGGGGACCAAGCTGGGGTCACCTGAGGTCAACCAATTAGACCATGGGGTTGCTTGAGGTCAACTCCCCTCTCTGGGGACCAACCTCGGGGTTACTTGAGGTCAACCAATTAACCTGTTGGGGTTACTTGAGGTCATACGTCCTCTCTGGGGACCAAGCTGGGGGTCACCTGAGCTCAACAAATTAGCCTGCAGGCTTACTTGAGGTCAACCAGTTAGTCCTGCGGTAACTTGAGGTCATCCTCCCTCTCTGGGGACAAGGCTGGGGTCACCTGAGGTCAACCAACTAGCCTGTTGGGGTTACCTGAGGTCAACCAATTAGCCCATGGGGTTACTTGAGGTCATATGCCCTCTCTGGGGAACATTCTCGGGGTCATCTGAGGTCAGCCAACTAGCCTTGGGGTTACATGAGGTCAAGTGCCCTCTCTGGGGTCCATGCTGGGGTCACCTGAAGTCAACCAATTAGCCTGAGGTGGTTACTTGAGGTCAACCTCCCTCTCTGGGGACCTCACTGGCATCATCTGATGCCTTCTGCCTCACAATGGTATTATTAGTTATACTGGAACTTTTATGATTTAATATTTCCATACTTTTTAATGGAAGTGAATATGGGTTTGGCTTGGTTCTCCTTCCCCCCCTGCATGGAAGTCTCATCCAGCCATTGGAAACTGGCAGCCTTTCAGCAATAAGGAGTAGGATTTATGAGAGTCTCTGTTTGACTTAGACTCTCCCCCCCCCAGAACTACATTGTTGAACATGCTCAGCATCATCCCATGAAAAAACCCCCATCCATTTTAGTGGACAGCAGAACAGGGCCAAGAACGTTCAAAAATTCTGTAAGAACCAGCATGAAAAATCACAGAGCTGGGTTTACAGTAATTTTCAACGAGCTGTCAATTGCATGAAACTTTTTCCCTGCTGAAAATGATTTTTAACTCTTAACTAAAGGTTGCCCCTTCTGAAACCAAGGCCATTTGATTTTAATGGCCACAGACGTATAAAGGGAAGAATGAAGATTATGACTCTCTGCATGGCTGAGTGCCAAAAGTTTATCTCTGAGACTGTGGTTGGAATTATCCAGGACTTCCTCAGTGGACAACTATGGATTTTTTTTTTCCTCCATCATCTTTCCATATCAAGGTCCTGAGTCCTACCCATACAGCTCAAAAATGTGCACGAGCCATACAGAGTATGTATGTTAGAGGAAAACATATGACAGTTAAAACTTCTGGTGGAGTTTTGCAAAGAAGCTTGCTCCATAACCCGAGGCCAGTGGTTTCAGTTTCCCTTGCCCATGTACATGAAGCATTTTTCATCAGAGAGCACAGCTGGAGGAGCGCTCTTACCACTGGAGCTGCCTCACACCTCTCTATAGGAGCATTTCACTTGCTTGTAGCTTGGGTCAACTTTAACCATTTGGGCTGAGGTTTTCCATGGCAGTATCTGCCAAAAATAATTTTGGGAGAGCTTCAACAACAACGGCAATGGATCAAAAGCTTAGACTGGTGAAAAATTAGTAGTGTAGCCAAGTCAAAATTTCTGCATTGGCTTAGTGGAGAAGTTTTAATGCTTTCATTCTTTCAAGTGTCAAGTTTGGCAAATAAGTTGTTCACATGTTAGGAATCTACATTTGCCATTCCTGTGAAACTCATCAAGTTTGGCCAATGCTCATAGCTTTGGAAAATATCACCTTGCAGATGATTCACAGCCTTTTTTTTTTTTTTTTCAGTTTGACAGCGAAATTGTCCAAAGATTCCTTTCACACTGAGTACGCTCCAGACCTTGGGTGAGGGATATAGCAGGACCATTGCAACACACAGATGAGGAAAGTAATTTCCATGTAAAATGAGCAGACTCACAGGAAACAAGGCCAAATACAGCACCAACCAGCTTCAAAAATTCTGTACTTCTAAGCTCAAACATCCACTCCCTTGGACTTCTCTCACCTGTCGATTGCAGACTATTCCAAAGTTTGAAATGAGATACAATAATAATATGATCGATCTTCCTCAAGCGATGGGACGCGTCACTGGCTTTCCCAGACTGATGTACAACTGAGCATCAGCTCAATATTCATACTTTCCATCATTCCACACGTAATTTTGCGCAAACTCAAGTCATGTTCATATCATACCAGCAGCATACAAGAGACTTAGAAAAAACTACTGATAGAGCCATTTGTCCACATGGGGAAGCTAGGAAGTATCGGGATGCTGCAGGAAGAGTCTCTTTGTTAACCATCCACTTAAAACTACTCTAGTCAGGTATATTTTAAGAGTTTCAGAAATATTTGCAAAATCAAATTCATTTCCTTCAATAAAAGGCAGTGCTGTAGCCGTTCACTAGCGCAGGCAAAACCACATAATAACAACTAAACCCTGTGATTCTTTATTTTGGCCTCAATATTCATAGGCCAGGATTACTTTGTNTGCATTCAGCCAAGAACTCAAGGGATCTGTACGTAGACAGAAAGCGAAAAGGTGGTAGGAAATTAACCATGGATCCCAAAGCACAGCTTCTCACCAGGACACTTTCTGGAGTCTGCCAGTTGTTACTGCGGTTAAATTTAATTTAATTTGTCTGCGCTGCTGGCAGAGGACACTGGAATCCACAGTTGTGGCTCACATTTGGTACTTTACAACTAATAGTGATTTTCTTCCGCAGCTGAAAGAATTCCAGAGGAGAACATCCTAAAATACCACACGGTGCCCCTGGACTACCGAACCCATCCTGGTCTTTCTTTTGTTTATTTGTTTATTCCTGAGGATTTTAAAACAGTACAGGGAGTTTCAAATAGCACAGGGTTTAAAGCCAAGTGGAACGGTTGCCCATGCACCTGAAAGCAGGCTGCTGCAGGGACTTGGTAGTGATTTTATGGTTACAAATTGCAATTGTAAGCATTGTTAGTACATCAAAACTGAAACCACTACAGGTTTACTAGTGTAAATGAATCTTAGGTCAAGATATAGCTTTTATTAAGCTGCCTTGCTAGAAAGCATCATCAGTAATTGTGTTCTCCCTTGTATTTGCACTATCGCTTATCTACGTGTATTTATGATAGCACATATACACACCACACATACCAGTAGCTATAACATTGAAAGAGTTGTTACTAGTAAGTGGTATTAAGATTTCCTCAGAAATCAGTTTTCCTATCGTAAAGCTCTGTTTTTAATGCTTATAACTTCAGCAAAATATAATCTTTTGGGCTTTTTTTTATGCCAAATGTTCCCTGATATTGATTTTATGAGAACAGTCAGTCAAAAGGATCGGCTGTATCTTAGAATAAAACTGAGCACGGGAGTACACTTTTTGCTCACGTTTGAAAAAATTCCAGCAAAGGCTCTAATTCTTCTAATTTTGGTGACTGAGGTGACGTCAGAAATACATTTTTGGTGAATCCCCCCTGCCCCCAAGCTTGCTGAGGTACAAATCCACGAGGAGACTTGGTAACAGACCTTCCTACAGCTTCACAGCTGAAAGTGTCCCCACCGCTGTGCTGCCCAGGCAGCCGACCACCCGCTGCAGGAGGTCGCCCACGGATGCAGCAGTCTGGTGAGAGAGACGAGAAGGAAAGAGGAGCTGAGCTGTTCCCATCCTCTCTGTTAGAGTCTCTATCCCGGGCCTCAGAGAAGGAAAGATGTGAACTGAAGGGTTGGAGCAGCTGTCAGGGAGGAGAAAGAGATGCGTTACCTGGGGAAAAACTCAGGGGAACTGAAGCGGGGACTGGGTGGTAGAAAGAAGGTGGGTCTGGAGACTGAGGAAGAACTGCCGCTGGCTGCAGAGGAAACTGGAGCCAAAGAGAGCTGGGGTACCTGCTTGGCAGCAAGAGTTAATAGTTTAGTGATGGCAGCCTGGCACTGGGAGCTGAAAGCAAAGTGAGAGAGCTCCAGAAAACACTGAGGCTCTTCTAACTGAATAATCAGACGGCAGACCCTTTTTTTTTCCCCTTTGGTATAAATGGCCAGAAACTGCCAGCAGGTGCCTTGCACTGAGACACAATCAGCAACCCCTCCCATATACTCTCTGGGGTGAAAACGCTCTGCCCGGGGAGCAGTGTGATTTATTTCCTGAGGGGTGACTGGAGCAGGCGCTGAGGGGAGGGATGGCCAAGGCCCAGAGAGCCACCAGCTGCCGAGCTCCCAGGCTCTGCACAGCCCCAGCACCAGCCGCTCGACGGAGCTCTGCCCTGCTCCCACCTCACACACCGCCTGCTACCACCTGAAACATTCACACGGTGTATTTAATTCTAATTCACAGGAAAAAAATCATTTTATCGTTGAACAGAGAGCATGCAAGCCTTTATAACCCGCCACAACGACAGCACTCTCTCCCTTCCACCGATTTCAGCCGGGCTGGCCGCAGCACCACGAAGCAGCAGCGTGCGACCACCAATCTCAGAGCTGTTAACCGCCGTGGCTCGGCTGATTTCAGAAGCAAAATAACCTTGGTGATTGCGATTCCCCAGGCTGTTTGGTAGCAACTTTGGGTCTTACATATTTCAGACTTTTTGTGGGGTATTAATAACCGTACATGTTAACTTGCAGAACGAGGAAATGAGGTATGATCTGCTCACTTGATCCGAAAAGCAGTGCCGGTGGCAGATACAAAAGACCATTTGGACAGATACGCCTGCCCTTTGAAGTTTTTGTAACGCACAGAAATAGATGTGGGGTAATTACTTTCTCTCCTGTACGACAGACCTATTTCAGATATTTACTCCCCAAATACAGCACTGCCTGCCTCCTTGCTCTCTTCTCACTAATTCCCACTTGTAACATCCCATAAGTTTGCCAGTTTACTGCTTTGCACGCACAAATAAACACACACACACGTTCAAACCAAAGGCATTGCACAGCAAAGGGTAAACAGGGCAAAGACACTATTTCTTACTTTTTTTTTTTTTGCATACATTTTGCATTGATTCTAGTTTTTTGCAAAATTCAAAACATTAGTGTTTTAAGTCAAGCATTCTCTTAAATGTTGAATCACAGCTCTTATTGTTACGGTAAAGACATATTTAGTCTGAAGCTGCTTATTCTTAAGAGAGCGCACAATAAAGCGTGAAAAGAGTTTATCTATTTCATAGAATAATTGTTTTGTTTAAATCGCATCTAGCTTACTTGGTATTTTAGCTAATATTCAGTTAACTTGTCCAATCATCAATCACAGAGATTACATACCAGAAATGAGACCATAAACATTTGAAAAATGCAGAAGGCATCATTCATAAAACATCTATACCTCTCTTTATTCCAACATCCCTTCAACGGACAGGACCAATAAAAACTATTACATGTTCCAAGCAGCTTTCAGAATGGGAGCTCGGGGGGTTTTCACCTGGTGACTGAGGGACATGCTGCACCGCAAAAAGCTGTAAAGGGCCAGGTTTGGGGCTTTTTTTTTTTCCCTCTCTCTAGATTTAGGTAGCAGGTACAAAATGCAACGTGCTCATAAAAAAGCGAAGCCAGACACTACATAGTTACAACATTTTTCAACAGTTGCAAAGTCTGCAAATTTCCAACCCCCGGTATTCCTCTCCCCTTTGGCTAAGGCTAGTTAGACGCTGTCCAAGAAACACAACGCACATACTCGAACATAAGCTATCCATACAGACCATCTTTTATACTCTATCCTGTGTTTCAAGGAAGCTGTAGTATGATTGACAGGCTGTTGAATTTCACAACATGTTCACAAAAATGAAAAAAGTGCAATCCTTGAGGAGAGATATAATCTCACCTCATTAAATTCCTTTTTGAGACCACTCCATGGCCTGCTACTCACTGCTCCAGTGTGTTTAACTCAATATACATCCTTTCACACACTTGAAAGATGGGGAAAAAATAAAATATGAGTGTTTTCCTTTTTCTCTATCAAAAGTTATGAAATTAAAATAGCCTTAGGTATGCTGTGTGAACTGCCAAGAATATCCTTTGAAAGACAAATTGAAGCTGCAGCGTTGGTGCAGGTAAATAACCGTGTGAAAACTAATGGAACATTTTATGTTTCAACTTTTCCTTCCTCGTCTTTCTTGCTCTCTTGCTAGTAAATATTTTCCTAATCTTCCTTATGTAAGACAAGGAGTAGAGGAATATTAGTATTTCAAGGAATATACCAACAGATTTTTTCCCCACTTACTTTGGGAAATAAATACATGCACCTGGAATTTAACTGCAGCTCCAGGAGCCCCAGGCTTCCCCGAGTACATGGACTGTAGAGTCCTCTTGTTCAAATTCCCGATTCCTACTGTACTTGCTAGAAGTTCCACCTAAAACGGGATGCCCCTTCTGCAGCCAATGGACATGGGCTGTGGTGTTGGGTTTTGGGGGGGGTTTGGCTTTTGTTGCAAACACCTGCTTTGCCACAGCGTTGCAAAACAGCGCACGCTCAGCATACCTGTCTGGGACTGTCCTTGATGGCGGTATAACAAATCTGCCAACCCTTATAGCTAACCTGAGGAGAACATTCAAAGAACAACAACCCATTTGTTCTTCCTCCCACCCAGACCCCCTGCAGTGGAGGCCATCATCTGGCCTCACATCTCCAACTCTATGGAGCCGAGGGAGACAAAAGCTAAATTCAAAACCTTTCTGTAAGTAACCTGCAAGAGCCATCTTTTCTCTGTGTAGAAACCACCAGTGATGTGAATCCCGCTCAGGTACTGGGAATTTATCCTTTCCCAGGCTCTGCAGTGTATTCAGGAGTCAACACTGCCTACTGACTGAAGAGATGTTTAACCTTTACAGTACCGCTATGACATGGAAATTGCAAAATTGCAAGGAAACCGAACTGTTCACTGATACCCTCCAGGCAGCTACTAAAACTGAGAAATGGTTCAAGTAAAGCAACTTCTTAGGCTTTTTTTCGATGTTTAGCTACTTTGTATTAAAAAAGCCAAAACCCAAAGAAAGACAGAAAGTGGTCAATATAGCGAAATGCTGCCTGGCAAGGCTATAAACTCTGTCCTCGAAGTTCCGCTTCTCTCATATTAATTCACTTCCAGTGACAAGTGCAGCCAGCATCCTTAGTGGCCTGGGTTTGTTTTTCTTTTTAAAGGTGCAGGCTGGTACACGAATGCTTATAAATCCTACCTCATGTTTCAGAGAAGAAAGGCTCCAAGTTCCCAGCCCTTCAGTGGCATCTTGACGCAGCCAAGAGCTTAGTCTTTGAGCTACTGCAGGAGTAACCTTTCCCCCCGACATTTGCCAATGTACTCTGTAATGACACTGTGGTAAATAAGCCAAAAGCCGAAAACGCATTGTGTACAGCTCCAAGTATTACTAATCTTGGGAAACGTATGGAATGCAGCAGCAGTTGGTATCTGGGAGGAAAAAAAATCCAGTGTAGCTTGTAAAGTTATTGCTATTAAAAATATGCCCTCACTTCATCTCTTAAAATAGTCCTTCAATTTGAAACTTTTAATAGTTTGTCTGAGCTCAATTTTCTACCTATTCTGAACAGCATTAAGAAAATCTGTTCACATATGTACACATGCATTTGTATAGTGACGAAACCACCACGAACATGCAAAACAAATGGTTCCTTCTCTCTCCCCCCCTCTCTGCCCCCAGCACTTGATTTCTTAGATGCTTCTAGACCACTAGTCACGCACAGTGCTTTCCAACGAGCACTTTGTAGTCTTTCTTGATGTGTGGTGCTCAAAAATGATGCACACTACAGAAGCCTTACTCCATCAAATGGAGCAGAAGGACTACTTCATCTCTTCTGCAGCTTAGACTTCCCTTTGGACTCAGTTGAAAGCAATGTTTGCCTTGATCCCAAACCAGTCTGCCAGCATAGGCTCACATTCAGCTTGTGACCAGTACCAACCCCACCCAGCCCAGGTAGTTATTTCCCTACCTTGCACTTGAACGGCTGCCGAGCTGCAGTATCCTACAGGAAACCCTGATGCAAAGACCATGGATGCTGAAGAAATACAAAGGAAATGGACTGCAGAGAGTGGCTTGGCTCACGTGCTTTTACAACATTGCTGCTGGAGACTGAGTGTTAGGCTAGACAAACTAGGCACTGGACCCGTTAAGCATTTTTTATTGTTTTTACCATTTCTCCTATTTACCAAGGTCATTTAGAGTTGTAACCCCGGTCCTTCACCACACTTCCAGTCAATCCCTAGTTGGCGTCATCTGCAAATTTAATGTGGCTATTCCTTTCTATCATAGTCATTGATGAAAATAAGGAACAGCATTGCATAAAGCACAGACCTTCGCAAAGCCTGTCTTGATATATCATTCTGTCTTGATGGTAAACCATTACAGCTGCTCTTTGACTGTTTTTTAAAGATGACACTTTTCCTGAACACATTCATGAAGATTTCACATGCAACAGGGTCAAATGCTTTATGCTACGAATCTGAATACGACCACTTCGTTTAATACTACATGTGCCAAAGAAAATGGTGAAAAACAATTAAAGAACAAACTTGCACAGTTAGAGCACAAGCCAAACCACTGTCTTTACTGCACTGCCTAAACCTTTCAAAATATTAGAAAGGCATAATCCCCATGAACAGAAAGAAGTGGGGAAAAAATTTTAGAACCATGACTAAAATAAAGTGATTCACGGCAACAAAGCCATACAAAATGGGGAGAAACTCGCAGCATTTCAGCATCAGCTCAAGGCTGTATGCATAATAAATGTTTTTACTTTTAGCAAAGAGGAAATTGGCTGACAATCATACTGGCTTTCTGCAGGTGACTATCGGATGTTTACTTATACCAGCCGCATATAGGAAGTTCCAGAGAGTAGATTATATGGCCACTTCCTCATCATTTTAGCACAGAATTTCCTACAGCCTTTTTCATCTTTATGCTTTACATACTAGCAATTGTGGGGCTTTCTTCAGAGATCTCAGAGCTTCATCCAAATACACCAGTGCCAGTTTTAATCCTTCTAGTAGCTGCAATAGATCTGGGGTCTAATTTCTAACACTTACGTCTGATATACGCATGAACTACTTCTATACAACTCGTATTTGTATGAAAAGCAGCGAAGGACTTCCTCTCCTGACCGTTCCCAGAGACCATCACAGCCACGTAAGCACAACAGTAGCAGGAGAGAGACAAGTAGTAGGTCTACACTAAAATAAGCAGCATTTATAAAAATTTCCTTCTCCTCAGCCCCAGACAAAAATATTATGTGTTGTCCAACATTTACAATTTGACAAATTAGCAGGTCCATAATTCTTTGGAAAAGGGGCAGGAAAGCATATATCGTAAACCCAAAAAAGATCCTGAGATGTGAAGATGTTTAAGTTCTTCCACTTACCAATATTTTAAAAAAAGTCTGTATAAAAGTCTTAGAAAATTGTGTGCCCCACAGGGCATGTCATTCTCCCACATACTGAACAACAGGAACTTTATTCCCAGTTTTATCCACAAAACCCCTTCAGCCTGAAAATCTGTCGAGAAGCTGCACTGAACAGGGACTGTACTCTTTCTCAGTACTTCCTGGTGGTAACTGATCCCACTCACGTTCTTCATTATTTTATCATGTCAGCATAGCATGGTTTTTCCCACTGCATAACCACAGTTAATACAGCCTCCATCGTACTGTAGTAGAAATCTGAGAACATAAGCTCTAAAAGTTGAAGAGGGACAAAAGATAGGAATGAGCCATTAGTGCCTGGGCAGCCTTAGGTCTCACTTGCACAGCACAGCTGCAGTTGCCAAGTTAAAAACCTTTATGTTTACAAAGGTAGCAGAACAATTCGTAAGGGATAAAAACAAAGGTCTTGTAGAATCATTTTGTTTCTTTATTGACCATTTACATTATGACTAATAAAACCCCAGATCTATGCGCTTTTCAAAATGGGAAGAATGACCTGCTTTTGAGAGAATTAATGAGTCACTGCCTCTTTCAATTTCAGAACAATAATTTGGGGGGAAAAAAAAAGAGAAAAAAAGAATCCCATTTCTTGATCATACCAGGTTAGTCACAAAGAGCCATCTACATTAGAGTTTGTACAAAATGAGAAGACGGCCTTTGCCCAGTTCCTGCAGACAGTGTGCGTACATCAACAAACACTTGGAGTTATTCAGCGTTTACCACGCAGATTAGGACGGTGCTGGTCAAAACCTTCTCTGCTGGAGTCATGTGGGAAAGAAAGTCTAGACATCATAGAGTAACTTACTACTTCTAAAATTATTTTGTCTACGGTGTGTATTTTAATGTTTGTTGAAGGCCAAATGTATTTTTGCTGTATTGTGAATTATGTATATGGCAGCCTAACTCATGGGAGCAGCTCTTATTAAATTATTACTACAGGATAAATTCAAATGACCAAAATCTTCTAGTAAAAAACAACTCTTAACTTCGTCTCCTTAAAATCATCATCTCTCAGGACCTCGTAGAGAAACTGAAAGCACCCCTGATGCTGTTAACGTCCTGATTCAAACTTCGGTGGAGCTGGATATACATCCAATATCATAGTATCACATTTTAAAGGACCATCATCATCTGCAACCTTTAACCTTAGGTTAAAACCTTAACCTAACCCAAGGTTGAAAATATAAATTATGCAAGTAGCACCAGGTACTATGCTGAATCTCCTCCTCCACCCAACAGGAAAACATCATCGTGACATTATTTAA
>WAAD01016164.1:438640-457733 GCA_013389945.1 Fregata magnificens
ATCCTGTTGATGGGATGCCAGTGTCTTGGAAAATGAGCCTCAGCAAACGCAATGCAATGTAGTGAGAGGTCTGATACTGGAAAGCACCTGGTGTACTCAGTGCCTCCCACAAGCTTCCTCTACCACACAAACCCCCTAAGTTACAGAGAGACTTCACGAGGTGGTAAACCACTCCTGTGACGTTTATTGGGGAGAACACAAGTAAACACAAGGGAAAAAAAATAGTATCTTTGAGACATCAGAGCTGGAAAAGTAGAAGATGGTTCTTTTGCTGCCCTTTTGGAAGTATCTTGTAAGCTGGGCTGAAACGAGCCTCGATATACACAAATAGCGGACTTTGCATACTACACGGATAGGATCTGGCAGTGGTTTTAAAAGGGGAATCTTGACATATTGCCATAGAGCTATTTATAGTCACTGCCATCACGCAGCGAAAATCTGACCTATTCTCCTTTTTGGGTTTGACGCACGTCCGACATCCAGTTTTCTGAATCAGAAATTACGATGAAAAAACATCACAAAAGCAACATGAAAAGCAAATAACCACTTGCAAAAAAAAAGAAAGGGAAAAAAAAAAAGAAAAAAAAAGCCACAGCTGTGATCATGTCAGCAGTGAAGGTTAACCTCTCACTACAGCAGTCTGGTGAGCTTGCTCTTACATTTGTTGAACCAGCATGCAGCGCTGGCATTCCATATCATCGTCTGTAATACTATACTGCTGGGATATGATTAGCTACTTAAGGGCATGTAATTTGCAGTGTGTAACTCCACTGACCAGAAGGCAGCAAATTCTAAACTTATCCCGATACACAATGAGAAACAGGTCTTAAACAGCCAGCAAGCAAACTCACACGCTTTATAACCGCAGCCTCTTTTGCAACTGAAACGTGAGAAAAGCTGGGAGAAGCTGTCCATCATAATGAGCCAGGTCTTCTCTGAGAATATGAGGAAGAGCAGAATGACACTACTAAACAAAGCCAAAGTTAACACAAGCCCTTATTTAGTGTAACTTTTATAAACATATTTCTTCATTTTTCAGATCTTTCAGATCTACCATGGAAAACAGAACCTGCAAAAGCATTGCCCAAAGAATAAAAGATATCTCTGGTGTATATTTCACCCGGGTGGCTCCACTGGAGAAGAGCGGTAGCAGAGGGGAGAACTGGCCTCCAAAACAAGCATTGTATTTAGATGCTGAGAGTAAGCAGTGTGTAAATGTGCGCGCACAAAGGCAAATCACAGCCAGTTAGGCTCCGTAACGGGGGAAAAAAGTAGCATTACATCTGAAATACTGATCCTGAAATCTCAGTTATTGATACCTTTGCTAATAAACATAACCAGAGATCTAGACTAATTTGCCTGGGTGTTAATCAAAGCAACGTTCAATTTACATTGATCCCCTCAAAGGCTACAAAACATCTTGCTAGCTTCCACAGTATCATCATTTTTCCCAATAAAAATTCTTACTACCTGAGAAATCAAGTCTAGTTTCCCTGAATGAGGTTTGCACCTTCACCACGTTCATGCTGGGAACGTGCCCAACCCTCCAAAATACTAAACAGTGTAGTTTATTCTTGCCAAAGCTAAAGTAGACATGAACTTTTATATCACTAGGGGGAAAAAGTTCCATTCTGAACTATGAATAGTCTGTTACACGAACCACTGAAATGAATGGAAATATTAGTCATCACTTAAGTTTTAAGCCAGAAGGCTGAATCTTAAGAATTGACTTTTGTTTAGGAGAACGGGTGCTAGGAGCTAAGGAATATTTGACCTGCAGAAATCGGGAAAGATAACCGGCCCCTTCAGTTGTCCCTGAAGTGCCAAACAAAGCTCAGATGCAGGAGATACCTAGGGCCACATATTTTCCTGTTTCTCATCTTTCAGGGGAAAGAAAAAAAAAACCCAACCCAAACAAACTTTCTTTTCTTTGTTAGGATATAAAACGCCCCCACAAAAAGGAGCATAAACCCATCGCGGATTTGCCTTTTGCTGAGCTCTGAGGAAACTGATACCTGGATCTGAGTTTCACACCACCAGCCTGCCTCTAGTTTCTTTTTTCTGAAGCAATATCCTGTTTTCACGGATACCGCCAGCTCCGAATACAGATCCACAACTTTCTGCAGCAGCAGATCTCACAGGAACACTGTCAAGAGCAATAGCGGAAATCTTGCAAGTTTTCACATGTTTCATGCTCACAATCTGAAAGGCTGCCAAAGAAATGATGATGTGCATCATGACAAACCTAGTGGGCTTATAATTATTCGCTCAAAAGGGTGAGTGATTCGTACCGGGTAAATGTTACACTGCCAGCTGCACAAAACGCTTCATGATCAAAAGACAGTCAGCTACTGCAATAAGCGTGGGATGCAGAGCAAACACAATCCGAACTTCAGCACTAGACACTGCTGTGCTACACGGTTACTTTTTAACAGAAGGCCATGAAAAGGGAATTTTAAAAAATTCAGTTCTAACTCCCTTGCAATTCCAAATAATCTTTCTAAAAAGAAAAATTTAAACAGCACACACACACACTTGCATTGTCACATAGACCACTGCTGGTCCACAAGGCTCATTTTTGAGACCTACTAACCCTTTCTGGAAAGAAAAGGCTTTTAGGAAAGTAAACACAGCCCAACCAGTTGAACTCCTCTCAGGTCCAGGGGTTAGAAGAGGGAAAGAGTAACTGCGGGTTCCTGTTGTGCATGCACAGCCTGGCACTGAGCACCAGGAGTGGTTGCCACTGCTCCAGCTGGGCAGACCTGGTCCTCACACAGGGACCTCTAGCTGGGACTGTCAGCGTCAGACCCCTTGCATTTCAAACAGGCACGACAGATGTGGTTTTAACTCCTACCTGGTAAAAATAAATCTTCTCGCATTTCTGCTCTGGCTTCTTCAGAGAAGCATCGTTTTTTCAACCACTCAGCTTCATATTCGCTTGCATGTTCATCAGGCCATGTAATAGAGATCTTCCAACATAAAACAAAAGACAATTTTAGAACAAAAAAAATTCAAAACCCACCACCTAGAACAACCAAAAAACCCCTTAGAAATTGCAGAATTTGTAATATTTAGATCAATAATATTACCGTTAAGCTTTCCCTGGAGCATAATGGCAAACAAGTAATGAAAACCCAACCTGAACATCACCCAGATTCTGACACCTTTTATAAATGGTCATTTGCACATGAACCCATGACCCAATTCGCTGTTTTGTGTGGGCTGCTTTCACTGTGGAGCTGCGCTTAGCAGGAAGAGGAGAATCACAGAAGCTGGCACATATCACTGGAGAGAGCGCTTCACCACAACTCGGAAGAGAGCAGAAACTTCTTCCAAAACACTGACAGCTTGTTAAAAAAGAAAAGGGACAAGAAACACAGGCAAAAAAGAAATGCTAGGAGAGAAATCCTCCTCCTAGTTTTGAAAAGTCTTCCCTCTTTCAAATAAATTTTTAAAAGGTGTTGGTTTTTTTAATTCCTGAAAAAAACATGCAAAGAAACATATGGTTTGCTTGTCATGAACTGAAAGAGCTCAGTGCAGCACACACCTTCAGCTGAATTCTCAAGGCTGTTGAGTAGGTATCGACTCCCATTTTGCATAATTCCACTTGTTCACATGATGGTAAAACACCAGCATGAGTTTAGGATTAGTGCTGTGCTTTCATCAGTTCCTGAGTATACATGGAAGCAGACAATCCCTCTACTATCATAATACATTTGCCTATTCAAAGCATGAATTTACACGGCATTAATTTTGGTAACAAACAGTCAACCTGGGAGCCTAGCATTCCTCAATACAGACCCTTACCCTGCGGCTCAGCCGTGCTCCCGCACGGGTCAGCCGCTGCAAACTCGCCCTGCAGCAAGGCTGCGCCAGCTGCTACAGGGTTGACTGCTGCATCTTTAACATGTTTAAAACATCTTTAAGTGTAAAATGAAGGAAATGAGTTTGCACATCAAAGGAGCCATGTACTGCTTTTAATAAAACCTATAAAATCTAAATGATATCTTAGGTTTTTATATGGCAGGAAAGATTGAAATTCATAGGGAGGGCAGTTCCTGTCCTCTCTTGCCCAATAGCCTCCTCTTTTTCATGAACAAATGTTAATGGAGATAGGTAGATACAGATACAGATACAGACACCAGGCCAACTCTGAATATCGGGTTCAACTTTGGTTTGAGTGCTTGCTCTAAGATGAAGTCCATCGCACATTGCAAATTAGCTAACAAACTGTTATTTTTGTTACGGATTAAGGTCATCATCACTTTGCCATTTGTTTTTCTGATTTTCAAGCCATTTACTTACAGAATAAAGAGGAAAAAAAAGTGTAAGTGTAATTAAATGTATGGGAAACACCTGTATTTTCTTTTCAACATCTGGCAATGAAGAAACATACAGCAGAATTTTAAAAAGCACAATTACATTCTAAAAACCAAAGCCTGGGTTTCTGCAGCCTCTGCATAACATCTATAAAGTGAAGTTTCATATAAAGGTGGGAAGATCTGAGTTCCCCAAACTGTGATTATTCCTAAAACCCTTGCAAATACATGGTAGGGTTTGCGGATAAATAAACTGCAATTAAAGTATAACCTCTAATTTACAGATTAACAAGCATTTTTAGATAAGTTTCACGAGAGGGTGAATGAAGGTTTGCTTCAAATACCTTTTTTCTATCTGCCAGAGCGACTTCCTTCACCACGATGTTCACGTCCAGGTCCTCGAAGACCAGCCTGCGCGCCCTGGCCGAGTGCAGGAAGCAGCGGGGACACTGGCAGTTGTCCCTCAGCCAGACGCAGGGGTAGCGGCTCTCGCTCCCGTCCTCCCACTCCACGCGGACGAAATGACCCGCATCCAAAGCTTCCACCTTCTGCATCCCCAGGTTCATGCTGAGCAGCCGGGCGGCACGGACCACCGGCACGGTGCCCCGCCAGCGATGCCGAGTGGTCCCGGCAAGCAGGCTCCTGCCCTTCTGCGCCGGCGGCAGGCAGCACGCCCTGCCTCCAGGGACTTTGGCCCTCGGCAGGACGTTAGCCACCACCCTCCACATTTTGGCTTCTTTAATGAAATCGTCGGAGGGAGAACACCTTCGTGGAGTTCCTAAAACACCATGAAGAGCCGTGTGTTACTGAAGGAGTCAGTATAGCAGAAAGACCATTTTAAGATGATTGCCTCCTCCCTTCCTCCTGCCTAAACCTTTAGGAACATCCATTATCTGTCGCTTGCATTTTCTGAGGCGCAGAGGGTGTATTCAGAGCCTTCTATTAAAAAATCCCCTACTTTAGCAGGGCATCAGTTTGATTCATCATCTCGGCCATGTTTTGTTTCTGCAGACAGTTCGATATGTATCACACAATAGTGTCTTTTAAAAAGACAGCTCGAGATGAGTTCCACAAATCAAAAGCAGGAGGTACTACCAACCATGTTCAAAAGCTAAGGCTTTAAAGTACACATACCTTAATTCCTGCTGTGGCTACTATGGAAAAGAGAACACAGAATCCACCTCTTGTAAACATGACTTTAGGTACAGCAACAGAGTTCTGCAGGAGCTCCTTTCTCCTTTCACAGCTGGACTGCTCTCTATAGATACACTCTTTTATTTAAAGCTAGCTGCATACTGTACTGCAGAAAGATGATGCATCCAAATCCTAAATTAGAAAAGAAGTTCTGGTCTAATGTTTTTCTTATTCAGAAAAATACTTGGCCTCCCCCTGAAACAATAAATCATTACGTATATTTTTAATAGAGTGTTTAACCATTTCAAATATTGCATATTTATTCAGTATCTTTTTCTGTTGTTTTTGCTCCTAAGCTCACAGGGCAAAATATTGATGCCCTGCCAGGACCAAAGTCTCCCCAGTTGTCTTTGCGCAGGAAAAACCCCATTAGTTTCAGTATTTTGACTCACTAAGACCTGCTGGAGTTGTCAGAAGGGTTTTTTTTTTTTTTAATTTTTTCCTTTGCTACAAGTTAGAACTAGGTTGTACAGGACTCTTGGGTCTCCTTTTGTTTTTATTTCATTTGATTGAGTATAGCAAATCAGAATATCAATTTCTACTTTCCCTTGTGTGCACACAGTAGTCCCATCAGAACCCAGTAATTACCGACCTTCACTTGCAACGCAGTCCAAGCTACAGCTAGTTTTGTGTGTACGGACTTAAACCTCTTTTTATCCAGATTGAATATCTTTCCTTTTATATATATATATGTGTACACAAACATACATATGTAAATACATATGTGTATCTCCACCTTAATTCCAAAGCATTATTCAAGTAACTCAATTTTCCTCCTAACTGTAAAAATATTTACACTGCAAGACTGGCTGCAGTCTCCTTCTGAGATTTCTTGGACAAAGTTTTATTACGTATGACTGCAAAGACATGGTATGTTTTAGGGATTTCAACACATGATAATTGGACACTTATTCTAATCTCCTTGAAACAAAAGACAAGTACTGGAACACAATCAAGGTTTCCAATATACTGAAACTTCAGAATACCTGGTTTCCCAAAAAAAAAAAAAAAAAAAAAAAAAAAAAAGAGGACGACCATTTTAACCTACTGTAAACTTCTGCTACATCTGTACTGGTTTCAGGATAGTGCTCTGCTCAAGGCAGTGGATTACCTGATGGTAATGGGTCAGATCCACAAATACACTGAAGCAACCAGAATACAGTTTAGATGAAATTAGGACAATTAAGATGCAGTAGTGTAAGTCACAAAACCATTGCCTAATTGCTTAGGCAACTCAGAGGCTGTTGATACTTGCCCTTCTGCATACAAGGTTATCTGAATCCCTAAAATGCTAATACTACCCATATCCAGCATGATGCAGACAGAATTGAGTATGCTCACGCGTACCCCTGATCCGGTTTACCTAAGATTGGTGAACAGATAGCTGCAAACCAGAAAACCTTGCAAGGAACAATAGGGTAAGCAACATCAGAAAATGCCTGACATCTGGACAATGCTGGATTGTCCAGCACAAAGCATGGCACTCACATCCACTTGAATTTAAGAACACCGCTAGAAAGCAAATGAGCAACATAAGTGGTCGGATCGATTTATTCCACCTGTCTTTCAGCGTATGAGGAATTCAAGCACACAGCACTCTTCCTAGAACCAACTACGCAGCTCCTTTGGGGATATGGATGTTTTTCTCTGTGTATGAAATGTAAGCAGGTACTCCTGTAGGTATCTGCTTAAGACAAGACCGTGAGAACCAGAATTTTCTTCTGAAGTTTAAGCCCACCAGAAGGCTCCTCTGGCTTGGCAGCGGGGGGCCAGGGAAATTCTGACAACTGGGTATACATAATACACCCACCTAAATAGTCCGTTACATAGTTTATCCATAATGTATTTCATACATTCATTACATCCACCCATCCGTCCATCCAGTAGTTCATGTACTGGTTTTGTACACAATTTTCTCATCCAACTTAAGTAGCTTACCAAATAATTTAAGTATTATTCACGTGCTTAGTGTTTAACCTAAGCAAAGGCGCTTCTTCTTTTAAGTTTAGCATGGAGGTTATAACCACCTGGATGTTGCAGATGAACCTCTTATAAATATTTTTCTTCAAAATGGCAAAACAAGGGACAGGAAAGAATATTTAAGCCTTTACTTTCTGACTGTCTCTCAGGGAAGATCCATCACTAAGTTTAAAGTCCTGCGCGAAGCTTGCCAGAATCAAAGGGCTTCTAGGCATCTATTTTACCATTCAATTAAGAAATCTGAACTTGCTTCTACGAGACTCCTCATAACACCAGTGGTAACAGAAAACCACGTCAGAATTTTCTTTTGTTGCAAAAAACTGAGGTGAGTTTGTTGTCGTCCCATCACAGATGTCGCTTAACTGGTATTTGTTCACCTGGTAATGGATAACTCAGTCACACAAAACGCACGTCAAGCAGAATCTCTTCTAAATCCGTGACAGTAAGTTTTGTACATGTTTTGGAACAAAAGGTCAACCTAGAAAGACCAGATGCAACCAATCCAGCCAGACACAACTTCTAGATAAAAAAAGAATAATAAAACTTCCGGAAGCTACTGAGGTGAGTTACATGTACTATATGTTACAATGGCGAAGGCTGTAAGCCAAATGGGAATTTTCACCTTTGCTTGGATGTGAGAAGCTTGTACAGCAGGGTTCATCTCGCCTAACTTCAGACATGTACCACAGTGACCTACACCTGAACATCATACGCACCAGCCCCAACACACCCAACAGGCACATCTGGATCATAATTCAGCTGAGCTTGTCAGAAATCTGCTTTAGGATGAGACAAACTGAACTCTTACTTCTCTCCACTGACTACAAAAAGAGATTCAGCGACTACCTCTGACATGGATGTTACACCGTCAGTGTTTACATTCAGCAAGACTACTTTTCATGGCATTAATTTTACGATTAACTGATGCTTCTGTTTACAGACAACCGTTGCTATGCACAACTCATTAAACACGGTACTGCTGAGAGAACTGTGGACGGTGGCAGCCCTAAACTTTACTGCCACGCAGAGAAAGCCTACGCTGCTGTCAGTGGTACCTCTGTTCCACGAGACTTCTGCTTTTGGTGTCATCAGTCAAACTTATTGTTCGTCACAAAGTGCTCCCTTGAAATACGCCCAGTCCTAATAGCCAGAATCTGAAACAGCACTGCATCCCGCGGAGAGAGGGGAGGATCTCCTTCACAGGCTGCAGCAGGAGCCTTCGATATGTTTAGGGTAGGAAACGATTCCACTGGACACTTTGCAATATTAATAAACATCGTTATATGTGCCTTTTTTAATATGCAGATCTACTCGATCTACTGTTACTCTGCCGCAAGACTCCAGACCTATTCAGATCTTTCCCTTGTGTCTATTTATTGAAGTCAGTGAACTTGTACCTGCGAAACACCGCTGTTAATTAGGAGAGAATCGGGCCCTCCAGCTCTAGTATTATTCAGTTTGATGGTTATGCAAGAGAAAGCCGTGACATTTATTATGGCAAAAAGATTTCCCTTGTGGTGAAGTTAAGCATTTACTCTTTAAATACACAGCAGTGTTAGCATTAAACTTCTGTTTCTGCCTTTGCTGTAAAGCAATTTTTTGGGTTAGCCACCTACCGAGAGAAATCTTATAACAATAAAAAGGCTGTTTATTGTTTTCCTTGAGTTAGTCATATCATAGTGTCATTATTAAAATGAAAACCCAGATGACAATGATTAAAAATATCTGCTACAGCATGCCCCCTAGACATTTTTCTTCCTAGATACACAAATTACATAGATATGCAAGTCTAGTTTTTGTCCCATACACACAGCATCCCAGCAGAAACTTCTCCCTTTGGCAGGATTTTTTCCAATTTGCATCAGTGGGGTGCCAGAGTATTCTGGGTCAAGGTCTCCACAGAGGCCACCCGGCATGCCTTCACTGGACTTCAGGAAAAATTTCTTTACTCGGGAAAAATTTATTTACCGAAAGAGTGGTTAAGCATTGGAACACGCTGCCCAGAGAGGCGGTGGAGTCGTCAACCCTGGAGGCGTTCCAAAAAGGTGTAGACGTGGCACTCCAGGGCCTGGTTTGGGAGGCCTGGTGGTGGTACTTGACGGTTGGACTTGATGATCTTAGAGGTCTTTTCCAACCTTAATGATTCTATGACTACTCCAATAAGGCATTTCACACCAATCAGGGATTTTCCGCTACTTCTACTACGGTGCTCAACCTTCCCAGCTGGGACCTGTGTGCCAGGTGAGTGTCAGGCACATCGAGCCCCCTCTTTCTCACTTGCAACCGTGCAAGACCTGGACGGTCAGGCTATCCAGCCGAAGGTCATAGACACAGCGCCCAGCCACTCTGACCCTCCCAGGGACCACCAGCCTCCAGGACTCCAAACCAGGGAGGGGGAAGAGGGTAACTACCAGCTCCTGCTGGAAAGACAAAGGCAGCCCGGTGCTGGCATTCCTCCCTCCGGGAGCAATGGATGACAGAAGGCATAGAGCTGGGATGAAATATTCCTCAAGTAGCACTAGCAAGCCCCTAGCTGCCACATGAACAAGAAACCCCAGTCTGGTGGCTCTGCCCGTTTCCAGCATGCTGTAAGGAAAGGAAAGGCGTCCATGGACTGGGTGGATTTGTCTGGAAACTGTGTGTTATTCCTGATTTCTAATTAAGTGATTTTTCTTTACATTGAGCACATATAGAACATTAAGGTGAGCCTGTAAATGGCAGTGAAGAACTCAGAACAGTTCATACTGACATCTTCAGAAAATCCTGCAATCGCACGCTGAAAAGTACCACACACAGAAGCCAACTACCACCTTCCCACTCGACGACAAAGAAAACATTCTTCCCCCCTTACTAGTAAGTGTATCTATAAATGGTGTAACTGGGCAAAATGACCATTTCCATTCCTGATCAGTGATTTGCACAACTATAACTACTGGGTTATACCGCTGTTTTCCCAAAACCTGTATGCTAAGAGACGACACTAAATGCTAGAGAAATACAACTTTATGTCTCAAAAAACCCAGAGTCCAAGACAGCTGACCTACTGGTAACAAAGACAAATCCAAATGCCTGGTGCTGATGGTGCCAGGCCACTGCAGAAAACACATCTCTTATTCTAGGAGGCTATCGAAGATGCTTAATGGAATTAATCGCACAACATGGATTCTCTTATCGTGTTCAGTGTAGTTTTTTTAATTCTTGACAGTTGTTTAGAGGTTTGCCTTGTTATTTCTTTTTTTTTTTTTTTCATTTTTACAATAAAAGTAGGATGCTAATCTCAAATTAATGGATGCTACATTACCAGCAAGAGTTCCACGAGTTTTTAATCCCCTCGCCCCCTCACAATTTTTCAGGCAGACACTTATCCCTGTGCTGTTATTTTACACTTGAAACTGCATTCTGTACTAAACTAGAAGCAGAACTCACCGGTTCACCTAAAGTTAGCATGCTCATAACCGTGGACAAATCCAAGAGCAACCGATGATGCAAAACAAATTGTCTGCATCACAGCTCTCCGCATTTCTTGTCTCTGAACTACTGTTGTCTTCATGAGCCTGGAAGCCACTACAGGTAACTCCGCTCTCGGTCATCAGACCTCAGATTTGCGTAGTTTAAAACAAATACTACCGATAGCTGCTACGAGTCACACCGTCCCTTCTGAACATCGTCCCAGGCTCAAGGATTTTCTGTCCACCTTGTCATCATTCACTTGTAATCCTCAGCAGCAGAAGGAGGGTCAGCCTGGATGCTGACAGGCAATTACAATTCAAGGCGATCCCCACCACCTGGAGGCTATGCTTTCAGTGTTCCCCACCTCTCCAGTTAAAAGGTCATGCTCACTATTCTCTTTCTCAAAAATCTGTCTCCTTCGGTCTCCTCAAACCTCACCCCACGTCCAGACTCCCCTGTTTGCTGACATCAGCGGTATGTTTGTTAGCTTTACCTGCACAGCTGCTTAAAAGTTAATTCTGGTTAATGGTACTTTAAGACAGCTGAGCTACTTTGGGTAACATAGCTTCTTCTCACACAAGGTTAAGAAGCTGCAGAGAAATTAAGGGTATAATGGGTGTATCGTAACCAAATTTTAGCCATGCCTTAAAACCAGTTTGCTGCATCAGAAGCTGGTCAGTGTAACCAGCTCCATGTAGGATGCAGCAGAATTTAACACGGATCCATAAAAACCTGGACAACTGCAGGAAGAGCCCGAACTGGCTTCAGTTTGAGCTGAGGATTTCTATCTTGTAAGCACTGCCCGAGTCAAAAAATAACGCAAACTTCAGAAAAAGAATAACGCTAGACGAAATACAGCGCGCGTACCGCCTTTGATTGCAAGGCTGAATCTTGCGTACAAGCGAAGTCTCTGCCGGAAAACGTTTGCCTGATGCTCTTATCTCAGATTACAACAGAAACAAAGAAGCAACTATGCACCGTAAAGGGAAAAAACCTCTGCACGTCTGCATTACTCCACGCCCGCGAATAGCTGTGTATGGAGGCCCAGGAAGAGACGCTGCCTGAGGGATTCCCGTTCGGGAGTCAGGCTTCGGTCCCGCTCCAGCTTTCAGTCTTCTAAATTAGCGCAATCAGAGTACACGACGAAGAAGCTCGTTTACGCCGGCGGCTTCCGCGGAGGAGACGGGAGGCAAACGCCGCGCTACCCGCCTGACCCGGAGCAGCGTGAAGGAGGCGAGGCCCGCGGCGCCAGGGCCGTGCCCGCGCTGGCGGGCGGGGCGGGAAGGATGTNCACCCGCCCCTGGTCTTTCCCAGGGAACTGGGTGCGGGGGTCTCTTTCAGGCTAAGGGGGATCTCTCATAAAGTATTTAGTCGCCGGCAAAACACACCAGAGAGCACTGGGCTCCGTTAGTTCCTCGTGGCGGCCGCGCTGGCCTCCTGCTTGGCTGAGGCCTGGTTTATAAAAAGGCATTTGGCCTTGATTTGAAGATGAAGGGCTGGAAAAAGCCATCCTTTCCCGTGGCTGCTTCTGCCCGGTAACAAACGCTTCCCAGCCACTTCAGGCTCCCAGTTTTTGGTGAGGGGAGAGATGAGACTAAGAACCCTCTTCGGACCGTGGGACCAAAGCAAGGACCTGGGAAGAAATATTCTACAGAGCGTCCCGGCTGTCCTCACTAGGTGTGATGAGCCACATGCCCTTACAACAGAAGCAGAGAGAAAGAAAAAAAAGAAGGAAAAAAAAAAAAAGAAAAAAACCCCTTGGGGTCTTTACATGCCAGATGTAGCCTACAGAAAACATCACCGAATACAAAAGATGGCCTTTACAGGCGAGATTGAGTGGGACTATGGCCAAACAGAGCCTATGTTGTGGCATAAAAACATCCCTGCGATTTCAGATGGAGCAGCCGTTGTCTGTGTCCTCCCAGTCAACGGTGCAGATTTGCACCAGGAATAGTGCGGCCAGCAGGAGTAGGGAAGTGATGGTCCCCCTGTACTCGGCACCGGTGAGGCCGTACCTCAAACACTGTGTTCAGTTTTGGGCCCCTCGCTACAAGGAAGACACTGAGGTGCTGGAGCGCGTCCAAAGAAAAGCAATGAAGCCGGTGAAGGGTCTGGAGAACAAGTCTTAGGAGGAGCGGCTGAGGGAACCGGGATTGTTTAGTCTGGAGACGAGGAGGCTGAGGGGAGACCTTATCGCTCTCTACAACTACCTGAAAGGAGGTTGTAGCAAGGTGGGTGTCGGTCTCTCCTCGCAAGTAACCAGCGATAGGACAAGAGGAAATGGCCTCAACTTGCACTAGGGGAGGTTTAGATTGGATATTGGGAAAAATTTCTTCACCAAAAGGGTTATTAAGCACCGGAACAGGCTGCCCAGGGAAGTGGTTGAGTCGCCATCCCTGGAGGTATTTAAAAGGCGTGTAGATGTGGTGCTTAGGGGCATGGTTTAGAGGTGGACTTGGCAGTGCTAGGTTAACGGTTGGACTTGATGATCTTAAAAGTCTTTTCCAACCTAAATAATTCTATGATATGATTTTACTGTCAAACAAATCTTGTGAGCAGTAAGCTTCGGGCAGATGAGCTTCCTGGGAATAAATTTAAAAACAGCATTAGCATACCCTCATTATTTAGTGCCCGATACCTTCTGGCTGGCAAATATGTTAACGCTGCATTTATTTGAACAGTGTGTTTCTCATGGTTGAAGGGAGGCAGGTTTTAACAGACAGAAATGTGGCTTGTGTGGTTGAAGGCAATGGTGAAACGTAGCACCTACCAGTTTTCGGCTGGAGCAGCCCATGTTGGTCTTCAAGTTTTCAGCTTGTGCCGGACTGGAATCCCCACCTTCTTCAGTATGTGTAAGCTGGTGGCATGACTGACGTGAAAAAGAAGAGCTGAACTAAAAGGGAAAAGGAAAACCTTTGTTTTCCTCCTGATGGGAAGCTTTTTCCCAGCCGTGTGAGAGGCACCTGCTCCACTGGACACTCGGCGGCCATACTGTGGTCTGCAAAGCACCCAGAAAAGTCCTGGTGCCTTAGTATAACCAATGAAGGGAAAACCTTCAACATAAATAAATGTTGCCTAAGCAGCACTTTTCACAGACAGTAAAGCATTCACAAAGATGAAAAGTTGGCTAGTTGGATGGAAACAAGTACATGCAGAAGTGAAAATATTCAGTGACTGTTTAGAGACTGTCTAAGCATTTTGGCAGTTAAAAAGGGCTAAGACTGAGTCTGCGACTTATAGGAAATGAAATATTTTTGTTGGTAGTTATCATTCAACATCTTCAATAAAAAACAATCTTCACGTGCCAAAGCAGTGCTGTAATGCACGGAGTTGGATGCATGACTTTCTTTTAAGGAAAGAGTGGAAGGAATTAGTTGCTTTCAGATTAGGTCCCAAATCCATTTTCCACCTTTCTTTCTCATTCTTGCCTTGTTTTTTTCCCCGTTTTCTCTATGGAACCCACATATTCTTGGTTGTCATGGCTGTCGTCCTGGGTTTTTTTATTTTTTAGTAAGTAACTAATAAATATATACCTNGGAGCTTGAAAATTCTAAATTATTTTCAAGGTTTGATAGATTGAATGTCTGACGGGTAATGGGGTTCATTTCATATATACTGTTTACAAAATATATACTGTTTACAAATTGCTTTATTTATTTATTTCAGAGTTTTAATTACTCTTGATTAAAAAAAAAAAAGAGAGAGAGAATTCTGTACCTGCAGATATTTTATCAAGAGTACATACCTTATTCCTTGCGTCAGTCGCTAATCTGCAAGCAGTAGCTGTTAGGAAAGGGCAGTGTGAACATTCTGCCTATGCTGAATGTAGATTGTTGCTTGAGAAGCCACAGTTTTTAATTTCCTGACTCTTATCCTGTTGGCTTTGCAACCTATTACATTAACACTAGGTTTCTCAAGTATTTTTGCTTCTTTGTTTTCTTTTAGAACCAGTGCACACCCTATTAAATGCATACTGGCTGAAAGAACACATTTTATATTGTATACGTTTATAATTAATTCCTTATTTTTGCTAATGAAAGGGAGAATCAAGTGAATCAATTTGTTTCAAGTGTGGAGAAACAAATCAAATTGTGTCTAAATAATATAGTTAGAGGTTTTCAATGAGTGAAATCTGTTATTAACATAGACTAAGTATATAAGCATACATGTAAATCCCCATCAGGCTGACAAAAAAGAACCAGAAGATATTTTGTTTAGACCGTAGGAAGGAAAGCTGTACCTAGACAAAGAAAGGAGATTTTTTTTCAAGCCAGAAGGGGAACATTTTGAAGTATTACAAGCATAATAAGGAGGGTGTGAGAATAGAAACAGTCATAAGTTTCATTCGGTAACGGGAGCACTCCAAGGTGTTTGCAAGACCGGGTCTCTATTTTTATAAGGAGTGTTACATAATACGCAAGTGGAAAAGTATCCTATCCAAGTGGAAATAAAACCAAACTGCCTTCAGGATGACATAACTCAGCAAAATATGAATCATTAGTGTTGTGCTTGTATTTGCTGAGTATCTACAAAAGAAAGAATTTTAAAGGAGGTATGTCAGAAGTGCTATACAATGAAAATCTGGACCTTATTCATTTTACAGTACATTTACGTGCCTTTTTACTGTCACAAGATTGTTTTGCTGAATCCTGTAGTGCAAGATCAGGTCACCGATTCCCTTTGGGCTTTACTCCGCCGCTACCATTCATACAGGGAAGTACGATACCGTGGGGGTTATGCCACAGGTTTCCATGTGACTACTAGTCTGTGCGGTAAGTTACTGCCAAATAAATTTAAGGTTGGCAGCAATTAGTAGGTAAAGGGCATTGCAAAATTTAAAGTCACAGGCTAACGTGCAAAGAGCATAAGCAGCAGAACATCCTTAGGAAGCAAACTCTGATGTTTGTCCAATAAATTTGTTACCCTGACATGACAGTCAAATGCTATGAACTAGACCAGTATTCCCAGTGGAGTCAGACATACCAACAATAATGATGTTTTCCTGGTCCTGGGAGCTTCAGCTCTGCATGCGTGCTGAGGAGATATAAGCAGCAACTTAGAGCAGGCCTGAGACGTCTGTGTGGCACGGCAGACTGAAATGTAGCTTAGAAATACAGAGGAACTAATATTAAATTCAGTAAGCCTACGTAAGTAAATAAATACCACGCAGCCTGCATATGGTTGTGGAACCAGACACATTGGAAAGGTGGTTAGGATAGGAGCTATAAATCAATACATATGTAGCACAGGGGGATGCCTGGCTTTTTGAAAACCCTAATTGCCACAGAAATATAAATGTTAGAAACAAAATCTGGGCCTGGTTGCAAATTAGCTTCCAGGGTAAGCGAGCGCAGGGTGACCTTCAGTTCGTTCTTGATGTACGCGGTCAGATATACTCCTCTGCACTCATATCAGGGGAAAAAAACCTAAGCGTGGGTTACCTCTTGTTCATTCGCTCTTTTTTCCCTAGGGTGACTCTTCTGAAATTAGAGGATATGCAAGATATTATTTAAAATTACAAACGTAGTAGCATCCTGACTTGTGTGCTGGCCCAGTTATGAACTAGCTTGTGTTTTGTTGTGCCTCTGTTAGAATCCAGAGTTAATAAGTATATTACTTTGTAAGAAAGCATCATACATAAAAATAATTTGCAAGATATTTAACATATGCATTCATATTACTCAGAATTTTAATACAAATCTCAGTTAAATCACATTAAATTAGAAACAAATTCATATTCATAAAAAAGGACAAAGCCTGCTATTAAGAAAAGTTGACTGCTCTTGATTAAGCAAAGGGCTGTCAACTCAAAGTGTGTGGGAAAGAATTCTTTATCATTACCCAGGTAAAGGCAAATCAAGCTCTTAGATAAATTTAAGTAAAAAAGCTGAGAACCTAAGACAAAGGCCCACTTAACTGGGCTTTTTTAACTGAAATTAAACTGGCCTGATGAACTGAATTAACTGTCTTGGACCTAGCCCTAAACGGAAAATCTTGGTCACATTATTTTTGAGAAGAGATGATAAGTAGACGAAAAAACCCATCTTGCAGTTTGGACAGTCTGTCTGTAGTAAAGTCTATTATTTACACTAAAACTAATTTATGTTGGTAACTCCTGTCGCAGTGAAATGTTTGCAGCATGGAAAACGTATGGAAAATACGATGCAAGTACGTAGCTTTTCTGGTCATCCTGCACTTGCCAATATCTAGCGCTGGATAATGAATCTCCCCCTAAGCCAACCTTCTCCAAGGACTTTCCTTTTCCCCCCAAAGAAAGTTCGGACACAAACAATTACTACTACATAGGCAGTTTCTAAGCACTTAAAAGAGGTATACGTACAGCCTAAGGAAGGTTGTCATCTGAGAAAATATGATACACTTGGCATGGTCTTTTCTTATGAAAGAATGTTAATAGCATGTTGGAGACCGTCAGCGATACCTCCCCAAGGTAAGGCAGTTTTCAAGGATGAATGACTCTGCAAGCCATGAATGACTCTGTCCAAGCAAATCATTAAAAATGTAATGATTATGGAGACCATATGTTTTTCTTGTTACAGAATTAGTCATTAAATTCTGCCTTTTCCAGTTGTAAACTGATCTTGTAGGCAGGATGACAACTTTATGAAGAAAATAAAATAAGCATAGAGTTATAGTCTTTTTATACGTATATATTCTAATAAAAGCTTTTTTAAAAAAAGCATGTAGTGGGGTCAGTATTTTTGCCAGTTTCACATACTTCAGGAATGAAATACGGACCCACAAATTGTTCAATTTTTGCTAATGGCTCGCCAAAAATCAAAGCAATAGAAAATAAATTCCCCAGTGGGCTGTAAGTAAAAACACATTTTAAAAGATAGAAAAATGCCAGATTTGGAACACGCAGGATTACTTCAGGAATAATGGCTGTCAAATACAGTTCACTCAACAACACTTCAGTGTTAGCTGAAAACTTCTTTACAAATGACAAAAGCGATATCTGAAGAAGCATGAGCGAGAAGCTGGTGAAGTAACATCTGAATAACCAGCTACACCAACAGCAACGGATGCACCCAATAGAATTTCTCTACAAAATACATGTTTTCTAGGGAAGATTATAACCAGAGCTGATGCTTTCTCTGTCGCTCACCAGGTTGTTTCTATTGACTAAGGCAAGTATATTTTTTGCTTCTGAGGTACCCATCTTGGCAACCTGCATCTGAGCACATGACAACCTATAGGAGCAACAACTCAGCTTCAGACAATTCATACACTCAGCTTGGCACNTTCTTCCTCTCCATGTGTGTATCAGTAGATGTGAGAATGTCCACAGCAGAGCACTGACTTCAAAAGTAAGCTACCTGGAGAGGAGTGGAGGTGTGCCTCTTAAAGCCTTGCTTTGGCTCTTGATGAGTTAAATCACAGGCTGATTGGCAAAGAAAACTTAAGTAAACTCTCTATAATTGTTCCAGCTGCATTTTTTTTTTTTTTTCAGAAAACATTGTTGTCTGCTCTTCACTACCATCAACTCTTTAATAAATTCAGAAAACAATATATATTTTGAAAATCTCCAGAACACCACAAAAAAGACCAAGTTGGCTTAATCTTAGTTTGAACTTCTGCACTAAAAAAAAAAAAAAAAAAAAAACCCAAAACCGAAGAAATATTTAAAAAAAAAAGGNGCTGTCAAATACAGTTCACTCAACAACACTTCAGTGTTAGCTGAAAACTTCTTTACAAATGACAAAAGCGATATCTGAAGAAGCATGAGCGAGAAGCTGGTGAAGTAACATCTGAATAACCAGCTACACCAACAGCAACGGATGCACCCAATAGAATTTCTCTACAAAATACATGTTTTCTAGGGAAGATTATAACCAGAGCTGATGCTTTCTCTGTCGCTCACCAGGTTGTTTCTATTGACTAAGGCAAGTATATTTTTTGCTTCTGAGGTACCCATCTTGGCAACCTGCATCTGAGCACATGACAACCTATAGGAGCAACAACTCAGCTTCAGACAATTCATACACTCAGCTTGGCACACACAGGATTTTTGAAAGGCTTACCATGTTTTTGAAAGCTTCCCTCGACTTCTCTGTTTCTCAGGATGGCCCTGGGTAGGTCAACCTGTGAAACTTTGGAAGTTGCAATTTAGAAAGTCACAATTTGCACCC
>WAAD01016164.1:461690-505472 GCA_013389945.1 Fregata magnificens
GGGGGGGCGGGGAGAGACGCGCACGCCTTTCTCCCCCGAAAAAACCAGAACCCCCCAAATCGCCCGGCGTTTCTCGTTTTCCCCTTAGAAATGACTGCTCCGCTAACAGCCTGATTTTCGCAGCCGCCCCGCCTGCCCCTCAGCGGGCACAGGGTGCGGGGCAGGGGCAGGGGGCTTGGCAAAGCCGCAGGCGCGCTTGGTCGCTCAGGCCGCGTGGTTTGTCACTGCTTAGACACTTGGAAGGGAAGAGGGTGCAGGTTCAAGTGTAAGGCGTAAGGCAGTAAACCTCGGTGGGGTAAAGATGGGGAAATGAAACGCAAAACCTGTTCTTAAATAAAAAAGTCAGCTGCATTTGAGGAAAATCCAAATACAGGCCGTCCTGCGGGGCTGACTGTGTAAAATTTTAAGCGTTTCTCTTTCGTGAAACAATATTCTGCGTGAATCCAGTAGCTGGATTACAGCAGGGTCGAACCTTGCACGCAGCTAGTATAAACCTGTCTTTACTATTTTTGAGTTGTTAAATCAAGGTGAGATCACAAAAAGAAAGGGTCCGTAAAGTCGCCAGCTCCTTTCGCATCATCTTTCCTCTTCCCTGGAAAAAATCACCGGCTAGCAGAGATTATACCAAATCCTGCAGTTATCCAGAGGTAAAACTCCCACTGCTGTTCGTAAGGGCTTTGCCTGCAAAAATATTTATCTCGCCTCTCTAACGTAAATATTTTAAATATCATCTTCACACTTTCTGCATGTTGTAAATAACTATGATGCTTACAGTTAACTTGGTCGGGAAATAGGCCAGCCACTTATGCTGTAGCTCTGCTTTTTTTCACTATTATGCTGGGCATTGCAGATCAGAGCCTTATGGGGCTCAGGGGGCTTCGGCTTTGCCATTTCCTATGCTGCCATGACTTTAGACACCTACGTTTCAAACGCAGAGTCTTGAGCCCCTTCCCTCAGGGTGGCTTCGTTCTGTAATCACAAGCTATCCTGTCTCCGGGCACGCGTGAAGCAAATAGCTGCTGTGGAGACCAGCTGCTCTTCTCAAGCTCCCACGTGCCGAGCTCCACAAGCTGCTCCTTTCTTCGCTTGCAGTTCCTTGAGAGGCTCCAGCGAGGCCCCTGTCTCCGCGTATCTGGCTTTGGTGGCTGCCTGCTGGTTCTGTTCCCAGGTGCCCCTGCTACCAACGGGGCTGGGAGCTCAGTGATGGGCTTCGCTCCGTGGCCAGGCCTTTTAAGGTATGACACAGCCGCACCGAATGCAAGTTCTCCCTGGCAGTGTGGCCTTTAATACTATATATATATCAGCGTTCCCAAGTGCTGGCTTTAGAGCCTGCTGAAGCGCTTTACGTAAGCACAGAAGGTCATAAGACTAACAAACACCAAGAAACAAGAGCAAAAAATAAACCACCCGGTCAGCCAACCAACAAAAACCTAACCCAGAGACAGCAAGGGTAATAGCTGGACTCTTCACTTATTGAATTGCTTTAAGTAGACTTTCCAAGCCTCGGACTCAGTTAAGACCATGTGCACATACATCTCAAGGTGAGCAACGTTTGCAGAGTCCAGGTAACTTCTTTCGCACTGCTGAAAACCCGGGCCAGACAAGCTATCCAAACAGAAACACTCCACACATTTGGAAACATTTTAAATTTGTAATTAAGTTCAGAAAACACTCATATAAATAGGTTGGATTAGGCTAAGCTTTTGTGCTTCAGCTTTCTATAAAAGGTTTAAAGCTTCTTCAACTGAGCCTGCTTGGCATTTGTCCTTGGTCTGTGTTTGCCAACAGGGGCTCTTTCAAACAATTTTATTCCCAGGGCGCTCTTCTTTCACCTAATATTTTATTTGGTTCCCAATTCTTTGCCAGCCATAGTACTTTATCTACATAAGTTTCCACCCCGGCTGGTGTTACTGCCAGTTGACTGGTTTGGCTGATCCTTGGGTTGTGGCGGACTCCACTTTTGAGGTCTCTTCATGGAAGTACCGCACTGTAAATCACCCAGCTGTAGCTTTGTCAGCATGGTTATGCTTTCACCAGTGCCACAGTGGGTAAAAAATTTAGTCTTAGTAAATACTTTTTCTCCATCTCTTCATACATTAAGAGACTAAGAAATGTCTGTTGCTTCCTGCTGCAGCTGCCGACTCCCGGCCACTGCTGTCTTCAATCCAACGTGCATTACCCAAGTTTCATTTAAATTCTACATCAAGATAGTCTCTCCCCAATTAACCCACTTGGAATGTCTGCTTCTGAAGGAAGTCTGCAATATGGGATCTGCCGCCTTGGTGACTCAGTGGGCAAAGCTTTGGTAAAAGCTGGAACTTGCTGAAGGATACACAACACCTATCACGGTTCAGGATTACAGCGCAACAGAATCCTAGGTTTTAACTGAAAAGCATCAAACAATGGAAAAGATGTAGGCTCACGCTGACGGAACTATACTGTGCATGAGTAGCCATTATTCATTCCAAAATCACATCTAATAGACAAAAGTCTTAAGGCTGCAGTGATGTAATCAAATATGAATACCCTTAAACTGTCCATAAAACCATGTGCATACAAACGAAAACCAGATTTTTTTTTTTTTTTCTTTTCGAAAGACCCAATTTGAAAGTAACAATTACCTTTATCCGTCAAGACCTGGGTTGATGGGTCGGACATTTTCATCACAGTTAATGGCAGCAGGAACACCACAGCAACGGCTGAAATAACAACATAAAAATCAGTGTCAACACAGAGTTTTCAAAAGTAATTTCTGGCATTGTCTGGGAGGCACAGAGGGCAACAAAACTGAAGGCGGACAGAAGGGAGGTTCTCAGGAATACCAGAAATGCGGGGTGGAGGGAACCGGGGAGGAGAGCAAGCCGTTTTCTGCTGCACGTTGCATTTTCTGCTGGGAACCCATAGGGGTAGTTGTATGAGATCAGATATCTGGGGAGCTTTTGGGATGCGTCCAAGAAACAGCTGCTCCTTGTGGCGTGCTCCCATGAAGGCCCTCATTGAAATCCTGGCATTGTCAAAAGGCCCATTGATTTCAGCATGACAGTATTTTACCCTCCCTGCCTGCTCAAGCATTTAAAAATTCCCCTTGCCTAAGACGAGGCAAAAGTCCTGGAAACAAAATAAAGCAGCATACTGATACTGTCTTTTTACAAATACTTGGCATCATATACTCTGCTGTGGTAAAGCCATTGTTTTTCCACTGAACAGCATTAGGTTTATAGTACTATAAAGAACTGCAGAATTTACTCCGCGTAACCTCTTATGCAACAGCACCAAAATCAGCCCCCAGTCCAGAAATTGCCTATAAACTGACGGCACATACGCAGCTCGGCACTGGATTTCAGGTGACGCTTGCCTAATCTTCCTCTGCAAGCAGTGCTTCGTCTTCGGTTCTTGGCTCACACAGGCTTGCTATTTCTGTCGCAGATGACGGTAAACTTTGCAGCATCAGAATGTTTCAGATGTAAATGTCCATTAATTTGGAGAACAGATATATGGTCCTAAAGGCCCCACAGGCTTTAGGGTATAAATGTTGTTTTCTGACTACTGGCGTCTGTTTTCCTGCTGTGGACTGTTCTATAGCTTTACATAAAGATACCTTGTTTAGACATGAGACTAACAAGTATGCGTGTGTAATTTCTAATTGTAGGGTGTTGTACTAAATGCTCCGATGGCATCAAGTTAGGTGGGCGTGAAATAGCCCATGAAAGAATGATGCCAGGTTTTGGGAGGAAAATTGCCATAAGAATATACCAGAAATTCTGCAAAATAAAAAAAGGTTTGTCGAATGAAACTTTTTATAAAGCACTTAATATTCATTCAGTGTAACTTTGGAATACAACAGAAATTAGGAATGAATATGCTGAAGTACGAACCGTACTGAATGTTCCAGGATCAGCACCCTTATCTGTGGTTACACTGAAATTTTGAATTTCTCAGAAAGGCGCGCTTAATTCAGAACTGGAACAGCTGAACAAGAGATTTCTCAAATACAACTTTGAGGAGAAAACGACTTTGTTGTTAGCTTCTGTTTAAGGCTGACAGATTCTGATAACCCTATTCTTCTTCACAGATTTCAGGCCAAAACCACAGCTGTGTCTGGGCACAGAGTTCTTCGAGTCCTTTAGCACTGGCTCCTCTTGGATAAGCAATACAGAAAACCAAATTCAAAAAACACGAGTAGTTATAGGAAGTATTGAGTATGAGGCTGAACGTGAATACAACTAATAGAAAGGGTCTGCCAGGCTGGTTGTCTCAGAAGAATATGCAATTAGTATTGAATCTACTTCGACGTTAGCCAACACCAAAATGAGCTCAACCTTGGCAGAAAAAGACAGAAAGAGATTTTACCACAGTCCCTCTCTGTAGTGGGTGTTGGTTTACTTCATGTAAATATAATTTGCTTAAAGCAGAAAATTGAGGATGTGCTCAGGTTATTTTTGAAAAGAGAAGTGATGCAGCTGGATGCTTCCTAAGAAGGGAGGGGGATTAAAAGAGAGATGAAGAGGGGGGAAGCGTTTACTGGTATTACACTAGTGCAGTTTCTGTCCGTTGATGAAACACCTCGAACCCCAAAAGGGATATCGCTAGTATTTGTTCAGCAAGGTTCCTGAAGTGGAAATAATAACACTTCCTCGGTGGAAATGAAAACACTTAAAAAAGCATCATCATTGGCCAGCACATGGAGAAGTTTTCCCATTAGTGCAAATGTGGTTTGTTACAGAGACAGTGGATCGTGCCGTTAAAACGTTGATTTGATTTTCAGTCCTTTCTGTGTTATTTGTAATGCTCTACGTGAACGTGAAAAGGCTGTATGTGAAAACATGTACTTTGCAGATGTTACAGAAACATAGTTCACTAATTATTCATGATAATGCATCCTCCTTGCCTCTAACCTGTTAGGAGAAAAATAAGATTTATTTTAGGATTTAAAAAAAAAAAAAAATCCTTTTCTTCTCTTTCCTTCTCTCCCTCCTTTACAAAACAGAAGAAGCTTATAACCTGATGTGTTCTGCTCTGGCAGGGTTGGAAAAGAATTTGAGTAAAAGCCTTGGAAGAAATCTAAGAGAGTCTGATGGGGAAATGCTGATGTCATTTCCAATGGGATTAATCCATTGATACAGTTGCTCAGGATTTGCAGTCCTGTGATGTAATGTATTCATTTGAGGCATGGTCTTGAAAACATCTAAATTTTCTGAAAGCTGAATTTCACCAGGCCTATTCTCTAGGGAGGTTCCCCAACAATTTAAGCAGATTTTACACCGTATAATTTCCAGTTTTGCCACGTTTGTAAGGATGGTATTTTCTGATTTAGACACATAATCTTAGGTATTAAGATCAAGGATGAATGCCTGAATCAAAGCTAGATCCTGACACATTTTATACTGATTAGTCATCAAATTTCCTCTTCTCACCGATCCCTTAAAGTCCACGCTCGTGAATTTAGAGTGGGAGCCTACATGTTCAGGCTAACCAACTGCACGTAGTTTTATTAAACGTGTCTCTGCAATGGTTTAGCTTTTCTATTTTCTGCCTCAGATAAAAATTAAATATTTATAATAGTATCCTTTGTGCAGGTAAAAGTGAGAGAAGATGGAAAATGACAAAAAAAATCCTAGGATTTACCTGGTTTAATCTCCTCTCACCCATACCTTTCGCAATGTAGCAAATAAAGACGAAAACAAAACATGCTTCTATAGTGAAATTCACTTGTATTCCCAGATCTATTTTTTAGGAGTTGGAAAATGTCCTTTTTGTATCCTGACACATTCACTCGGATTTTTATTTAGGTGTTTTTAACAGTGTATTAAATTTAAAACTAGACTGACTTTGTATTTGAGCAGCAAAAGACCGAGCATATGGTTTCAATTGAAATATACCAAAATCTCGCTGTTAAAAAAAAAAGGTCATTCCCTTTAACAAACATTCTTATAAAATTCTACTTGAAGAAGCAGGTGAAGGGGTACTATTTACAGTCAGCTCTATATTTATTTTTGTGCAGTCACGGTTGACTGTTCCCCAGGTTTTTAATGACTCGGTGCACACAGAGCGCTCATTCAGCAGCCCGAACACTGCGTTATTCTCCCATGCCTGAGGTCGGTGCAGAATATCGATAGGGAATTTATACCTCCTACTACAATTTACGACCTTTATTCAGAATGGCATGGCTTAGGAACCAGCATTCGAGATGACTTGCTTGTGGCTCTGCGGGCCCTTCTGCAGAGGACGCGATGGGCACCGGTAAAACTTGCCTCCCCAGCTCGACCTGGAGCCCCAGCGCGGTCGTTTGCTACGCCTGACTTTGAACCAGAGTGCACGGGGCGCTCTGCAGAGCTGCAGGAACACTACCCGCCTGTTTCCACGTTTACAGGTCAAGAAGCAAAGACATACGATTGGCTTTAATGGAAAGAAGCTGGATTGAATAAAGTTTGCGGGCTAATTTAGCCTCAGGAAATATTATGGCTCCTCCAGCTTGGTTGCCTTGGATGAGAAAGCCCCAGCCCTGCTGCTGGCATTCAGAGCCTCTCAACACCATGTTTGGTCTCACAAATCGGTCCGTTCTGGTGCTTTAATCCCACTGGGGTTTATGCTCCCAGAGCCTGTGCCAGCTGATAAACCTGCTTTTCCCTAGGGAACGTCTTGCCGGGGCGCTGGAAAGCCTGAGACAGCAGCGCTGTAGTGTCGCAGCAGGCCTGGGAGGATTTCCTCCAGGGTTAGACAGGTGATGCCCGAGTGTAAAGTTGCTGAAGGATTTCAGCGCCCAAACCCACAGAAGCACAAAGAAGAGCAGCTTCCCTCTGGTAACAGAATAAGTGCTTGTATGTTAATGCTAAATGTTTCACAGTAGGCAGCTTCGGAGGCATTCAAAACACTTTGCTATTCAGAGCCTTAAGAAGGTTCGACCAAACCAAAGCAATGCTGTGACAACTGTTTCAAATGAAAATTAAGAACCAAGAAGCTTCTTGAAGGCAGGGCTGGACAACCCATCCTCTCTACAAGAGCAACCCACAGGCAGGACACCTCCGCGGGTTAAATGACTGCAATGTGCACTGTTTATTTGGTGCCAGCAGCCTTCAGAGCAGAGGGAGCGTCGCCTCTCCTTCCCCTCCCGCTCTTCTCCCAAGGAAGAGCCTGTGCAATTAAGTTTCCAGCATTAAATCTGGAGGTGGCAGCACAATGGCTGAACAGAAAGGAATAGTGGGAGCGTGTGGCCCCTTTCACCCCATCTACCAAACAGCTTAGGGCAGACACATTCAGAGGCACAAATACTGCTTTGGAAAAAAAGGCGATGAATATTCCCCTTTCCGGCTCCCCTGTTCTACATTGGGATATACTAGCAATAACCTCCCGGTAAAATCTGGCCCCTGGCACTCTTCCATACCTTTGGTGGGAGGTGGGATTTCAGCCTTGGTTTCGAACCTGCTAAATCACTACTTACTCTGTTGTCTTACAATATATTTTGCAGGTTATGCTCCTGGAGTGGTATGGCATTGGACTTTGAAATCACTCCCTTTCTGTAGAAAATCTGCACATAGGATGGTGGCAAAGGGTGACATATCCCGTGTTTTCTTAACCTTTTGTTGCACTGGAGTCATTTGAATGTAAATTTGGTGAAGGAGTAGTTTAGCACAAATAAAAACTCTTGGAATAGCAGCAAAGATTTCTTTGGGTAATGAAACCCTGCAGGTTCTCCCATTTTCTACTTATCTTGACACTTGGCTCCCAAAGCACCTTGTGCAGAGTACGATTATGAGGTGTGCTTGACCTTCGCTGCCCCAGGAAACTGCGCTTTCAGGGGGGCTGCGGGGTCAAGCTGCCGTCCAGGCACAGTTCTGAGGATTTGTCACCCATGTTGCAAGTAAGAGGCATTGCCATTACACTTACTTATGTGTTTTTATGTATTTATCTTCAAAGAACCACATTTTGCTCATTTTCTCCTATTGTGGATTGAAAAAAAAATATATATATACATTTGAACCGTTCCGACCTACAGAGTATCAGGCCAAGCTCTCTAACGTTACTTTCTGAAAAATTATAGACAGTAGTTGGTAACCTTTTGATTACTTGTAGAACTGAAGAATTTGAACTAAGGAGGAGGTCTCGTTGCTGAGATGGATGCACTAACCAAAACATACTCAGACATACATTACAACTAACCTACCTTTCCTTTGAAGTCATCCATCTGGGATCACCTACAACTATGGGCTGCAAACTCAAGCTTGTTTTGTGGTGGTTTCTCGCATTCCTGAAAATGTATGCACAGGATTTTCAAACGTGTTAAAGTGAGCAATGAGCATTATACTACAGCTTTTGGGAAGACTTGCAAGTTACAAATTGTAGTTAGGACCACTAATTCCATGGCAGTCATTTAAATCGTATTATTTGCACCTTACAAAATCTTCTCTTTGTCTTATTCCATTTATTAATATTATTTCCCCTCCTTTTTTTCTGAAAGGGATCGGTTTAGTCTTAATTGACTGTCAAGAACGTGAGCGCACCTCCGAGAATGGTATCCGGACATTTGCTACTGTTGCTTCTGCTGCAGCGACAGGATCAGGAGCCCAAAGCTGCTTTGGCACAACTGGAGAAAATAACTACCTTAACAACTAAGATACTCAGAAAGAGACACCGAGGACTGCATTTTCTAAACAAGTTTTCTCTGAATCTTGCTGACAGTGATGGGAACTTTACCTATCCCTTCGGTGGGGCAGAGTCAAAGATGAGTCTTGGAAATATTTTGCTCTATATTGTAACTGGCTTGCTTGCACTTGGCAAATTACTTGCAGACAGTAGGCTTTTCTCTTTTCTTTTTTTTGGGCTGCGAGTCATCTGGGAATCAGCACAATGAATAATAGAGGAACCATTAGTTGTTTCTGGAAGCATAAGTTTCCAGAAATGTTAGGCACTTCCAGATATGAGTAGTAATTCTTAGATTGTTCACTGTGTTAATTCCAGATGATTTACAAAAAAGAATTTGCTATTGTTAATCACATTACGGCTTACATAATGCTTTCTAACAGTTCTCTTTGACCACCAGCTATTTGGTACTAATTATTGATATGTGATGGCTAGCCTTGGGACAAAGTTGTTGCATGAGAAAAATCATCATGGCAAAGAACACTTCTGTCCCCAATTTTCAGCAGAGGTTCATTTCTGCTGAGGTGTACAAAAGTGTTGGCATTTACAAATGGTTTTGGTTATCAAACATTTTCAAACAATTAGCTGTATGATTTGATTACAAACAGCTGAGTGATTAAAACATTTTCTTAACTAATGCAAATAAAACACTTCATTGCCTCACATGTACAACTGTAATGATAAAAAAAGTAAATAAAATCTAATTTGGAGACTAAACTGTCTGCACTGGGGGCCTTTTATTCTGTTACATTCCTATTGAAAATTCCATTTTCATCTCTTCATCAAATATATAAACCTGGGACTCTAACTAACTGGATATATATTCACACCGTGTGTGACTAGCACATAGTAATGCAAGAGCAATCCCCTCCAGACATCGTAACTTTATCAAGTTACTTCACTGGTTACCAAACATCTTTTTTTTGTCCAGATGTTACAGCAGTAAATACATTGGAAGTGGAATGCATTAGCAAATGAAAATGTGTCTAATCTCCTCTGGAATGGCGCAGAATATTCTCTTTCATCATATTCCCGGTGTCTATTAGAAGCAGAAGGGTTTGTAGGTGAAGTAAGACTGTATGAAGAAAACCATATCCCAGTTGTTGAACCTAATACATAACAGTTAATAGACAGAATATACTAATGTGTTGAAGGTGGATACCAGTTCTGACATAAGCAGACAGGACTTTAAGACCTTAAAATAATGCTTCTAGAAGCATCAAAATTTTAGCAGTCGTCAGTGGTTTCCCCAAATTCACACTTCTGGGCACTACCATCAGCATCAGCAGCTGTAGGATCTGAGAGAGACTGCACAGGCACAAGAAATATACCCTTCCAGTCCTACCTCCCTTCCTCTCTTGGACAAGATGTTGACAGGAGGCTCCACTGCCAAGTCCAAGACTCGGGATCTTGAAGGTGACTCTTTGGAGAGAGCTGGTCCATGCCAGGGTTCGTGGGAGATTTGAAAGCAGACAGCCTTAGCAACCAGAGCTTTTGAGAGCAGCCAACACATGTTTCTGGGATGCTGTAACAAATCCAAAACAAGAGTTCCTCAGTACTCGTCACCTGTAAATCAGCCATGGCAGTGAAAAAACAGCAAAAGATTGCTGGACCTCTCAAAAACAGAGGGCGGCAGAGAGAAGCCCAACAGGCAACGCAAGGGTAGAGCTGCACCTTGCCCAGCCAGGCTAATGTGTCTCTGTTTAGGAAGCACCACTTCGGGCAGCATGCGATTTCAAGAGGAACGTGTAGGGCATGGTGAGAACCATAGTAACAGTCTTTCTGAAGGAATCTATGGGAATTCTGATTTTTTTTTTTTTTTTTTTTTTTTTTTTTTTTTTTGCAAAAGAATGAGCAGAGTTTATCCAAAATACTAGAAATATTTAAGGTTAAATCTTGGCCATGTTGACACCGAAGAGAAAGCTTGAACTGACATTGGAAAGGCCAGTATCACACCTGTGCAGACTGCCATGTGAGAAGACCCTTTCCGTTACCTCTCAGTGGCTCCAGAACTGACAGGGACAGGACTCGGGACACATTCCCAGCCCCAAGGGTCTCTCCTAAAGCTGTCCTCGCTACCTTCCATTTGTTGGTTATGTATTTTATGTGCATGGCTAAAACCATGTTGATCCCCACATACCCTGAGGTGACAGAGCACACTATGACGTGATAATTCCTACAAATTCATAAGCAGAAAAAAATGGACCTGCTTTTCCATATGTGCTTTTGGACAAATTAAGGCTGAAGGCCACATTCCTGTCTACACTTACCTGTATTCACGTACACAGTCCTGCCAAACTTGGCAGGGCTAGTTACATCAGAAAGCGAAGCATATGCTGAGTCCTCACGAGACAAGGGTCTAAGGAAGCAGACGTTTTCGGTATGGTCATCCCCACCAGCAGGTCATCCAGGTGAGCCAGCAAGTTTCAAACACCATGGGTGATCTCCTGAGAGGAGGTCTGGAAAATGGGTTGACCACATGTCCCTTCCAGGCATCTCAGCCCTTTCTCCCTTTCCCACTAATTGCTTTATACTTCTGAAGCTGTACCGGTCAATTTAAGGGTAAGCCACAAAATAATCATAGAAATTTTGTTTTACCGCCATGTCTTTTCCATTTAAACCACATGTAATAGTAGAAGCTGACCATATCAGAACAAAATATAAACAAGTGTAAGCTAGAAAAAATGTGAAAATAGCATTTTCTCACCATGATTATGAAGATGATAAAGGTAAGTATGGACCGAGATCCTTGCAAATTAGCAAAGATCAAAGAGAATATATGTCAGGAAAGTACACTTTTTTCATTGATTTAATGGTGAGTGTTAACTAAACATTTTCTTTCAGGAAAAATCCATGTAGAGGATCAACAGTTCATATTGTTGAACAACTTCTGAGGCTGACAGCTATTTAATATAATCAAAACATTGCCTTTCAATAATGTAATCTACTAACAAACCAATATCCAGGATTGCTGCTACTCAGACATGAAAAAGAAAGTGTCATATCTTTCCTGAAAGCTTTGCTGGATCCCAAGGCCCACTTGGATGCAAGCTTGGATGCTCCCATGCTGGCATGGGTCAGAAAAACCAAGGTTTTGTCCAGCTGCTTCCTTGATTTGTTCTTGCTGTACTTGGGCCAACTATAAAAAGCTTAAAGGCCTGTACAAAGATGCCGAGTCAAAAGTAGGTGTAAGTAGGAATAGTAATATCTCTTTTCTCTCCCTCCCCACTTCTCATCATTGCTGCTGCGTCAGATCCCACGCAGTGCTTGCCCTCAGCTAAGTAACACACGCAGCCTCTGTTCAGCACACAGAGGGGTGGGGGAGAGGGGCAGCCTTGGCAGCCTGTCTCGCTGCAGGGCATTCCAGCACTTGCTCTGGGTTCAAATCCAGTTTTAAAACAGTTTCTTTGATCAGACCGAGTGCAATTCCCGCAATATATTATACTCTGGAATCATCTTTCATTTTGCCGTCAGTACCTAACCTGCTCTGGTACGCAGTTTGGGATATTCAGCACAGAAGTTTGGTTTGCCCTTAGCGCATATGAGGCTGATTACCTCCTTGAGAAAATATCATGACACCCAGGGAAGCATTCGAAGTAGCAATTCATAGATTTGGGGGCTTTAAGACTATCTTATAAGTAGTCACTGACATGTTCTCTCTTTTTTGGCTCATCCGCTTGTAGAACACAGATAACAGTACATATGTTTTACCTTACTGGATTTTGCAAGGATTAGTTAGTGGTTTTTTTTATGCGTACGGTTTGACTTTTGTGGACTGTATTTAGCAATGGGATCATGGCAGCATAATACCTCGTAACTGCAGGGGAGCTGTGACTTCTGCACCAAGTGTGCGTGGAGATGTATGCTGTGTATTACAGCACATGCGGAGACACAGCTGCTCTGTGCAGCACACCACTTAGAGGCATAGCAGTAGCTGTGCAGCTGAAATATTTTCTTACCCTTTCCATTAAGTTTAAACCACAAAAAAAAAAAAAAAAAAAAAGGACTTAATTTCCTGCCATGACATCACTGTGGAATATTTAAACCATACACATCTCCTCATTTTAAAGTCAACTTTCCCTGCTGTTTGAATGCAATCCCTTTTATTTTGCTAAACTATCTGAGGACAAACAAATGTTCAGACAGCGCTCGCTACTAATCCGTTCCTTGCACTAATTCTTAGCCATGCACGCAGCTAGAAACATTCTATAGCAGAACCTTTTCTGTCTGTCTCTCTATATGTAGAGAGAGAGAGAGTGCCAGGCTTATAGTGCCAGTTCAGAGGCTGACAACTGGAGTGCCTTGTAGCTCGGTAGATAGGTGCCCCAGGCCTCCATTTCACCAAAGTTTCATATTTTAACCACAGCCTTTTTTCCCCACCAGCAGGCTCTCGTGCCTCTGTGCCCGCCCAGCTGCTGCCGCCTACGTGCCATGGGGCTGGCAGTGCTGCCCGGGTGCTCCCACGCCAGTCTGAAGCCATCGCTCCAGCTGGGCGTCTGGGCTGGTGCGGGAAGAAGCCTTCAGCAGCCCCATTTGCATTTGCAGCTCAAGCAGCTGTTCCTTGTCTCCTCCAGGAGAAGGGCAGTGGGCCAGATCTGCCTGTGGTCGGGGCAACTGGTTGGACCATGCTGACCTAAGCCTCAAATGCCTTCATAGACCAGCCAAATCCTTAGCAGCCACATCCTGCTCTTAAACAGGACAAGGAGCATGGAGAATGGTTGCGAACCATTCTGAGTTACTCTGCGGGAGATGTGTTTCAGCAGGGTGGGAGCTCAGAGGGCCTTTAAAGGTACACAGCACTGAGATGAGCAATTTTGTTCCTATTGGTGCAAATTCTAACACTTAGTTCACTGCTTTGCTGAAGAAATTGAGGCCCATAGGAATAATCTTAGCCAGTCAGTTCCAGAGCTACTCAGAGAAGAGCCCATTTTAGAAACAATGCAAACAAAACTAAATCTCAGCGGTAGTATGAATACTGTCACAGCAACACTCTGTGAAAGGCTTGTGGCAAGATCTGTGAAATGTAAATTATAATAATAATAAATTATAACATGAAATTCATGTTTGTCCCATAGCTACAACCGAGGCGTAGCTGGATATCAGGGCAGTGCCTGTGCATACGCCTCCTGCGCTTCAGCCATCAGCTCCTGGGGTGGTCCGGGATCTCCCCAGACCTCCACCCATTGTCCGGGCTGACCTGGGACAGGGAGTCACCCCACAGCACAGCGCAGCACTCCACTCATTGCTGTGGCACCTCTCCAAGGGTCTAGGAAGGCCCAGAAATGCCCCTGAGCAGCGCCTGCTGTGCAGAGGCCAGCTGATAGGCAGTAGTTGCATGCTCAACATGCAGATTAACAGCCCGGGTGGAGAACCTGGCAGTCCCAGCAGCTGCCCCGAGCCCTTCTGCCCGCAGAACTGACCAAACCGTGCACAGGGAATTACAAATGTTCAGTAGAAACTGCTCCGACAGATGCTCGCGTAGGACAGTCTTTTGTACATAGCTAGCACAGGCAGGAGATGCTTAGTTCACAGTTTAAGATAATCAATAGAAACAGCTCATGAGTTTGCCAGAACGGTCCCGTAGGACCACAGCCCAGCTGGATATAAGCGCGCAGCAGAACAGCAGCCTGGAGAGTCTCACCCGATCCAGCTGAAGACGCTGTTGCAAGGACCCTTGCAAGCAGAGGTTCCCACCACCATCCAGACAGCGACCGGCCACCCTGTTCAAGAGATCTCTTTCCCCACACCAGTGTCACCTGTGCAAGAGATGCCGATGAATTAGGGGTTTTTTTTTTTTTGTTCCCAACAAATGCTCTTCCCACAAGTGTCTGTGCAACGGGCAAAAAATAGGGGTGCTGAAAGTTTGCGGTTTCAGAACTGAGCATTAGGCATCAAAGCGCAGCCCAGAAAGCCCATTCCTTCATGCCTGTTCCATGGCAGGTGGGGGGGTTCAGGGCTGCAATCCTTCTCAGCACTGTGTCAGCAGCCACAAAGGTAAGGTTTACTGCTAAAGGCCACGGAGGAAATAAGCTGAACAGTTCTTCTTTCCCCTTTCCCGTTTGCATTTATGCAAGAGCAAAACACAGTGGCTTCCAATCAAGCGTGGGATGAGGTTCACTATTTTTACCATCGTATATTTTCTCTGAATTGCTAGGTCCTTTTCTCCCTGCTCTACATTTAGCACGTGATGCACAGATGTTGCCCCTCTACTTGCTTATCTTCCTTAAATGATTATGTTGCAATTCTCCTTAATGACAATATCTCTTCCAGGACAGTTAGCATACGACTCTAGAAGGAGAAGGGACCTCAGTTTGATGGATCTCATCATTATTTAGGTGCAAATGCGTGCTGCATGTCAACCACGTGACTCTTCTAAGATATGAGCTAACAAAGGTCAAGCTGTACTATTCTTGCTGTATTTTTCTTGGACACTTGCTCTTCCTAGATAGCAGTGGGAAGCTGTCTTGTAATTGCTTATATATTCTGTAAATATGACAAATTTCTCTGCGACCCTGAGTGCTGCCTGAAATGAAACATATAATTGAGTTTTGAAATGATGGACGTAGTGGCATGAATCCGGTGATTTCTGAGAACTGGAAGGGCATCGGGGAAGAAACACATCGGTTTAAAGAAAAAAAATACTGCCATCAGGAGTTCAGCTAGACATGCCCTTCTGCCTAACTGCTTGCTGAAGGTATAAATCCTAGTCCTCAGGAGAGTTGTCAGAATGATAACCTTGGAGACTGAAAGCCATTAGCTGATAAAGCAGAGATTCGGGCTCCATGCTGGGGAAGTCCTTGGGATTACCTCTGTCTTTGCCAGCAGTCAAAATGTACTGGGTTGCCTTATACAGGCACAGCTTCTAGGCTTGCGTTATCTTGGGAGTACTGGTAGCAGCTATTTGTGGCCAGATCTCAGCTCAGGATAACTGTCCAGGTATTTACCCAGCTCCACTCATGACACTCCAGATTGCAGTGAGTTCTGGACCGCAAAGGCTACACTGCTAGCAAATAGTTATGGAGCTGGCTGGTTCACAGCTAGCTCCTGCAGCTGCACCGGCTACCACAGCTATGTTTATATTAATACGACTGGAAGTGCCTTTTCAAACTTAAAGTAGAATTCTGTCCCAATATGGGGCAAAAAAGTATAAAGCTAGCCTGGAATCAGTGAAAGCATCCTCCCTGGAAATACCCTGTGGGGATGATAACAGGGGCAAGGTTAAGCGTTTTATCTTCTGTCAATTTTTTTTAATGACAGCCACTATGGAAGAAAAAAAATGTGAACAGTTTGTATCACAGTGGCACTGAGGGAGCAGGGGGACTTTAGCCTACACGCAGATTTCCTTTATCGCCAGCTGTTATCAGTGACCCAGGAGCAATGATGAGGTGATAGAAACCCAAGACAGCCTTTATGGAGAGCACACACCGAGGAACCGGGCAAACTGAAGAAACCATCCTGGTAAGTTTAAACCATTTATAGAGGGTTTCCAAGGAACCCAGAGGAAAATTAAATCCCCACGTAACACACTGAGCCAGAATCACGCTACTGAAAACCTGACACTGCNTTTAAGCTCTTTAAAACAAAATACCTGAGAGGAACAAGGCAACTGTTAACAGCTCTAGCAGGTAACAACTGAGAAAAACCATCCCTTTGCTTCAAACTGGCTGAGACCACTTTTAAAAGGAGGCACGTGTGCTTTTTCCAATACACCGCAGAGGAGGCTGAACAGGATTATTTCTCTGGCACTTTCCACCTGTGTGTAGGGAAAATGAGAAGAGAATCATTAAGCATTACGAGTACAACAGTTTAAGAGTTTGTGTAATCCTGTGCGTTGGAATAAGGTGACTCATTCACAGTGGATTTGCTGGATTTGGAAGGAATGGTGTCTGGGAAACCCATAAAGGTAACTCACTAGGATTTATTTCTGTTAGGAGCTAGCCATTTCTACTTTACTTATGCTGCTTGTCTTTTCCACCGAGCTTCTGATATTGCAGCCATCTACTAACTGGGTGTACAATCCCCTCTTGTCATGGAGTTTGTGTTGGCGTAACCGCAGCCTTACCGTTACCCAGTCCAAAAGAGAGCATGAAGTCCAAACCAGTTTAAGCCCTGCGTACACTGAAGTGCTGGGAATGTGAAATGTGAGAAAACATTTTTTTGGACTGATGTGCCATTGGGCAGTTGGTTACAATTCTTACTATCTCCTGATGCTGTTTCTTATTTACTTTTCACACCAACAAGCTCTGCTTATGAATAATAGCCTCTAGCAATAAGTTCTGGACAAACAACAAAAAATTACAATCTCTGCCCAGAAGAACACATAAATTAAACGATAAGCTCTAAAAGAGCTCTTTTTTTCAGATAGACTTCCAAAATCTTTCTTTATTTTTCTCAAGCCTGAAAAATTAAGTCTTCTTTTCTTTATTTCTCCAATGGATGAGAAACTTTCTGCTTCTTGTTTTTTTCCTAGGTGTTTTCTTTTTCTTTTAGGAAACTACTACTTTCTTTATCTTGTTTAACAGTCTACTCTAAAATATTATATTTCCTCAAACGATTCTTTCGTACATTTCTTGCCTCTAACCAATGTTTTGAATTACCGTACTGCGCCTTCAAGCTCATGTGACCAGGAAATAAAGCTGTAGAGCTCTGGTTGCATGGTACAATTCACTATAGGCTCACAAGCTTACTGTAACGGTAGCATTTTCCCCTAACAGCCTAATCTCCTTTCTTTCTTGCAGTTACTGTCATACCTATATTTGTCCAACTCGAGGTAGCTGCTGGCAGTTTCACGGTTCCGGTGCTCCTGGGATAAGAAGCAGGGATAAACTGAAGGAATAAAGACTAGACTATTTGCCATACTCTTCATATCAGGGGAAAAAAACCCTCTAGGCAACATAATCCTGTGTTTAAAGCATCAGCTAGGAAGGACAGAGCTTCAGTAAACATCCAGCACAAAAAAAAAGAATGAAAAATATCAGGTTGAGATCATATCATTCTTCTCATAGCAATGAGAAACGCTCATGTTCAGTTTTCCCAGCATGTCTCTTTGACTCAGTTGTGGCAGCTTCGACTAGTCAGGGATTGCAAAGCATTTTCGCTTTAAAGGTCAGCTGTTTCAGGGGCTTGAACTCAGTTTGCCCTGAAATTTGGTCTGCATTGTTCAGTATGCTGGGGGTAGGGCGAGTCTGCCCAATATCAGACATCTGGCTAAAAGAGTCTTCAAAGATATACCCCCAAACTCTTATTTTTTCTTAAGCTTGACAAATTATAGCAATTCTGGTGTGTGCAGACTCGGTGACCTTGTTCAGGCCCCCAAAGAGCATCCCCATCTCCTGCAGAGCTCTCGCTCTTTGGGCAGGGTGGGGCAGCACCACTGCAACTGATATTCACAAAAGGGCTTTACAGCTGCGAGCTGCAGAGCAAAAAACTGGCATTATCTGGTATAGCTGAGGAGACGGGAGTCAAAAGACTTTGTACTTCATCAATTCACGCCTGAATACCTGTCATCTTTATACAGCACAGCATCAAATTGGCTGCAGGCAAACACCTTTACACAGAAACTTCTCATCTCAGTGAAATTTTTATTCTTTGATGTGTGCAGACATACAATGAAATATGTCTTTTCATCAACAAGATAACCCTGCTATTGCTACTTTGTACTCACTGCCTTATTTTGCAGGAAACATTTGGTCTGTTTGCATCTGTTTATGGAAAGAGAACAAGCATTTCAAGGGAAAGAGAAAAAAGAAGAGCAAACTGGGAAAATGCTTTCTCTGTCAGCACTACAATATTAATAGCGCTTGCCGTTTCACTCAGCAATAAATAACAAGCCATTCCTTCCTTAAAAAAAAAGCAGCAAGAACACACCCTTAGCCAGAAACATCCCAAGCAGAAAGGCCAAGTTTCCGTAAGTGCAAGACTACATTAATTATATGTCTAAGCAGTCCACGGCCTTTGCAGAAAGCAACCGATCTCTTTCAGAGCTGTTACTTTTCAGATGTATTTTCAGTGCTTGGCAGAGTTGATCAGCAAAGCAACCGCTGTTCCCAAGCAGATCTCTTTTCGGTGAGGCTGGGAATGCCGAAGGACAGGGAGCAGGACAGGGGCAGGTCCCACTCGCCCGGCTACGGGGCAACCAAGGCACGCCGCTCAAGTTCGGTTTCCTCTCAGATAAAACAACTCTGCTTCAAATCTCTGGTCGCACTAATTCATAGAAAGAAGCTCAATTAGTTCTTGCTAATTCATAGCTGCAAAATATTACTATTCAAGCCTCCCGTGGCTTAAGTTTCTTTTTAAATCCATATATAGTTAGAGAACGCCTGCCTAGCAAACTTGCTGATCTAGCCTAGCTCTTTCCTCTGGAAAGTCTGACATGTGAAGCAGCTCTGTAAAAAGTTAAAGAGGCAGTATCGAATGTACTTGCAAAAATATTTTTTTTTATATTTGTGTTTACCATCTGTTGCTAATGGAATAGAATTTCAGGAGCCTGTAAATGATCTCTTTCTTTACGGATCTGGCCCATCCTTCAGCAAGTCGGTTACCTGAGGGTTTAACTCCAAGAAAGTGCTCTAAGTTAAGCACAAACCTGGTATTATTTTTTCTTGTGGGTTTTTTTTTGCACACTGCGCAAACATGTATCAATTTCTGTTGCAAAATAAGAAGAAAATCCTTTGTAATTACCAAATTTTCTACAAAAGTATATTAAAATTTACCACGTGAGAATAATACATGCATGTGCAATCACATCTGAGGTGTGACGAAGTTCATAACCTTTTTTCTGTTTGTCCTCAGACAGAGCATGAGATTCGCTCTTGTTTGCTTCAGCCAGAAGGTATTGATTCCCTTCCCAGATTGGAGCAGTTAACCAGTGTAAGCAGCTTCTTCTGAAAGCGAATTAAGTTTCATCATAGGGTCTAAAGTAAATTGCGTTCATTGTATTTCTAACATGCCATAGCTAAGCTTTTTGCTTGATGAAAAATCAGACAGAAAGAAAACTATTTCCAAGATGGCAATGGCTTTTAATGTAGATCAGTGATTTTTGTGGCAGCCCTTCAGGTGGTGAAAGCGTTGCCGGTATCACACTAGCCTTAGGCAGATCTGATCCAGAACAGTTTGCACATCACCAAAAGGCCCAATAGCAGCTGATGGGATTTTATCAAATTGTTATACTAATCGTTATATACTATTAATAACTGAAGTTGCAGTGGCATTTTCGTCTTTGCATTCACTGCAGCAGTGAACTAATAGTAGAGGAGAAATAAAGCAGAGGTGGTGTGATGAAATCAAGATATCTCAATGCTGAGCAAAGTATGCAGCCTAGTTCCTGACCTTTATGTGTGTGCTTAGCTTGAGTGTAGATCTGCCTAAATACCTGTTGCTCAGGAAGACACTTATGATCCTGCAAATGAAAAAGAATTGGAAAATCATGGCATTATCTCTTCTACCCATACCGCCTTCCCTGCCGGGTTCACTGAGCATCACATGCATAAAGGCTGCGCTGCTAAGCCTCCTCCTTCTCCTCCCCTGAAACCAGAAAGTGATTAATCACCTCCAGTGTCTTTAGACTAACTGCCTTGGCCGAGAGCCCAGGGGAGAGGGGCCACTGGCTGCTGTGCTCCTTTGCGGTGTGGCACGAGGCTGTGCCAGGTGCTGCCGCAGCTGCTCGGGACGGATGGGGAGGAAGCCCACGTCAGCAGCGCTGGGACAAGGGGGCAGCAGCTCTGCAATGCCCAGGGGGCAAAGATGGCCTGGGGGCCAACACCTCTGTTACGACCCTGAGCAGTCACAGACATATTACTGTGTCATGTGCTCTACACGGCTGCCAGATAGTTTAAAAAAAAAAAAAAGGGGGGTGGTGCTAATATAACGGATGCAGTTTTTCTTGTTTCTTTTTTTGTTTTGTTTTTAAATTAGTCCTAGATTAGATTACAGTGAAATATTTCCCCAGATTACAGCCATGTGCATCAATTTTGCCCCCTACCTGTAAGTAGATGGTTGTCTTCCTTATTTCAGGGATGGAAATCTTGTATTCCCCCAGCTCTGTGTGTCTGTGCAGTCACCAATGCGTACCGGTTTTGGTGCTGAAAGACCGTTCTTCTTCCCAGACTACTAAAATGTACTGCATAGGACAATCAGTTGTTTATGTTCCTCGATACTTATATTAACTCGTAATTTACTGAGTGGTTGTCTCCCTCACTCGACCTCACAGGGGTTTGCACGTGGAAAAGTTTGAGAGCCTGTCCTCCCTGCTCAGAGCAAGTGGTGGAGACAGCACGAGTTAGGAATCCCTCACTTTTCCCTAACTTGACATTTTCCTGGCTCTGCCTTTGATTTGCTCTAAACCTGTGTACAAGCCACTTAATTTTGTGTACTATTTATATTTTGAGAGCTCATGGGTGCTTCTTAGCACCTCATAGGACAAGTCTTTGTAGGAAGACAGCTTATCCCATGCTCTTGGAACTCACGCCCTAATGTAAAAATTTCGAGTATAAGTATCAAGGTATGAGGAAACCGTATGGGATGAAATATATCTTGATCAGATACTACAGGGGTCTCACCTTACGGGGTCCAGTTTCTGGGACTGAGACCATCTCTAGTGCTGTCTTAGCTCATGGACATACTTGATTCTTCTGGATGTAGCTGTAATTCAAACAAAGAATAATAGTTAAAACAACATTGTGCTGTACTAGCCATAGGGTAACTCAGATGGGACTTCAAACACAAATGTGAACACAGGAACAGAATCAGACAAAAATATCTAATAAATGACTGGGCCTGAAACGCTTCATTGTAGTGTCTCAGTTTCAGCACGTTTTCGCTGAAACCAAGACAGGGGTTCGTGGCTCCCCAGAAGAGCCGTTCCCCAGTGCTACGGCAAGTAATTCCCAGTTGAGATGTAGACATTACAAAAAACATTACTCATTAGCAACAAAATAGTATGAGTACTCCAGTGAGCAGCTGGAAGAGCTGCTCTGCTAAAAAAAGAATCGGATTTGTTTTGATTTAACTCAAGCTAAACTTTGAGTTTAGAACATAATTTCCTGCAGGCTTGAAGCCTGGCTTCTCAGGGAGCTCCAGAAGGGAATTTCAGATCCCTGAGGCTGGCCCTTGGCTGCTGGAGGGGCCGAGGCATGTAATCCTTTCCATAACCTGACTCGCATGCCTTCTTTTGCAGGATACAGCTACCAAAGACTGACACCTCAAAATATCTTATGAACAATTTTACGGGAGATCAGGTTTTATTAAATGATCGCTCATAGTAAGAAACCATCTAGGTCTATTAAAAGACCACCCTTCAGAGGCAACCTGGTTTTTGATCAGTTCCCAGATTTGCTGGTTAAAGCACATCCGCACGCTGGCTCCGCTCCCACTGCCCAGACTTCTCCCTGGGTACCTGAGGGCTGGGCACCAATTACGTTCCCATTTCAAAGGCTAAAATGCCATTTAAGTCTTGCCTAATGCTTATGCTGGTCTTCTTCATAGGGCAAATTTCATCCTAAGAGTCCAATACTCATATAAAAAAATTGTTTCTTGAATATGAGATTATATCCATAGATAATGGTAAAAGTCTGGCTTAGAGACGGTGTTAGGATTAGAGCCGAACTAAATCCATGTGCATCTCAGTTGCATCGGTTTTCCCTTTCCAGTATTTCTAACCTGAGGAGAACTTGGCCTTGTTCAGGGCTTTTGTGATATTCCATAGAATACCTGGAAAATTCTGCTCATGAAATTCTGATGGTTCCAATTTCTGACTGGGCCATTTTCCTTGTTAGTTTTCTTCATACAGTGCAGGTTAAAAAAAAAAATTATAAAAAACCCCATTATCTTACAAATGAGTGAAAATTACACTCAGACTGTCACCTTAAACTGATGAATACAGCGGCCAGATCAATTTACTCAACTATCAAGGATTTTTACATCTCGGCGATAAGACTGCTACACTGTATTTCATTCTTTGATTACAGCTGTTCCAATAGCCATCTAGAACATTAAAAAAAATGAGTTAGAGAAACTATCATATGAAGGTCTTGTTGTTTACAAATGCATCTTTTGGTGCCAGCAATGACTATTCTACAATGTGCTGGTCTGGACTGGGGTAGAGTTAATTTTCTTCATAGTAGCTAGGACGGGACTATGTTTGGGATTCGTGCTAAAAACAGTGTTGATAATGCGGAGATGTTTTAGTTGTTGCTAAGCAGTGCTTACACTAGTCAAGGACTTTTCCAGCCTCCCATGCTCTGCCAGGCACACAGGAACCTGGGAGGGGAGGGGGCACAGCCAGGACAGCTGACCCCAACTGACCAAAGGGATATTCCGTACCATATGACGCCATGCTCAGTGTATAAAGCTGGGGGAAGAAGAAGGAAGGGGCGTTGGTCTTCCCAAGTAACCGTTACGCATGATGGAGCCCTGCTTTCCTGCAGATGGCTGAACACCTGCCTGCCGGTGGGGAGGAGCGAATAAATTCCTGGTTTTGCTTTGCTTGCGCGCGGGGCTTTTGCTTTACCTATTAAACTGTCCTTATCTCAACCCGGGAGTTTTCTCACTTTTACCCTTCCGATTCTCTCCCCCATCCCACTGTTGGCGAGAGTGAGAGAGCGGCTGTGTGGGGCTTGGCTGGGCTTCAACATGACAAAGCTTTAGATATTAGTTGATCACAGGATAACTAAACCACTCGAATGCAGCTGTGGAAGAATCCGAGTAGAGCCTAGTATAAGCAAAGGTTGAGTAACTCGTGAAAAGAATTATATGCCATGGCTATCCCTCATAATATGGAACTGGCTGCCGCAAGCCAGAGGGGTGACAGAGAGTGTGGTCCAGGTTCTCTCTAAGCTCATCCAGCTCATTTTGATGAGCGGAGGAAAAGCCCAGGAACCGACCAGCACAACACAACGACTCAGGATGGCTCATGGCGGGCGCTCATCAGAGGAGCAGTTGCCACCAGGGCACACGGAGAAACCAGAGCGGCACAGGGGACAAAAGGCAATAGTTAATACCTGCTGAATACCCTAATACTGCTGGGGGGGAATAGTGCCACACTGAGTGGCACCTGCAGGGGGGACAGGAGGAGCCTGGAAGGGGAGGTGAGCTACAGCTAGCCAGAAAACCAACTGGAAAATGATGTCTGTCACTTGTGCATTTCTTATTTTCCAGCAGCTTGACTTGAAAACCTGGCCTTCATCTTGAAAATACATGCACTTGAAAAATCAGATCTAAGTTTTCTCACACTGGACACTTCAGTATACTCTGTAAGTTGGGTTCGTGTACTTCAGTTGAATTAAAACCAAACCATAAACACTCAGCATCTTCTATGAAAAACCCTCTCACAAATGTTTCATTTCCAGTCGAACAAACTTTTCATTTAAGGATGCATTAACAGCCTGAACACTAAAGCTTCATGACATTTAAAGTATTTTCCCAGTAAAACAGTCTCTGTATCCTTAAGTGTATTTTTTCCTAGGCTGACTTTGCAGGAAACCATACTGAGCCTCAGCCTACACTATTACAGCTGAAGCATCTCTACCGCAAACATACAGTGTCTACTTTAGCTGATGGCAGTAATGGCCTGTTATTCTTACTTGCATGGTCAGTATAGTGAGATAGCTCACTTCTTTTCAGGAAAATCCTGTTGTTTGTTTATTTATTTTTTTAAATATAGAAAAATAGGGGAGGAATCTGTTTCTCTGCAGCCTTCTGAAAGACCGTGCCATCCCTTGTATATACATACCTCCTTCCCTCTTCTACTTTTTTTCCTCCTATGTTCATTTGCCACCCAAGGCAGGCATTAGCATAGTTCTGTTCCAGACGTTTGGTCAAAATTTGGTACATCCATCACGACTGCTAGTAAAACCTCTCAATTAAAAATGTAGCTTTAGTCTAGACATGTAAACAGTTTCATGTTTGTATTTGTGGAGGCCAGAATAGCTGGAAACTGGTCAAAAGGAGCCTGGCAAACACCTCCCCCACCATACTTGAAGATGAAAGAAATTATTTTTCAGGTAGTGTGTTGTTTTTTGAAAGCTGGATGTGTACCTGAGAGAGAATTTGTGTTTGCAGTGCAACAGGAACAGAGTCCAGGGCTGGGCATAGTCTGCATCAACTTGATCCAAGCCACGTCCAGTGCCGCAGGTTCGGCGTGCGCTGTGACAGCTGCCAGCGCCGGGGGGACGTTGCTGAAAGGCGTAAGGAGCGTGACTAGAGAGGCGTTATAGCATAGGATACCTAAAGCACAAAATCATTTAGGGACTAAAACATTTGGAAGAATTAGTATCAATACTCTCTTCTGGTTTGAACTGAACAGCAATCTTGAGAAAGCTGCTGAAGTGGGTAAATACAGACACCCCTCCCCAGCCCCCCTGAACAGGAGTCACACACCGTAGCTGAAGCAGTCGGCCATCGAGTAAAACAGATAAAGATGACGTTAGCCCAGCAAGCAGAAGGTAACTACTTATTAGTACACTGCTAAGGTAACTACTTATTACTATTGTTATTAATCTCAAAGCCCAGGTTTAGGAGATGTTGCAGCTAAGCAGGTGACGGTGCGTCCCTTGCCGGGTGGCAGGTCCCTGAGCAGGAGGGGCTGGCAGGGGCGGCTCGTGGGGGCTCAGCTGGGGAGGGCACGCGAGGCAGGGCTGCAACGTGCTGCCTGGAAAGCAATGAAGCGACCAGGAAAGCTTTGAGAAGAGGGGATACGGCAGAGGCTGACATCACCATTGGTGGCAAGAGCTGAGACCATGAAGGAAGGTGTGAGTGTAATACATGTGCCTCCTCTGTGCTGAGCGTGCTGGAGTGGGAATTTGTGTGCTGAGGGCAGAAGGAGATGGCTTAACCCAGAAGGAAGGAAACAGATGGTACCTGGAAAAGTTGTTGTAATCTTCCTAAATAGCTGCCTTGTAATACAGCTAATGCTGGCACAGCTCCCATCTACAGCACTTTCATGCTGGCTGCTGACCAAGCCACTTCAGCCTTGTTGTCCATCCGTCGTTCTTCAACGATGTCCAAACGCAAGCCAGTTTCCGGCTGTCCAGGTAAGTCTTTTCCTGGGCAGACACAGAGCACAGGCAGACCTGGGGGAGTTTTGAGCAGATTTGGGAGTTCTCACTCTGCTCTCCCTGTACTCTGTGTGTTGCCTGAACAGCTGTTTTCCTTGGCAATGTCTTTAGACCCCTTGAAATCTCCACTTGGGCCTGAGCACGTAGGTCCGAAAGGGCACTCATGACCCGACTGTCTGCAACGGGCATGGGCATTGCATAACCTCGCAGACTCTCTATCCACAACCACCAAAAGGGGCACAGCTAAGAAAGTTTAACTCCAAAGCTCTTAGAAACATACAGATAATGTGATAGGGATTCATATGTAACATATAATATATAAAACCCATCTCACCATCAGATCTCCAATTTTTCCTGCCTTCACAAGTAACTGTAGCTCCATGCACAGTTCCCTGTCTTTCCCAAGAATGACCAAACACTCCTGCATTACTCCCTTCCCACCCCGGCTTTGTCTCACCAGCAGAAAAGTCTATGTCCTTGGCTAAAATTATTAATTAAATCAAATTATTTTGATTTGGCCTGTGTGCCAATAATTAGGAATTTGGATTCTTGTTTGATTAAGTTTATTTGCAGCTATGAAAATGTTGGACTGTAACAATTTACACTTGATTGCAAGCTACTTTCTGTAATAAAATGGTTTGGTTTGGGTTTTTTTTTTCTGTCTGGTTGGCTTAATTCGTTGGTTGCTTAAAAAGCTGTATATAGTATAACTAAAATTATATGTAAGCTTTACCAATAGAGCCAATTGGCTAAAATCCTTTGGTTGTTCCCTGTTTGAACATCTAGTTAACGTAACTGGTTACAAAATTCTGTATGTGTGCTTGTGCTGATGTGGTTTTAGGCAATTTCTAGATTGCATGATTTTAGATGAAGTAAGTTACTCTATGATGTCTAGACTTTCTTTCCCACACGACTCCAGTATAGAAGGTTTTGACCAGCACTGTCCCAACCTGTGTAATTTATACATCTGTAGTGTATTTTCACTGTACACAGGCCAAGTTCCTGCGTAGACTGATCTCTGCCAAAGAACTTTTCCAGCCGCTCTTGTTTCATCAGTCAAGCCATGATTCTGACACCGATTCCCTTATTACTACAAAACAACAGGAACCAAGCACAAATTTGCTAGACAATGTTTTGTCCATTGAGAGTGTAACAAAATGATCTGATATTTCTTTTTATTGTTCTTATTTCTGAAAAGGAAATGTTTTTGTTTGTTTCCAAAATTTGCAATTAAATGTAATTTAATTGTCAAGCTATTTCTTGGTACTAGAAGAACAAATCTCTTTCACTTCTCAGTAATTCTTTACTTCCTCTCGATTTCTTGCAAAGAGATTCCTGGCTGTTGAGATAATACAATTACACCCAAATATATGGAACATAAGATGAATCTTTCGTTCAGGTATTTCTGCATAGACAGTCTTAAATGTACTGCCAAAAATAACCAGGCTTAAAAGATACTTACAAAAACTATTTTAAAAGAAAACATTAATGATAATGCAAGTCTAATCTTTAGTGTCATCTCACCTGCAGATTTTGACCTCATTCGGAGAAAAAAATCTAAAACTAGGAAAATGTTTTATTTGGTATTAAACGGATTGGCTTTGTGGAAAAGAACAGAACTACTACCCTGGATTTGCTTTAGCCTGCAACTTTGTGTGTCTTGATTTCACCTCGCTTACTTCAGTCTCCAGGGCCCACTTAAACAGCACAGGTACAATACTTCATGACCAAAATACACAAAGGATTTTATCAGAAATATGAATGAAAAAGACACCAAACTACTTTAGTCCTAGGGCTTGGTCTTAAGATGTTTCTTAACAGTTTGTTTGGATGGACGTACTGCATTTAATTGGCTGGGTTGCAAACCCTGAAAACAGGATACAATAACCGTTGGTGCCTATATTTATTTAGGGTCCTCCAGTAGCTCAGGTAGTAGTAGGACTCTCTTGGAAAACAATGCTTCACACTGAAGGTCATTAGCGTGGGTTCGTAACACTTCTTGTTATTAGAGTAACCTGAACAACCAACCGTTTACTTGTGACTGCACGTTTCATCAGCAAGAAAAGGAGAAATGAACTAACCCTCAAGATACTGACAGTTTTCAGTGTAGTGAATACTCACTGAGGCATTACGCAAAGAGAGAGGAGTGAAGTATATCTGAAGAAATGATATACCTGCCTTCTGATTCCTTCCCCATCTCCAGGGCCAAGCACTGCATTCCAATCCTAATGTGCCTGGCTGCATCTTATCTACCTTTTCTTCCAAATCTCTGAAGCTCCTCTGGGGTTTCTCTAGCAACTTGAGATCATGAGATACAGCAGATGTCTTCCCTGTGAGATTTCTGGTGTCTTTTCACAGACTCAGGAGGTCTGGGTCCCACTAGCCTATTTTTGCTAACCTGAGAAAGGACCGTGTCCTACCACCCTTCCAGCGCCCAAAGCAGCCCTTCTGCAGCACGCGAGGCTTGGTGATGCTTACAAATAAATATTTCCTACTTCATGATCCTCCTGATACCGATGTCGGCAGCACCGAGTGCTCCTGGAACAGGCTTTTCCAGGAAAACGGGATCAGTTTCATTGGCAGCCCTCTGGGCTCCTTTGGGTTTCAGAGTGACATGTGGAAAATCCATGAAATCACACCTGCCACTAAGAAAGCTGCAGAGCTGCTGCCGTGGTTTAAAAAACCTGTTTCTTATGAATTTTTTTTTTTACTAACTGGTTGTACTGCTGGCCCAGTTTTCCAGCCTTACGAAGCCTACGTACCAATCATCTCCTCCTCAAATCTGCTTGCCTTCGGGATATACATCCAGCTCTTGGGATTCAGAAAGAGCCACCTGCATCCTGCTGTCTGAGAATGCTGCGTATGTGTATATGCGTACATATACATGTACACATGCACACGTGTTTATATGTGTATGTAAAACAGAATCTTGTCGCTGTCCGTAATCATAGGATACTTTAATAGCTCTCATTTACTTCATTTTTTAAAAAGAAAAAAACTGATATAATTAAGTAATTCTTGTTTATAATCACAAACATCTTGCTTCACAGCATAGTTACAAGTCACATTTTTCATGATATAACACATGGAGAATGAGCCATACGTCTGCAAAACGAGGCACGTAAGTCATTATGTAGAAGCAGCATCTTTAATTTTAAACATAATTCACAAGAACTGTTGGGTACTTAATCACTCCTACGCCTTTCCTACTTGGAAGCAAAACACACTGGGGTCAGATTCAGTCACAGCCCAAGATAATGTAACTCAGATTAGTTCACCGTGATTACATCGGTGTGAACGCTTTTCAAAATCTCAAGACTAAAGCTTATACTACAGATTGTTTCAAATCATAAACCCCACGCTACCGATGTGTGGCATGCAGGAACATGTGGCTCTTTCTCTGCCGCAGCCACCCACCCTCCAGCACCTTCTCCCTCGCTAGAGAGTCCGTGACAATTTCCCCCTTAGGGTGAAAGCATAACCCTCCAGGGTAGCCATCAAACCTTCCTCCTCTGGGGCACCAAAGGTAGTTCAGGGCAAGAGACTCCTTTATTTTCCTTGGTTTCGCTGATAACGTATTCCTTTGGCACAAGGTGAAGGCAGTTTCCCGCGGCCCCTCTAGCACACAGGTCATCCCACCGCCCGCACACAGCGACAGAGGGAGAATTCTCCCCTCTCGCTGGAGCTCCAGCTAAACACAAGGGCTACGCTATTAGCAAATTTCTCTTTTCCACGGTTCCTCTCTTATTTTTATGTCCTCCCTGGGGTCTTACCTAGGACCATTCTGGAGTTACCAGCTTTTTGGTAGAAAAGGTAAAATTTACATATATAGAGTTAACAGATATGCGTATAAACACAGACTTACAGATATCTTTGACTGTCACAGAAACTGGAGTTCCTTCCTTTGGCCTGCCTTCAAACTTGAAGACAGGTTCCAGGAATAAGAAAGCTTCTGTTTATTCTACTAACTTGTAAGACACAGCCACCTAAGCAAAACAAACAAACACTGTCCTACAGAAAATGCAAGTTAATAGTTTTAAAATGTTGCTGTCTTCTGTAACAATCATGGATGATAGATTTAGAATTAGTCATCTAAAATCCTCGCAGTATAAAGAATTGCCTGCATATACTGAGCAGTAAGGTTCAGCTACACTGGGACGCCAAAGGATGCCCACGGAAATGGCGTGCCGAGAAGGAAACCCAAGTTTCTACAGAAGGCGGAGGGGAGGGCAGCGGTGCTCGGGGACCGCCCGTCCTCTCAGGCTACACTACACTGGCAGCACGTGTGCTCCTCTGATCAACTCTGTGCAGTCAGCACTAAAATACAGCTTGTGCTTCTTTTCATTGATTGCTCATGATACAAACTTCACATAATACATATTTGCCAGGGCCTATATTTCTCTGATTTCTCACTTTTTATGTTCGCTCCACTCCTTTGCAACAGCAGCTGCGTTTGCTTCAAAGGCTCTGAGGAAAAGGCTGTCCCTGTAAACTCTGGTCTTGCAGCGAGACCTACAGCATTGCTAACGCCCCACGGAGTCCCAGTGTGGTCTGACCTGTGGATGGATTTATTTGCGGTCGAACGTCTTGGGTTAAATTATGCAATAGCACTTCAGTTGATGTTTACGTGATGGGTCTTAGATAAGTCCATGGCAGCCGTATGGGTAAAAACTTCGCAGTAACAGTAGTGAGTTCCAACCTTTTGGTTCTACAGCTAAGGTTGCCAAGGGATACTCTTTATTCTTAGTTTATTTCATCACCCTTAAAGAGCTTTTTATGGTGGCTGCAAGGAAGATTGTATTTGTTTTCACAGATGCCACTGTGCTGGTTTGGGCTGGGGTAGAGTTAATTTTCTTCATAGTAGCTAGGACGGGGCTGTGTTTGGGATTTGAGCTAAAAAGTGTTGATAATACGGCGATGTTTTAGTTGTTGCTAAGCAGTGCTTACACTAGTCAAGGACTTTTTCAGCTTCCCGTGCTCTGCCAGGCGCACAGGAAGCTGGGAGGGGGCACAGCCAGGACAGCTGACCCCAACTGACCCAAGGGATACTCCACCCCATGTGACGTCATGCTCAGCATATAAAGCTGGGGGAAGAAGGAGGAAGCGGGAGATGTTCGGAGTGATGGCGTTGGTCTTCCCAATTAACCGTTACGCATGATGGAGCCCTGCTTTCCTGCAGATGGCCAAACACCTGCCTGCCGGTGGGAAGGAGCGAATGAATTCCTGGTTTTGCTTTGCTTGCGCGCGGGGCTTTTGCTTTACCTATTAAACTGTCCTTATCTCAACCCGGGAGTTTTCTCACTTTTACCCTTCCGATTCTCTCCCCCATCCCACTGTTGGGGAGTGAGCGAGAGGCTGTGTGGGGCTTAGTTACCGGCTGCGGTTAAACCACAACACCCACTTTCTTTGCTATATTTACTGCACTGCTGACAGTAGTTAGAAGACAAACTTTGGTGCAGTGTTTCCTCTCTGCTGTTCCTCTTTAGCTATGGTAATATGTTGGGTAGTTTTTCATTTATGTTCATGTAAAAACCCCGCACCCCAAACCCAAAGAACAGCTCTATTTGTATTTTCAAGTTATTAAACTTTACCACAGAATAGTTAGGAAGCTAAACTTCTCTGTATTGACATTTCTAAGTGGTGTCAGTTGTGGCGGTCAGGTGCAGAAGTAGGCGTGAAACGCCAACAAGCCTGAAGGCATTCTCTATGCCATTGTAGTTTAGAGTTATCTGCCAAGTCTAAATTCTTACTTAAAATAACTTATCTCAACCTATCAGAGCTTTAGAAGACGACTGGCAGTGAGAGCAATGACACTTCACAGTTTGTTATAAAGGAATCAGATGGAAAAGCTTTAATTTAAATTTTTTGGTTTTGTTCCTCTCCATCAGGCTTCAATCTTAAGAGATTGTTTCCTTCTGTTGCACAACTCTGCAGTATTTGGAGAAGATCAAATGCCTGGCACAAGGTCTGTTGCCTTCTTCAAGTATCTAATTGGGTAAGGATACAGACCAATTTAATAATTTGCTCAAATTTTACTTGGACCTGGGTCCTCAATTCCTCATAAAATAATCAAAATAATAGCGTGTAGGTATGTCAAGATAAGGTTCCAAAACATTAGGTTTTCATCCTAAAAACACAAGTGCAGATATATGCCTTGTTTTCTCATGCAGTTACAGATTGAGCCCTTCATGTATAAAGCCCTGACAAACCCCCCGCCTTGGTTCTACAGCCTTGCGTGTCGGATTGACAGGTATTTGCTTTTCAGGACAAGCACAATTTAAAAACTGGCTCTAGCACTTCTCTCTGTTTTGAATATTAGAAGAGATATGCCAGCAGAGCCCCGAATTTGCTGTTCGCCTTTAGAGATAATTTATTCCTCATGACGATGGAGCAACCTCAGAGCCTGGATGCACAGAAATCTCAGCGCCTGTTGCAAGTTTACCACCCGTTAAAATCAGTTTCACTTGAGACTTCTTGTTCTGAAGCAAGATAATTACACACAAACTGTGAAAACTTGCAGCTCAAGGCAAAATGGGAGCGCTGAGTACTGAAATGCTTGTTCACCTGCTTAAACTGCACTCAAAACACCAGCGATCTGGTTTAGCAATCAGCCAGAAGCAAAGAAATGAGGCTTTGTTCCTGGCCTCAGCCTGTGGTCCCTCACCGGACAGATCAGTGCCAGAAAAGGAGCATCTGGCAGAAAAAAAGAAAAGTACCGGTGAGCTGGCACTGAAGCAATGTCAGCCCTGGACTCTGGGACAGGGCTGTCGCCTCTGCAGCTGTTTCCAGGGGAGGGAGAGAACCACTGCTCCTCAACAGCTCACCTCCTCAAATCTGTCCCTTCTGTCAAGAAAGACAGGTACTAGAAGCAACAACCGTTAGCATGTTTCTATTACAAGCCTGCAGTACACAATAACGCAGGAGAGATACCACTTGAGGTATGTTACAAAACGAGCAGGGTTACAGAAGCACGCTTTGCAAGCTTCTAGGAGTGCTTAGAATGAAAATGCATGCCCAGATCCAAATCCTAGCTCCTGATATGGAGAGCAATACCTGCTGCTTTAACAAATGACAGGAATAACAAAAGAAGCCATACATAAATAACAGGAATAACAGCAGAAGCCATATCATGTTAATTCTCAGTTGCAAACTGCTAGCCATCCATTGGGACAGTAAAGCTGCATAGCAGATCGAAGCATATTAGTGGCTTTGTGATTTAAGCTCAGGGTTATAATAGCCTTACCACAGGCTGAAATCCCAGGAGTGTTAACTCTCCCTTCTGGAAAGAGAAGGTGAGTATTATGCAGCTGGTTTTGCATGCTTCTTTCAAACAAGATAGAGCTTTAAAAGTAAAGGGTATGATTACGTGTCTGATTCCAACGCACTTCATTTACAAGGGAGGGAGATTGCTTTTATTTTCCCTTCCCTTCGTGTTCTGCAAAATGATCCGAACAAGTCATTGTGAAACATGGAGTAATCCCCCAAATTATATATATATATATATATGTACGTGTATATACACAGATATGTGCACGCATGATATTGTATTAACACTCCATGAGAATAATGGATCATTCCCAATATTACAGAGCGTATGTTGTGGCTTCAATACCCTTGCAGATTAGACACCAGCTAGAAGGTGCTGCATGTACCGTGTGGCAAATCTGCACAGCAGTCAGGTTGAGCGGATGCTCGGGTATTGCATGCTTCTCCCTGGGTACCAGCTACACTCTCCATATGTCATTTCCCATTAACGGGTCCTTCGACCAGCTCCCAGCCGCAGCTCTTAGCTGAGCACAGGCAGAAGTGGGAGACGTCAGAAAGTCTGAGCTCAGTTTGGAGGGGCTTATCCATCTGGCAAACAGCCTCACTCCAGTGGTAAATTGTCTTACACTTGGCCAGCAACCTCGGGGGCCAGATGCCAAAGCATGGAGGATATTTCCCCAGCAGCAGCTAAGCTGATGACTGCACATAGGCCTTACGTTGCCAGCTCTTCAGTTGTTTCATATCTAGTGAGAAGAGCTCCCACAGCTGCCTTGTCCTCCTAGATGCTAGATGCTTTTGACTGACACTCTCTAATATTGCAGGAGAATTTATTACAGTTTCCTGGTACAGAGTTGCTGCTCTTTGTCACTTTAAAGTGAAACACATGCTTATGTGCCATCCTTTCTTTTTCTTTTATCTTTCAATTTCAAGACAAAGCTGTGGTGCCTGATCAGCCCTACAGATCCCTTTCTTTTGAATGTACCCTTCTTCAAACTCATCTTGCACAAGCAGCACTTCTACCAGCATCGTTTAGGTTCTGTAAGATACAGCACGGGAATGTTACTCACCTAACTGCTCGTTCCCCAGGAACATACAAAACGTTATTGTAACATGTAAGTGAAGGAGGTTTTAGTCTGTCATTTATTCTCCTGCTTGCATATAAACGCCACTTATTTAGGGTTGCAAGGCAGAATTCAAAGGGCTGAAACTAATATCAAACCACTGTTTCCCCTTGACACTGCAGCTATATGTTGTCCATAATGCATTGAACGAGTAATGACATGAAATTTAATATCACTACAGGGCTGCCATACATTATTCATTAAAGGCTAAAGGTCCTAATGACATAAGCATGTGCACTGCTATCATCTTTCCTAACGAAACTATCCCCCTGAAACCAGCAGGACAACTTCTCAGGGTAAAATTTCACATATATTTGCAGTTTCAGGTCCTAATTAATGGCACAGATTTCTGAGTTCATTAAAAACAGAGGACAGGAACTCCCAATGATTTTTTATAGACCACAGAGCGTGGTCAAGATCTGCTGGTGTTACTTGGCTGGATTCATCCCAGCTCTGCTGTGGTGAGAGCGCCCTGGGTAGCGCAGCTCGGCATAACTATCCCCGACGAAGGTCTCCTTGACCCTTTACAGGATGCGGCACAGAGCTGCTGGCAGAGTTTGCATTGTGTAGCCCACCTGCAACAACAGAGCTTCTATGGGGCAAATCAAAACTTTCACGTAATGTCAGCAACTTCCCATCACCCCCTGTATAAATTGCCATGAACGCTTGTGTTAAAGTAAACGTCTGCTAAATCACGCCTTTGCTCTCTATATGTTTTGGATGAATTTATTATACATGAACGCATACTGAACAGTAAAGATGGTGATAGTAATTCATTTTTGTTGTCTAACACCATCTTTGAGGATCACAGCATAATAATAATAATTTAAAAAAATCCAAACCCTTGAAAATATTAATACTGACGTTCTACAAAAGCCTTCTCTCTGTCAGTCTCGGTTATTAACAGCTGTTGTGACTTCCTGCATTGTTTCATAAAAGGTTATGCCCCAAACCATCTCTGGCTTGGCGGTAAACACATATTAATTCAAGACATTGAGCTGTGAAAATTTCACAGAAAATAACCACGCTCATACTCATGCAAGATTGTTTCAACATCAGATTGAGTTGCAAATAATTGATAAACTGTGCCATCATCACTAAACCAGCTCACCAGCACTAATCAAATTAAACTCTCACGCATAAGCACGTACTGTTGATTGATGTAATTTCTGGAATAGATTCAGAAAACAGTCACTAACGTGTCAGGCATTTACAAATGGTCCCATTCAACAGCAAGGGAGAGTGTTTGACTTTGTTTCCAGCTTCCAGAGCAACAAGCAAATCAAAAAGTGCTCGCTTCAGCTAAAACATGGCAACCTTATTACACTACACTGTCTCAGTACATTGGTATTTCTTCTACAGATCAGAGATAGTATTCGCAGCGTAATGCAAGTTTCCATGCAAATTTGCGTTCAAGGATTTTAGAGACATTTACAGCAACATGACGAGCTTCAACAACAGTTCCCATTACTGTCCTCAGTTTTACGCATTGTTTGTTCATCTTTCTATCTAGAGTTGCTATTGAAGCGGTCGGTCAGACCCAACCAATACGAACAGCGGCCAACAGCAGGCTCCATCAAAGACGTCCCCTGGCCCAGAAGGTCATGCTCCCAGCAGATCTGATCTAAACAGGACGAGAGAGGCCAGAGCTCAGCTGTCGTTCTGCAAGGGAGAAGCTAAAGATAAAAGCGACTGGCTCAAAGCTCGGAGCAGACCCTGGATCTTGTCCCTCTGCCTTGGACTTGAGCTTCGGGATTATGTTTTCTGTGATGACGGAATGAACTCTGACAGACTAAATCAGAATAATCCTGGCCCCAAGAATCGTTTTTGTAATTGAAAACAAGTGAGAGTGCAGCATAGGGTCTTGTTTCTTTTTTCATTTTTTTTTTTCCTGAGTGAGTTATTTTGTGGTTAAGCAAAACGTTGGCCCTACTCCAGCAGGAGGGAGCACACAGATGAGTTGCTGCCATTACATCTTGTCTAGGCAGCCGGGATGCTTTGGGAAAACACCTGTGATGCAAGTGCACGTCATGCTCGCGAACTTTGCCAAAGTAAACCTCTAATCCATGCGAACACTGCACTGCTCAGTCCTTTCTTCTTTCCCCTCTTTTATTACCAGATCCCTTCTCCACTAATTATAGAATAAAAAATAAAGACGTACTTAACCTCAACACAGTCCCACAGGCAGGACTTGCTTACTCAGAACCGCCGCCCCCGGAATAAACATCCTCATATTCTTTTGACGTTCAGCACAAATGAGACCAGTCCGAGCAGGGGCTGGTGGCCAAGTGCCAGGACTGCAATATTCTGCAACTGGAAACACTCACTTCTGAGTTTCTGAGCTCGAGGTCTCATTATTGCTGTGCGGTGGCAACTCGTTGGGCCACTGCTGGGCTTTACAGAGCACATTCCTCTGGTTTGTCTGAGGCTGCTCTCGGGCAAAAAATGCTTTAAAGTGAAGGCTTCAAAAGACGACAAAGGGGAACCCTTACTCTCCCACGAAAGATGTTAAGGATTGTAAATTAAAAATTATAAGACTAGAGCATGTTCTGTGTCCAGAGACTGCAGTACCACTCTGCATGAGCCGTGGTACAAGGAGGTGACGATGCCTGATCCCGCTCTGTCCCTTTGGCGCTGATCTGCCATGAAACAGCAGCTGAAGCTGTGCTGGGTGCTGGAGGATAAGTGCAGTGCCTTTCTATACTACTGGCCCAGCCACTTCTGCTCCAGACCGGAGACCCAGGACACACCGGAGAGGCAGAGACAGCTGCAGAAGTGATGCTCAGCGCAACCTGGAGCAGTCAAGGGCTACCCTGGACTTGGGCACTTATTTGGCTCCTACGGGCACAGCACTGGAGCATATCTTTAACCTGTGCATCCTCATAACTCGCAACAAAGTGCTCTATTTTAAGGATAGGAAAACACAGATCTGTGAAACAAGGCTACAAAAGATCCTACTGACCTCAGATCACACAACGAGCCTGAGGAAAGCTGTGCCTGTGGTATGCCAAGCGAACACCTACATCCAAAACTAACTGCTGCGGTCCCAAAGACAGGGAAAGCGAGAGGTGGTTTAGAGCCGTTTGTGTCGACGCTTACTTTAATGACACAGCTGAGAAACCTAGCAAAGGTCTTGAGGGTGAGAAACCAGTTTTACTAAGCTGACAGGAAAACGATGAGTTTAAATTTGCATGTTAATAAAGGAGAAGTTTGCAGAGGTATGGGGCATGGTGTACGTAGCAGGGAGGGAGATGTAATTGCTGGCAATTTTTAACAGATTGAAGCAGAGGAGGAAAAAGTGGTAATCAGGAAGGCTAATACAGTCCCCATAAAAGTGTTAGTATCAGCGATTTTAAGAAGAAACGTGATTGTGAGAGCATGCATGAAGAAGTGGAGAGTAGCAGAGGTTTTTAATCATTTTAGAAAACATCTGGTTTTGCTTTTTCTGTTACCTCTGTTCCAGCTCAGTGACCTCTGGGAGCAGAACAATGCATACACGCTCTGGGGACATTTCTCCCATCATAATCAATACTTTTTGTTATTGGTTTCCTGTTAGACCCACGAGATACTAGGCATTTGCACCCTGAAAGAAATTAAATTCCAGCCTCAAGATGCTCAGTTTCTTTGTAGATAATATAAAATTAAAATGAATAGTATAAATTAAATTTGCTCCTTTCATTTGTGAAGAGCGCTCTATCAAATAAAAAAAGAAGACAGAAGTGCTTCTGAAATAAAAACCTTTTCATTTGTTTCTAAAGGGGATCCAATTCAAATTCTGTCGTGGTTGTACCTGCATTAGCGTTTTAGTTAGGAACAACAGTGCAAACCTTAACACGCAACTTGCTGATGGTGTAGGTCTAGGAGCCTTTGCACTGACCACCTCAGTCTGCTCATCTATTGCACCATATTACTCGCCAAGATAGACACAGCTTATTTTATATAAGCCCCATAGGCACATGCACTTAACTACAGTTTTTGAACAAATAAATGTCTGAAAAATTATCAAATTATCCAAGCCAGGCTGCAGACTGGTTTGGAGTCTGGTGTTTTGACCGCAAAGTGAACTGCATTTTTGTTACCAAACAGGGAGCGTCGCAAAAGATCTGCTGCTATTTACATTACGATTGCCACAGGACCTAATTCAAAGCTCGTTAAACTCACTAAAGGAATTCACTGGACTGCAGCGTCCTTCCTTTCAGCTCATATTACTTTACATGTTTGGGTAGGAGGGAAGACAGGAGAGATTTAACCAACGGAAGTTTTTCAGCTCAGGAGGACAAAAATCAAATTTTTGATGTATATTAACCAATGAATATCACCTCCCTTCTCTGACATCGGCTAGATTTCTTTCAAATGACACAAGGAGGCACAAAAAGGCAGGTTTTGGTTCCACATAGGCCCGTTCCTGTAAAGCTCTGATCACCCTCAGCACCCCTGATACAGGTAGGAAGACAGTTACCTTACTCGTGCTAATGTGTGATGAAGTCTTACACTTGTCAGTCCGTTAAAAATACCCAGTGTTACATATAGCAACATAATCTTATAAAATAGATAATTTATTAAATGAAAATAAAATTGATTTTTATCTATTTTTAATTATTATTCACAAACTTTGCATCAGTATGGCGAAAACCTCAGCTTGTAAAGCCATTTCAGTATGAAAGAGCATGTGGGGTTTTATGCCTGAGGAACGGTTATAACTCTGAACACAAACCACTTTTCACATATATAAGCAAATTTATACGTACAATTATTCTCCTTCAGTTACGCAATTGTAATTTTCCTAATGACACAAACAGCCTCACAGTCTCAGCAAAATGTGATCCTGAGCTTTCCATGAGTAGTTTAAGACATTACCTTTGATTTCATTGCTGTTGGACGTGTAAAGTTCTCCACCACTGAAAATTTTCCCTATTTATTGCAGCAAAAATAACTAAACGAAAATACAGATTCAAAATAACACGGGGGTTTCAGCCTGCATCCATGTCTCTCTGCCATGGAAAGCCTTGTAGGGTCACGTTATAGCCACGGTCACTGACGTGCCTCTAACGGTGCCAGCATTAAAAGCGCAGCGACAACCGCCCATCGTGCCAGATGCGACTACGAGTCCTTGTATTTGTGCTGTATTGTTTAAAGAAATGTAACTGAAGGGTGAAAAAGAGTTCTTGGAGGGTTTTTAAGCCGGAGTCACAACTACGCTGTTATTGCCAAATTGCGTTCAGTCGGCCACTGCCCCGAGCGCGCAGGACATTTATCATCCCACTCGCTAAAAAAGGCCTGAGCATGCAAAATACCGACAGAAACCTAAACAAACGATGAGTGAAAAAAGAGCTTTAAGTGCAGCGGTTTTAAGTTATAGACATGTATATGATTTATTTTGCTTACGATGATGATAAGATCTAAGTTTAAGAGGCTACTTTTGCAAATAACAACAACAATGAATGAATCAAGTACCAAGCATAAGTGCCAAAGAAAGAAAATGGCAGCATTCAACAGAGGCAAATGCTTTAGGAGGACAGGCAGCTGCTTGAAAGAATCGCGAGGTGTAATGGCTGCAGAATGCATTCGGGTAAACAAAGTCTTTCTGCCTAACTTTGCAGGTGTACCCCTCTGCAAAAAACTTTCAATACAACTGTGTTTTAAACACATTACAAAGACAGATGCATGTTTAATTTTACATAGGAGAGCTCTCCTTCTGACACTGAGATGGAAAATCAGGCCCCCATGCTGCCAGGAATGCTTTTTTTTCCCTCCTTCTTCATGCTGTGGCCATAAGAATTAGTATTCAGCTCAGTGCTGTGGAGCACTCCCTTTTGGAGAGGGATAGTTAGGGCAAAATGGATGCAAGAATGTGTGCGACTCTGTGGTGCCGGAGTATACTAACTGCATAAGGAATACATGGGGTCCAAGTCAAACACTGGTTGAAATGGTATTGGAAATAGGCATGGACATGTGCTAAAATACTTTGCTGAATTTGCAACTATACATAGCATTTGGAGGAAGTTTAGCCCAAAATCAACGCTACTGTTTTTCCTTAATTAAAAAAAAAAAAAAATCCTACTAGTTCAAATAAGTGCCAGAAAAAGCCTAGGGAATTTAATAACAAGTTTCTCCTTCTGATGTCCTCTTCAAGAGATTTCCAGACTACAAAGTTTTTCTGTATAAATGGTTAAAGCCACCTACAGAAAACACCTCATTGCCTCTCGAAACTCAATGTTTTTGGAATAACTATATATACATATACACACACACACACACAAACACACTATACATACTATATATGACAGCATATATACTATAATAGTTTTTATGTAGATATGCTGTATTACTTTTCGATATATATATATAGAAAGAAAAAACTATGTTTCATCCTGTTAAACACCGTAACATTTTAACAGATCAGTGAAAGGAGAGAAAGTACAATTTAGGAAGTACGTTTTTTATTGCAGCATTTAATGGAAGAGACGTCAAGAAATTATGTGAGTTCCGGTAATGCGTAGCATATAATAATCAATGAGAATTAAAGAGATTTCAAAATAACTTCTAATATGTGGCAAAGATTGACATCCCTATAAAGTTCTATTACTTATGGGCTGGATCTTAAATAATATGCTGTCATTTATTTCTCCGCGAGTGTAATCAAGGACTATTTTTATTTCTGTTTTGTTACAACATTAAGCATATATTTGACTTATTTGTAGAAAAAAAGTAACTGAAGTATGTAACAGTATACCATAACGTGTATAATTTTTAAGCAGTGCAGCAGTTAGCGTTATATGCGGCTGCTGTTAATGTTTATTAAAGACAGCACCCAAAAACCTCAGCGGAAGGTGCATATCGTGTGATGTACCCGTTGCCAAAGTGCATACGTGTTTTGGTGGACAGATGAGTGTTTGTGAACATAAAACCTACAAAATCTGTTGGCAAATTACAGCAAAATTCTCCAAAGCCTGTAAAAAGCCTTGTGCACCCCCTTTCTTCATTTTTGGATCTCTGTGCTTTATTAAGTGATAGAACTGGAACACTGCTCTTTTTTTTTTTATTATTATTTATATTGTGCACATGAATGAAGGAGATTGTCCTTAGCTGGGCAAGCAAGCTAATGCATTTCAGAGAGTTGGTTTCTATTAGTAAAACATACGGCTGGCAGCTTCTGTTCAAAGGCATTAGAGCAACAAGCCCACAGAAAGGCATCAAACCATTTTTGCAGAGAGTCACATCTTCGGTCTGGAGGCAGTGAGTTAACGTCAACTTTTGGAGGCGAGATCACAACTTCATTGTATAGCAGTTCGTATCCACTACTCAACACTCTGAGACAAGCAGTTTGCTGTGATGAGATGAATTTATACACCCGTATTAATGAGCGCTACGCACCAGAAAAAATGTAAAAACAAGACTTTATCCAGAGCTAAGTATCTGATCTATTTCCCTCTCCTTGAGGATGAAGAAAGACATTTTGCAGGTACTGGCTTGTACAAATGAATGATATATAAAACAGGGCTTGAGCTCCTTGAACCAAATTCGAATGATCGTGCACATCATTGCTGCATAGACAGGAAAGTACAGATGCTTCAGTATTTGCAAAAAAACCCCCCAAAACAAACCCAAAACCCAACCCAAAGCCTCAGAAAGGTGATGTAGTATGTATAGGGAAAATAACTTCAAAGTTTAGATTAAAAATACGGTAGATTAACAACAGTATAGTAGGCAACCCTCTTGCATACCCCAGCTGAGGAAGCGTTGGGGGCTACAAGAACATATATTTCAACAACGCCTCCATTTTATGACTGCATTTCCAGGGAAACAGAAGATGACGAAGCTCAAACTTGTGCTCTGAACTCACACGTCACGCTGACAACATTTTGATATAAAACATGATGACAGATTCCCCCCTGCTCCCCTCTCAAGAGTACTTATAAGCAAGGGATGTGGCGGATCCTTCTAGATATTGTCTACCTCCAGGTTTTGGCTACCACTGCTGTGCTTTCATTGCAGGCATAGTCCAAAACTGCTAACTTCATTTTCTTTCAAAAAGGCATGGCAGCCACCGAGATTTGAATCATCTGACTCCAGAGCAAACATAAATTTGGAAGACATTAGCAAAAAAAAAAAAACCCAACAAAAAAGAACCAACCCCAAATTTTGTATTCTTTCAAGCGGATTTTTTTTTTTCCCCAGACTGAAACTATTTTTAAATCCTGTTTTCTCAATGTTAAATATACCTTGCCTAAAGCAGGGAAACACCCCCCCCCCTCCTTCATGCCTACAAATTAAAGTTGCTTCCTCTTTATTTGCACAGGCCACTAAATCGTTCCTATGTTCTTTATGCTGCAAAAGGTACAGCTTGCACAAGGAACTGTTATATCTGGATTACATCAAGTAATATTCACTCCAGTTTGCAGACAGCAATTTCCTTGCCAAGTTTTATATTATTAATCCCTTGGTAAGCTGAAAGGAAAAATATCTGGTTCTAAACTCTTCATAAAACGAAGAAGGGAAATCCATGCTTTGGGGAAGAAAAAAAAAATCTAATCTGCGGAATTTTAACCATATTTATGAACACTGCTGTTTAAAAAAAAAGAATAGGAAAAGCTGGAGTAAACTTCAGCTACTTATAAATACGTTTAATTACAGTATTTATGACGGATGTTCAGGACATTAAGATAACTCCAGATCCACATCAGTGTGTCTTAAAAAAAAGTAATTTCCTCCAGGTATTTTAGGTATTGCCTTTCACCTACGTATTGTAAAATGCATTACCTAAACTTCTCTGGCTGAATGAATGTAAAACTGACAGAGATGTATGTGGAAACAATTTGCCTGAGGTGAAGACATTCCCATATGGGCATGGAAAAACTGCTGAACGTGCACGCTTACACTTTATGACAGGAGGTAACACTTGGCATGTCATTTAATTTGCATCTTTAACATGAAATGTGTTCATTTTTTCCTTCTGAAAAACAAAATGTAAACTTTAATTAGTACACCCCATCAGGAAAAACTGACTGCTATCCTAAGGTCATTGCTCCTCAGCAATAGTGGCTGTTGGGCTTTTTGGTTGGTGGGAATCTCAAGTAAGAATTTTGCAGTAGGCTTCGGTGTACACGGGGGTGCGCATGCAGTGCAGCGGGAGGCGAGGAGAACAGCATCATACGCGGCAAGAACAGTGTAGGTTATTCAGTTAGTCATTATCAAGACAGCACGGAGAAGATGAAACTATTTAGTTATTCTAGCATCATAGAATCATTAAGGTTGGAAAAGACCTCTAAGATCAAGTCCAACCATCAACCCAACACCACCAGGCCTCCCAAACCAAGCCCTAGAGTGCCATGTCCACACCTTTTTTTGAACGCTTCCAGGGTTGACGACTCCACCACCTCTCTGGGCAGCCTGCTCCAATGCTTGACCACTCTTTTGGTAAAGAAATTTTTCCTGATGTCCAACCTAAACCTTCCCTGATGCAACTTGAGGCCGTTTCCTCTTGTCCTATCGCTAGTTTCTTGGGAGAAGAGTCCAACACCCACTTCACTACAACCTCCTTTCAGGTAGTTGTAGAGAGCGATAAGGTCTCCCCTCAGACTCCTCTTCTCCAAACTAAACAGCCCCAGTTCCCTCAGCTGTTCCTCATAAGACTTGTTCTCCAGACCCTTCACCAGCTTCATTGCCCTTCTCTGGACACGCTCCAGCACCTCAGTGTCCTTCTTGTA
>WAAD01016164.1:506242-529776 GCA_013389945.1 Fregata magnificens
CAGGTCGCTGACCGCTTCCTCCTGGACTGTGGGGGGTTTATTCTGCTCTCGGTCCCTGTCTTCCACCTCAGGGGGCTGAATACCCTGGGGATAACTGGTCTGACTATTAAAGACTGAGGCAAAGAAGGCATTAAGTACCTCAGCCTTTTCCTCGTCCTTGGTGACAATGTTCCTCCCCGCATCCACCAGAGGATGGAGATTCTCCCTGGCTCTCTTTTTGCTATTAATGTATTTGAAAAAACATTTTTTATTATCTCTTACAGCAGTGGCCAGATTGAGCTCTAGCTGGGCTTTTGCCTTGCTGATTTCCTCTCTGCACGACCTAACGAGCTCCCTGTAATCTTCTTGAGTAGCCTGCCCCTTCTTCCAAGCGTGGTAGCCTCTCCTTTTTTTCCTGAGCCCCAGCAAAAGCTCCCTGTTCAGCCAGGTATTGCAGGTTAGAAAATAATAAAAAGGGGGAGAAGAAAAAAAAAAAGACTATAGTCTTTTAGGAGGCTGTGCGGCTGTCTCCCACGCAGCAGCTGTGCTCAGCCCAAGCAGCCACGTGCCTGTTTTGGTGGGTTTGGAAGCAGCCAGAATAATCTCAGCTGTGGGTCACTGCCCGGGAAGATGCATGCCCAGAAACTCTGCAACAAGTTGAAGTATCGCCAAAGCCCTGAAATCCATGGACACCCATTGACGCTCCGACTGGACCCCCAGCCTCAGTCCAGCTGCCCGGGGTAAGAGGATTTTGGGAGCCTCACAGCCCTGCAGGTAGCTCCCCTCTGCCCTGGCCCCAAGCGGTGCGGCATCCCCTCCTCTCCCTGTCCCCCAGCCCCACCGTGTAATGCTAGTCTGCAGCAGCACTGACACCTGGGGATCTTAACGAGAGAATTGTCTAGATGAGTAAATTAATACTATGGCAAACTCCATAGCGTAACTCAAGAGCAGACCAGAGTAAATCCCCTGCCAAGTGCATACCATTTTTGACATCGAGTCCTCAGCATCTGTTGTCTCACTCTGCAGATCTGCTCCTCTTCTACCTCAGCAGCAATGTAAACATTTTTAATACACACCATTTCCAAACTTGGATGATAAAATTTGGGTTCCCAATTTGATTTGACATATCTAAACAATAGGCTAGGAAAAAGCATTCACAAAGCTTCCCTAAGGACCAGTTGTTTTTATAGCTGTTAAAATTTCCAAGGCATTTATGAAACTGAGACACTGATATGCAAGTGCATAAGCAGAATGAATTATTAATAATTCAACAACTAATCAAATGACAGTCATACAAGTTTCTGAGCAGTTTTCACATCATGAGTACAAGTAACATCTCCAACTATAACATAAACTAGTGAAGCTGTGGAAGAAAGTCTGTAGTCATGATAAGTATTCTGAATATCGATGCAAGGAGTGGTAAGAAAATGAGTCCAAATGCTAAACTTAGATTACGAGGAAAAAGGAATAGATGTAGATCTGCTATACATCTTTTTGATATTATTTCAAGTTACACACTTGATGTGAGCTACACACACACACACACAAACCCTAGTAAAGAGCTTCAGTACATTTTGAAGGGAAAAAGTGCAAAAAGTATGAGGGTTCAACTGATAATCAAATCGGAAGCTTCACTGCATTGCGTGGCTTTGCCTTAGACAAAGAGGAACTGGACTCTTGGCACAGAAAATTAATAAGAAATTAATTTGGTTCTAAAGAACAACGGACAGACGCTGAAGAGCTCTTCCAAAGAGAAGATAAAATCTTAGCAGCATGTAAACTGAGTGCTTACGCTAAAGGATAGCACAAAACCGCCACAAACTGGAAGAAGTATAATTCTGAGAAAGCAAAGGAGCTACAAAATATGCGCACATCGACAAAGAGCTCCAAAATACCCCCACGGCCATGGTAAAGCCTTATAAGAGGAAGGAGAACGCCTGGCAGTAGAAGGCTTCTTGACATTGTGGTTACCAACTGGACATGGCAGAAAAGAAACAGTGATCCCTCTCTTTATAAGCTATACAGGAAAGGATATTTGTAATAGAGATGGGAAAAGGGTTCAGGATGCTCGGATAAGCCACAAAATAAATGCACGGTGTGTACTGCACTGAATGAGATATTGAAAGAGACCCAAAGGGACTCTCCAGCAAATATATTAGGAACCAGTAAACTAATTCTTAAACTTTTATGTGATTTTTTTTTTTTTTTTTTTTTTTTTCNAAGAAAACTACTGTTGACTCTGGTCAGTTGATGCAAATGCCTTACAAAATGACTTGGCATCCTTGTGGAAAGGTATACGCGAGAGCTTATTTTGCTCTGATAAGCAACACTGGTGACTAATACTTGCATTACGGACTTCTTTCAAGTTATGTTGGCATATGCTGGTACATACTTTGACAGTAATTTGAACCTCTGAAGCCCATAGGCAGGCTCATGAAACCATAACAAAGCTTCCAAAAGAAGTGACATTATAATGACACTCAGAGAAGGAACCCCAATTGGAACAGCAAAAGCGCGACCAGAAATGTGAATTCTTAACCTCTGCGTTTCCAAGGAAAGGAGGGCATGCCGAGAAATGGCTTACATCTATAATTCTCCCAGCTTCATGATTTCTTTCATTTTGCCTTCAAGATTTGAATCTATAAAAATATTTACACACCTGTATACCTTAAAAGAAAGCCCTCCCATACTTGGTGGGCACTGGATTGTGATGGTTGCATTTGCGTTTTTCAATGCCAAGGCAAGTCAACAGCCTGCAGTCCCCTCACTGCCGGTCTCCGGGTACAGTGTCCTTACAGGGAGGCACAAAGGACATGTACATGCCCCTCCCTGCTTTACTCAAAACGGGAAACTTATGTAGGGTGTAAAAAAATATATTTTTGATGTTCTTTATACGTTGCTTAAACCCTTCTGAAGACATTTGCAGGAGTAGTTAGAGTCCATTGGGCAAACGTGTTCTTGATATTGATTTTATGAGCATTTTTAGGTACAAACTAGCAAACAAGTAACACTTCAGTAAAATCATGTTTCATTATTGCTTACTTCATCAGAATCCAACTTCACCCAAGCTCTCACAGGTCATCAGCAAACTGTGCACCACTGTCCCAGCGTGCTGGTGGGTGCAAATAGTACTTGGCACAATCAAAAGCAAAAAATGTCTCACTTGGCATTAACTAGAAGTCCAGCCTGGATGCTCAAGCTGCACATAAGCCAAAGACAAACCACCTATTCAGCTGCCTGGTTAGTTAGCTCCAGCGTGCTAAGTGAAAATGCAGGTTTAAACACTGGAATGCAGCACTATAATGTATAGGATTTCAAGAAGAGTTAATTTTTCCTGGCATTCAGTTTTCTTCCATATTATCCCACTGCCTTAGAAAATCTCTCACATACCCTTTGGTGTGAACTATATGTCTACCAAGAAAATGTATCTTTGCATAAATTGAGATACCAGAACATTTAGGACGATTCCTGCAGGGTTTTCTTAGATGATACTCAGTAGCAATAGTTAGAGCAACAATATTGAATAAATGCCCAGATACACAGGACTGCATTTCATCTGTGTTTCCATTGCTACAATTCTCCTAGCCCCCTCTACGAATATATTAACTTCTCTTCTTGAGAAATCAGTAAACCTCTTTTAACATGCTAAGTTGCTTGTACCACGTACTAATTTTTTTGTTTGATGGGACACACCCAAAGTCAATCTGTTTCTAGAAAAATAAGAGTAAGCTCGGTCATTGCTCAGCCAGCAAATTCTCTAAGTCTGAGCCACATTCTGAAACCTGACGTCACATCTCCCTGCGCACACACGCAATATCTTATTTTCATTGTCACACTAGACTGCTAAAGCATACAGTTAAGTGGAAGATGAGTTTTCCAGATTTCAAAACTCTGTGTGAACCGCTACAGAGACACATGCATATGGTAGCGTCCCCACGGGACAGGTGATTAAACCTTCATACTGAGATGAATGCTATGCAAACTCAAAATAGCAAAGGGGTGTGGTGTAACTTAAGGAGGTCCCCAAGTGCTCTGAATTCCACATTATATCTCCTAATCATGAACAAAATACAATAAAGTACTGTGTGGATATTAGCGACAGATTCCTCTTCAGGCAGCCCTTCCACTAAGCACCTGCCTTTTCCTTCATTTAAATGGTCTTAACAAGGACATGTCCTTACTGGTTACTAAAGCAATTCTTTTTTAGAGCTTTATCAGATCCCATTAACGGAAAAGCTATTTCAGAAGCCTGAAGCAAGTAGTATTTAAGTTATAAAAATCAGGTGCAACACTTAGGAAAAAAAAAAAAAGGGTAAGAGGAAAAAAAAGAAATCTGTTATGCAGTCTGCTTGAGCTGATCATAAATCGTTATTAAAGTAACTTTATTAAGACATTTGAGTTAAGCCTATTTTACCTGGTTATGGGTAACAAGTTTTGCATAGCTGAAGTAATATTTTGTGCTTGGGGTACTCTTCCTGTATCTTCTACTTTTGATCTCTCTTACCTACTGCATCGGGATGAATTACCCCATGGGAAATGACTATTTTTCTCCACCGACTAGATCTAAAGCAGAGGTCTTCATGTAGATTTTGTTTCATACGACTTTTATAAGGCATTAGCTTTACTTATGAACTCAAATGCAATATTCTAACGTAGCTCATTTGTATTTATAGAGCAGGTTGTTACAGAAAAGAAGGCAATAGCGACCACAAACGTAGTGCTGCATGGCAAAGGTGAGAGGTTCTCATGCCTGGTGTGCTTCAGAAAACACTGTATTTCTACATGAAAAAAACCAAAGCCAGAAGACTTTCTCCAGCCCTGAGTGAGCATTTACACTACCTGACAGCCAGTCAAGGTCCCTGAAGTAGAAAGATGCTTTGCTTTGCTCACAGCATAAGGGCACACCATGGCGTGAGGTTAAGAAAGTTCTTTGCTTCTACCAGGGAGTCTCCCAAATAACCGAGACAGCTATCACTTTGTTTGCCTCACAAGCTTTCGTTCCTTAATGAGCATAAAACATGTAACATACAAAAAGAATGATGCAGGTATGGGCAATATTCATGTATTTCAGTACCATCACCTTTACAACAAAGAAAACTTTTATTTCCAGGCTTTCTTTTCCAAAAGTTAAGGCCTTCCCCAGCTTATCCATAAATTGGTTGCTTAGGGTGTAAATCAGTCCAAAATCTGAAGCCATGGAAAATCTACCTTTCTTAGTTCCTGATTCATTGGTGTTTTTAAGGCTGTGTTTCTATAGTCAGATGTGAGTTTAAAGCCGTCATTACTGGACTAAAAAAAAAAAGTATCACAGTCGAGAAGAATACATGCACAGGTCTGTGCTAACTGAGCACAGATGCATCCTATACTTAATATATAGATCCATATGTACACATACACAAACATGTCAGATTGCAGGATGGGTCTGAAAAAGCCACTCGGAAGAGTCCTACTGTTGAATGATGTGAAAACAATATTGTTGATTACATATATGCACAAAAAGACTGTTGTTGCATGTAACAGTATTTATTCAAGCTATTTTTCAAAAAACGTCATTAAATCCCTACCTGTTTTACCTCTTTACAGGAATAGAAAGGTGACATAACATAAATGTCGCATTCCTCTGCCTTCCTTTCAGCCTGAACTACTAAATTCCGTACATTAACATAAGTAATGTCTGAGCCTTAGCTCTGAGCACAGACAAGCTGTCTAGGAGCTCAGCTAACTGCTCCTATTCAGCAGTAAAAGCTCTCTGGCCATTATGCAAGAGTGGTGGTCACATTTAAATCGGGTAGAATTTATTGTATATCAGAATTTTGGACTGAAATAAAATACTATTGAATAGGAGATTAACATGGTGACGGGGCAATAAATGGGTTTGTGTCATTTCAAAAGCGAGGTATGTTATTTTTAGAAAATGTCGGCGTGCTTGGGTGGTTTCTGTTCCAAAAACAATCTTGAGCCCAGTAGCTATAACAACATGTTTAATAATGAAATACGTATAACCTATTGCTATAATAGATCACTGCTTGTGTTTATGATCTTTGAAGAATTTAACTGTACTTTTTATGTCTAGTGCTGCTCTTTAATTAAATTAGCTATCCAGACAAAGAGAAAATATTCCAGAAATATTTTCCTTTTTGTTTATGCCACAGGAAAAGTCTAAAGCATCCAAAAGAAAGAAAGAAAAAATAAATGACTGTTGTCAGTGAGCCCTACTCTTTGTGATGTCTTTGAAAAGCAGGATTTTATTACTCATATTTCTCTTCAATTTTCTTTGCTGTTCTTTTTTACTTGATTTTTGGAAGTGTATATGCTAAAACTGGCTATTAGAACCTTGACTTATACAAAGTTCTTCATTAATTCCCCTTCTTCTATTTACAAGTAGCACATGTTCTTTCATAGGTGGGAAAATCATGTTTTGGTCAACACCAAATCCCTATCTTCAAAGTATAAGATCCTTTTAAACAAGATGCCAGTTAGGCGGAGAGGGAATATGCATCTCTGAAATGAAACTCGAGGTTGGTTGAGAGTCCCAGCTTCTTAAAAATGCAATAATATTCTATTATCTATATGTATCCACATATACAGTAGGGGTGCCAAAAAAGCAGAGATACGTTATCAGAATCATAAACTGCGTCTCACTAAACTACATCTACCTTCAGATGTTTTTCGCATCGCCTTCTGAATCAAAAGCAGCTACTTCAAATCCAGAAATGGTCTTATCAGAAACAGATTCTTTTATAAGCACTGCAAACTATTCAAACTTGAAGAAAAACTCTAACAACTGGAAAACACTCTACCAAATATCTTGCTTCTTTTTAACTCGTACTTTCACACTAACTTTGGTGGTTTCTCTTGCAGATGTATATTTGCAAGTATTGCATACAAACGGGATGCAGTAACCTGATGGTTTTGTTATGTAAATTGTGAAATTAATAAGTGAAAATTCTTCATGCTTCACTTTTATAGTGCTCTATGCAGCTAAGTGTAATTTGTTTTTTACATTAATTAAAAAAACTTTTTGGAAATTTATAAGCACACTCATCATCAAAGTTAAAAAACTGAGGTTTCCATCCAAGTATTTTAAACATGGAAATTATAATGACTTCTTGAATTACTGTTAAGTTTAAAAGATGCTTTGAAAAGATTAAACATGAATAAAAAACTTATTCTAACTTTATAGTTGGAAATACAGGCATATAAAAATATAAGTCTGTATGGATTAATTTAAACACAGTTTTAACCTAGGAAGTTAAGCTCAGGAAACAGGTTATTAAACAAAGAAAATACCAAAGATGTTACAATCAAAACATTAAAGATAAAATATTGTTATTTTCTCAGCAACAAAGGAGAGTGCAAATATGCTGAATATACATTTAACCAACCCTTGAGCTATTTCCAAGACCAGCCTATGACAAAACTGCACCAATGAACAGTTAACCAGAACAGAGTTAGAGTCCAGTCAGAGAGGAAAAAATGTTTCCCTTCTGTGCAGATGTAGAAATCTCCAACCCAAGTAATCCCCATCCTCCTGCTCCTACTGTTTTGCAGGGAACATCCTGTCCACTGCAGCCCCCAGCCGAGAAAATCAACAGAGAGCAGAAGGTGCGACCGCACGCAAGCCCCCGCATCCCCGACCAGCCGGTTGCCTCACCAAACCTCCCTTCAACGTGCATCGGTGAGACAAGACTGCAAAGCGTGGCCAGTGAAATTAGACTCGACTTCTCTTAGCAGTGAGTTTTAGGGAACAGAAATTCCACTGCATAGAGAAATATTAGCAGTTCCTGCAATGAAATACTGAAACGCGTAGAAGTTATTGCAGGAGATAGAGCTTGAGTTAACATTCGGTAAGCAGAGAGGGGTGCAGGGAATTAATTTGATCATTGTGTCCTCCAGTGCAGCTTTTCTAACTAGTTGACAAATATTGGTTTTGCTCATATAGGAATAAATGAGAATTTCTTATATTTTTCTCGTTTGTATTCTTACAAGGTTATTCTTATTACAAAAGGCTAATTATTAGGAGGAAACAGAATTTCCCTTGCGCAACTTCATAATGGGTCTATACATGAAACAGGACCTGCAGATCACGTGGGGAATGGATATGTTAACATATTGCAGGCAGATCTGACTTCTCATAAGCATTCCCAAAGAGAAGGTCTCTGAAATAATAATCGTTTATTGATTTTGTTCGGTCATGCTTTTAATTTTCCTGTTCTTTAGTATTCAAAATAGTCAAAGTTAATTCTTGGGATATTCTGGCTTGTCTTTGATCATCACATCGCCTGAGGGGTGGTAGAAAGAGCTTGCATAACTAAAATAGGCAGAATCACATACTTGGAACAGCTTTAAAGGGAGACATTTACCAAGATCCTTATTTTCTTCTCTGAGGATGCAACGTGATGCAATCAAGCAGTTACTTAACAGAAATAAAATTGTTCAGTCATTAGATACAATGCAGCCCCAAAGAAGGAGGAAAGGGTGGGGAAAGTTTTCACTGTGGTTTGTTTGTTTTTTGGTTTTGTTTTTTGGTTTAGGGGGTGTTTTGGTGTTTTTCTGGGTTTTTTATAAGATCAGGAATTTCTTCTTTTAGGCATGATCTAACCTCACAAAGGAGAGCATTGCTGTAATTTGAAAGGGAATAAGCTGAAGTTATAGACTGAAACTATAGAAGAGAAAGGAGGAGAAATAGTTAAAGATTTGCAAAAGGAAAGAAATTTTTGAATTCTTGTGACACCATAAAGGCCTCCCTAGCATAAGAGATTTCAAGATAAGTGATTTGGCCCAAGAAGCAACTTTAGCCGGAGAAAAGTTAGGCAGCAGAATATTGTCTTCAGAGGAACTTCACTGTGACGTGCCATTGCAAGGTCTGGGCGATATACTGCACAGTAGCTAAGCTGGACATGAATTTGGAGGGGAAACCCAGTTTTATATCAGTGATGTGAAATCACTGTCAGAATTGCATGGAGAACATGCTGCACAGAAAGTTCACCAAGTAGGTGTTGTTCACTTAACCTCCTCGAGGAAGGATTTAGGGAAGAAAAAAAAAAAAAATCTAAAAAAGAGTATTTCGTTTAATCTTGAGTTTTTTCCTTCTGATCGCTTTAGATTTTTCATAGCTTTTCTGATCAGATAGTTAAGTCTAGGCACTTTAAATTGTTAGCTCTTGCAAGTTTTCAGGCTTCCTACAAAAATATATTTGACAAATAAAATATCATTTTGTATTTCATTTTCTATCAAAAAAAAGTAATAATAATAAGACAACCACCACCACCACAAGTGTCTTCACCTGAGTACTTTCATTCTAATTCTGTAAGACTGTACCCTCCATTAACCTTGTAAACAGCTCACTGGTAATTACTGAAAGCAGGTACCAATCTAAATTTAATCCTACTGCTTGTAGGCTTTATCGCCCCCTCATTCCAAAGGACTTTCCACCGAGTGCCAGGGGAGCACAGCTTACCTCAGTTCATTTGCTTTTCAGCACCCCGTGCGAGTGCAGCCAAAGAGTTTTCACCTTCTGTAGGTGGACACTGTTTGCATCAGGCAGTGCAAACTTTCAGAAGTGAGGAAAAAGCTTGTGGGCTTTTGCTTTTATTTTGGAACAATTAATGCAGACAGTTGCTCAGGCTAGTATGGGATTTCTAGATAAAAATCCATATACAAGTAATTGCAGGCACAACAACAAAATCTCTTATTTACTTAACTGGAAAACACACTTGTGAATTTTAACATACAGCCTGCTATGTGTAGCACATTGGTAGCTGTGTTATTTATAGCGGTCTGTACAGATGGCTGAGAGAAATCTTCGTTTTCCCATTTGTTTACTTGCTTTTACTCAAATTGCAATTTCTGTGGGAATTTTCTCTTGCCAACTAATTTTCACGAGAACATATTCCTTATGAAGGAAATATTTTCGATAGGTGTTGTCTCTTACAAGATCAATGGCAAATGAAGTTTGCTCAGAAAGTCTTCAACATCAATATAGAGGTGGACAGCTAAATTGCAGCTCCAAGAAAACACTACGAAGCTCAGTCAGGCTTTTGGAAAACCAAAATTTTCAGACTTCACTTTGCAAAAAACCATGATGGTTCAACTTTTCTTCCTGTCTAGGTACAACACCAACACGTCTCAGCAGGGGGAAATTCCGCATTTTGAACATGATTAATCTATGATCATGAGAATAAAAAGTTAAAGAGATACTGAGCATTGTTTCCAGCCTAATGAATCTCCTTTGGAGCTGCAGCACAGCAGCAAATGCCAAGTAGATGCGCTTTTCGAAATACTTATCTGAGTATTTCATCTGGAATGATGGCCATTTATTTTATTTACTAGTCTACGTGGAGCAATTTAAGTTTAATTTATTCCTTTTCAGCTAATCTGTGCTTGAGTGATTTCTGATCCCATGTTGTGAAGACGGTTGAGGATAAATCCTAGTTTCCTTGCAGTTATAAAACTATCATTTTTTTCTCTCCTCTCCTTACAAAAAGTTGGAGCGCAAAACACATCGTACTCTTGAAAAAGGCACTGTGCAGCAGATGACCTTCCAAAACAAGTACAAGGAAATTCCTTAGCACAAATGTTTTTATATTTAGAGCTACACAAGTATCATATAACTGAAAAGATTTGGGGTATTTTTTGTGGGTTTTTAAAATTTTGTTCTTAAAGGAACAATCTACATGCTAGTTTAGGGGGAAAAACAGTCTTCTCCAGAGATGCTTCAACATGCCCTGCACTGTCCTTTCCCCAGTAATCGACTCTGCACCACAGTTACCTCCCTCCCTCACTTCACTGCAGAGGACGTCACACCAGGACGCGGGCCGGGGCCAGGGGCTGGTTCCCTTCCCACACCCAGCTCCATGGGCTGGTGGTCTGGAGTGGGTTCCCCTCTGCAGGTCTAATGAAGCACCAGTCTCAGTTTCTAAATTCACACTTAGCCAGTTATGTAGTTTTTAACAAAAAGCAGGGCTTGCTCGCGCTACAGCTTGCCTGGTTTTCCCCAGAGTTTTTCTTTATCGCCCTCTTTTGCCTTGCTTTGGCGTCTCCTTGTTCTATCAAGCCAGTTTTGTTCAGATTCTGTCTAAAAAATAAGTGTCTCTGGTCCACCAGCCTGCCTTCACCTGTTATTGTATGTGCATTACTGTATGCTCTTATGCCTTCACTTTCTTCTTAAAAGGAAGAGGAAAACATTGTACAGAGGATGAATAAGCCACAGAGAAAATGTGCCAGATCTCTAATCAGATCACAGGGGAAATCAAATAATATTTTTCATATGATAAACTCATATCACTTTCCAAGCCCTTCAAGACTCTTAATTCTTCCAAATGTGGGAAAGCAATCACATAAAAATTGACCACAAGTAAAACAGAAGTAAATCAAAGTCGTCTTTTGATTTTTTCCCCTGATAACAGCTAAAATGTATTTATGTTATTTACATCTCTATTCCCGTTAAGAAACCTACTCTGATATCTTCTTTCTAGCTTATCAGGCTTCTGCGTAAATAATGGTCCTGCTGGCTTTTCTGTAGCAACCCCCTTTTGACTGTTGGAAGCAAGCTGGGAACAGCAGGAAAAGCTGCAAGCTGACAAAAAAGTCTCAATTACAGGACATATTTTGGCAAGTGTCAATGCAACGAACATCTGGTAAACATTGTCTTGGCCAACTTAACCGCTGATGTTGTTGTCAGATAATCCTATGGGTAGGGATCACTTGTTTAGGGGGGCCCTTTCAAGACCGAGTAATTTGAAGTTTATCTGAAGCTGAATATATAGAAAAATAAAGGTCTTATGCAAATTGGAAAAGTTTTTAGCAGGAACCTGTAATTTTTTTTCAAGAGTGGAAACTCTGGCAATTTTATATTTCCATTTGCCGTGGATATTACCTCCTTCTGAAGGAAAAAAGATTGATGATTTCCATTTAGGTTTATAATGTGTTTTTAAAAGTGTAATTACATATGCCAAATGTTCATCTTTGTCCTTCAGGGTTTATATAAACTCCCAGCAGGATTCAATGGGACTTGGCATCAAACAGCAAGTGGACAAACATTTGGGCGCTGAGCAATTACTGGAAAAGTGGCAAGGAAGTGAACATCAATTGCTAATTTTGACTTTCTTCTGGAGAAAACAGATTCTTTCTTGAACTCTTTGGAAGAACTAGAAAAATCGGTACAACAAATGATTATCACATGGAGAAACCCAAGCTAGCTGAACAAGCCTATGACTACAGCGTCACATGGTGGGATGGACTTGAATGTCAGAAACAGCACAGTGTCTGGGCTAGGTTATCCTGCTAGAAAGGTTGAAAACTTGTAAACTCAGTTGTTTGGAGTATCTAAAAATCAACAGACGCTTTTCAGAAAGCGTGGTAGACATCCTCCAGTTCCTTTCATTAAAGGAGCCTCCAGGAGCTTTGCACAAGCCAATAAGAAAATGACTGAGGATGCTAAATGCAAGATCATGGTCTTCTACCTGTTTTAAATGCATCAGCCTGACAGAAACCTTCATCTAAAAATGAAAAATATTTGAAGTTTCCTCCTGTACTTAGCAGAGGAGCAATCCAGATTTTTGTTGTATATTGAATTCATTAAGCATTATCTTTGAGTGAACTTTGATTCATGCATTATAATATTTAGTGCTATAGGCTGAGTAACCAGCTTACTGACATTTCCTGAAAGTGATAAGAAATGAACTGAGCATCTGTCTGCTACAATAAAGACACAACGTACTGAAGAGAACTTGGGGGATAACGGAAGACTTTGATTTTTATCAAGCTTATTGTACTCTGTTTTTATTTATTGTGGCACTTGCGACTTAATTTCAGCCTAATATGCTAATAAAATTCCATACTATAATTCGTCTTGTCTGGAAGGGGTTTTATAGTAGCACCCTGATATCATAGCTCTGTTCAGAGCAGAAGACGTCTCTGTATTAAATATAAGCCTTGAAGAAATTAGTATTATAAACAAGAAATATAATTCGTTCTGTACTTAGAAGTAAATATGCCCCACTCCTCCTTGTAATACTAGCCCCAGGGCCCCCTGCCAAGCCAAAGGCTGTGGCTGGGTGCCACCGTACCCCAAGCCCTGCCTTAGCAAGGAAGGGCATCCCTTCCACCAGGCTGGAACCTGGCCCCAGGCAAAGACACAGGTACACAGAGCTACGCCCCAATTTCTTTGAGGCACCGCTGGAATAGGTAAGAGAAAAGACCTACCCCCTGCCTCCCTTCTTCTCAGACATTTAGTAATCGATTAAACTAGATGTTTTAAACTTAAAGACAACCCAGTGTTGGCACCAACATGTTTTTACTTCAAGCACTGTGATACTCAGGTTGTGTTGTTAGACCCTGGAAACTGGAACCATTTATGTATTCCCTACCCTCTTCACTGTGGAGATGGCAACTTAAAGATGATTTTTTTTTTTTTTTAACATTTAAAAACTTTTAAAAATATTTATTTTTAAAAATACAGTCTTAGGATTTAGAAGCCCCAACTCACATGTTTAAAATACTAACAATTTTAATCATAGAATAAGAAACAATAGAGATGATTGTTCATTAAAAAAATCTCCAGACTAACTTTTTCAAATTGATGTATTCAGCAACTGAGATATTATTGTTAGCCCATATACTCACCATCCTAGCATGCAAAAACATATGGATGTAATTATTAGTAACTTGAAGCTGCTTTTAAATTATAGTAAATTAAATATTTTTGGACTGTTGAAATTGCAAGTCTTTCAGTCATAGAAAACTAGGAGATATTGTTTGAGTGTGTTTTAATAGCACAAACTACCTATGATTTTCAAGCTAGCGTGTAAACTAAAAATCTGCAGGAGTCAATCTGTTACAATAACAGGCAAATCAAAAGAGAAACAGTAATATTAAACAGGAGGATTTAGAAACTGCTTCTTGCTCTTTCTTTACATGGCCCTTTCTCAGAAATTTATTTTACAACTATTAGCGTGCATTTACTTGAACAAAGACCTCTAATTTTGCTTATTGATAAAACTAGAATCAAAGTGTAAACTAAAAAAAAAAATCACAAATATTTAACTAAGAAAAAAGAAGTTGTCACAACTTGCATGGAGCAATCAGCTAGACCAAAGCAATTAGACCTAGGCAGCAATAGCAAATAGTGTAAGTCCCATCCTGCTGTCAGCCAGAAAATCCCCAAAGCTCACTCAACCTGAACTGCCGTGCTGCAGGAGAGGCTGAAAGCTCTGGCAAGGCTGAGCCAGGCTGTGTTCCTCTCTCCAAACCGTTAACTGTTTCTCAAGTCCTAAACTGCCTTTGCTTGGGTCAACTGGGTAATCGGTTTGCACCAGGTGTTGTCAAGAAAGGTCGGCGGCTCGCCGGACCTGTGCCAAATCCCATGTTAGCCCCGAAGGCCAGGCTGCTCCAGGGCAGTGCCACTAGGCACACGACGGTCCCCTCCATAGAGAAATGATGGTTTTAACTCAACAGTGTTACTCCAGCAAACACCCCAATGCACCTGAAAGCCCCATAACATAACTGGCAGCAGTCAGGCTGCCAAATTTGTCCACTGTTCCAAAAATGGGATTTGTGTCCCCAGAAGGACCCCGCCACTGCCCCTTCTCAGGTGCAGATGCAGTGGTCCACAGCAAGCAGCTATCACCCAGATGCTGGCACGTTCAGGAGCATTACAACCTCACGCAGCAGGTTTCCCCTAGCTAAGAAATAAATAGCCTCAGGGACGTGCTCTGGCATCACTAAAGTAGGCAGCTACCATGAACTAGAGAGGTACGGCGAAGGGCTGAGATGCGAAGCTGAGGGACACTTGTTCTTTTTATTCTACAAGCGGGTCCAGGTGTGAATGGGGCAGGCACAGCCGTCACACGCAGGTCGGGGTAGCTCAACCGTGCTTTCCATCTAAAGACTGGTAATTACAGACCTTTCCGTTCAGAAATTCAGAGTTCAGAAAACCCCTCTGCCGCCTCCTTCGAGGGGCCAATCCTGCCTGCGGTTGAACCGGCTTGTCCCGTACTCCCCAACCTTCCCCAGGAGAAAGGGAGAGGAGTGGAGCGATAAGGGGCCATCTGGTAACAGCTGTCAGGGTCAAAGCCACTTCCCTCTCGACACAATGACAGAAGGAATTTTTTCCATCGGATACTCAAGGCTGCATGCGCCTTCTGAACACATTCCTACGGCTCATTCATGCTGTTCGATCATGAACAAGAAACAGAAAATGGCTTGGACTGTGGTGGAGGGAGGGTGAAACATTTGCAGGTCTAATTTTTTTGCAATTTTTTTTTTTGTGGACTTATTTTTTGAAACCTTTTCGAATAACATGGCAGTAACAGACTGAAAGGTTAAGAATTTAGAAGTGAAGTAACTGCTTGTCTGTTTTATTCTAGTGATGTTTTGCTTTCAAAGACTTGGTAGATAGTATGCTGCGTAGAAATTTCCCTTTCTGTTAATGGTCTTGTGTTCAACCCATACAAGTCTCCCAGCTATGCCAAATTTACAGTTAGCCAAAAATATTTATTTCTGCATTCATTCTCTATTTTAACATAAATGACTTATATCCTCTCTTTGGTATTAATGAATACCCAAGTCTGGAAAAGCTCAGATTGCTCTAAAATGCCAAGATAAACATGAGAAAATCACATGCTTCCACTTGCCCCCTCCAGCTGTTTCTTGGCTGCTCTGATCTGGTGTCCAAGCAGCCCTGCTGGTGAGAGGGTACGTATGTCACATCGCAGGAGCCGAGGAAAGAGCAGCTTAATAGAACCGCTTGGGTGGATCAGTAGAAAATAAGATGATTCAAGAAATCAGAAATAAAATTGACTACGTAGATCAAAGCATTTCTAATGTTGCCAGAGAACTACAGAGTGTGAGTGTGTATGTTTACATACAATACATTTTAGAGGTTACATACATACGGTTACATTTCAGAAGGTTGAAGATCACAGGAGAAAAATCTGCCGTTCTTTACTGGAAGCTGCCTAACAAACCCTTCAAAAGGCTTTATGGGCCTTTCACAGACGTGGAAATTAAATGTACACTTAAGTTTCTGTGACCGTAGGGTAGGTGTCACCAACATATCATTTCAAATGACTTAGCTGTTAAGAACCTAATACTCCACTCATTTGCAGTAAATCAAAATTAACATGTGGCCTGATCAATCTGAAAATGGAAAGTCACGTCATAATTTAAACATGTACATTGGAAAAATTTTAACTTCCACTCCACGGAAGCCATACATGTGTGCACACGCAGGACCCAGCTTTGACTCAAGATCCAGTTCTACACGGTATGCACTTCTGCAAGAACAGAGTCATCCATCAAGTTCAGTGGTTTAATACCACCTGGAGAAAAATTTAAGATGACCTTTACCCTCATATCAAGATCATAAAGTCTCCTCCTGACCTACTTGCAAACATATACTTGGAGGTATTTGATGTTCTCTCAGGTTGAGCCTAATTACCAGGGATTAGGGCTGTAGCTTAGGGTGACATAGCAATTAACTCAGCCACAACACAAGCAGAGATTAGTGACTGTCATCAGTCTGACTAGATCTGGTAGAGCAGTATGTTGGAGCCTGCCTTTAGAAACCAACGCGTACAATGTCAGTGGGTCTTTTTGTTTGTTTAAACTTCTAGTTACTTGTTTTTATTTAGGACGATCCTCTCTAATGTTGTGTCATATTTACTAATAAAATCATCTGTTTGTTACTAGATAACTGCTCAGAAGCTCCCTGAGGGCAGGGAATGAGAGACCTCCTGAAACCTACCCATGACGACTCAGCCAACTGGGGCTTCTCCCGAAGGGCCAGACACAAGCAAAATCTACTGGCAGACAGTAGGTATTGCAAGAATGAAAACATGCCAGAGCAAACAGTGGCCAGAAAAACAGCCTAGGTACAATCAGCCTTCAAAATATTTAGAGTTTTTTATTCCATAAATTTTTTTTAATATTTTAACCTCTCTGGGAAGAAATTCTGCTTTAGGATGAGCTCCAGTGAACTGTGGGGAATGCTATTCCTTCCTTCAGAGGACTGCAGCCAGAAGGCTAAATCTTGAATTCAACCATCAACTCATTGGCTGCCACTGCGGTGTTATAGGCAGGAGCTTAAATAAAAGCGCATATTCTAAAAAATCCCTTGTACAGCAGAAATGGAGTAAGAGAACACAGAACATGCTGTCTTTACTTCCCAACGTAGTGCTGCAACCAATTTTTGAACCCTAAGAAGCATTCGACAAACCCCTAACAATGTGCTGAACCCACTGAGCTTCTTACCACCTTGGGAAAAATCTGTGGCTTTGAAACTAGAAATGAAAAATATTTCTGCAGATCAAATTGTTTGTTCCATTTCACAGATGAAAAATAGCAGAGCTGGCTGCTGGTTTGCTAGACTGCAAGGGGAGCATGAGAACAGGGTGCTCTGAGCCAGGAACATCAGGCTGAGAGGTTATGAGATTAAAGATGACAAAACCTCCCACAACTCAGTACAAACGAGCACCTAAAATATCTCCTGTGAGCTGAATAACGAGGGAGGGGGCACTACCAGCATTTGCCTAGCACCCCTGGCTGTTCAGGTTCAATATTCACATTACCTGTCGCTCCTTAAGTGAATAACCATACGTGCAAAACATGGCAGACCTTGGAGCTGCTGTTCCCTGGACTGAGAGCTATTATATAGTTTATTGAAGCAGCTGGGGTTTTTTGGTTGGTTAGGGTTTGGTTTTTTTAAAATTTGTTTCATTTCTACTTTTTGTCCAAGAAAGAGGAACATATTACGGCACAAGAGATAGCCTGTGACTATTTATCATAAATATATGAGAGACCATATGAGACGAGAGACCAGTACAGCAAGTAGAGAAAAAGATGAGAAATGTATGTTCTCTATTTTCTTATGAGTGGGCCTGAATCCTGACTTAAATGAAACAAGTCCAGGGATGGGAAAGCCACAGAGATCTCTGGACAGGAGGGCACAGAGGTAACTCCTGAAGCAAAAAGCCAGGGCTCAGGGACAGCGCTAGGAAAGGGGGATGTCGCTGCTTTCTCTTCTCTGGTCACCCACGACACCTCTTCCTCTTCCACCTCCTCCTCTCCTCCCACACATGCAGTGCCCTTCACACCCCCCCGGGGAGCAGGAAGGGTCCAGGTCTAGGGTGGCAGCAGCCACCTCAGGTTGTCCTGCTCCGAGGTGGACATCTCCCTGTCTGAGAGCGCGTGCTGCTCAAACAGCCCATCTGCATCCCTGCCATCGCAGGCGAAGACGCAGTGCTCTGGCACAGTACGTGCAGCACACGTGGCTGCTGTCACTGACAGCTCTCTATTACTCTTATTTAACTTGACCTGATGGCAAGAAGTTCAGATGTCATCTCCAGCACCAAGAATCTTTGAATCATCTCTCATGTAAATCATCAGCGTGAAACCATTAAGGCGGCCTGCCTCTGTGAATGAGACTCCTCCAAAGTCCTTCACTAGCTTGTGCTAGTTATGATCATATTTCCAAAAAACGCTTTAAGACTGTTCTCAAGACTAATTGCGGGACTCCAGCAAAGTGCCAGAAACTGTCCAACTGAAATGGATTCTCCACCATTAGGCAATTTAGGATAGTTTCTTCAACATTATGAATATATTCCTCACTATATTCCTTATTATAAACTCTCTGCATGCTTCCAGATTATTTTAGTCATCAACATGTCATTTGCCTGGAGACAAGATCCCAAGATTTTTCATTGCCAAAGCAGCTGTCACTGCAGTGGGAAGTGGAAGGGCACAGGGGACACCCTCCCGCCCCCCAGCACTTAATTTCCAAACGCCACCATCAATCTAAAATGTTTCAGGTCCCAAAATTGGTTTTTTTTTTTTTTTGTTTACCTCGGGGAAATCGATGCTCAGACACGCTGGAAAGAGCTCCATCTGACAACATTCAAGAGAAATGTTTTCCCATTAGCTCTGTCAAAGGCTCTAGGAGTTTGCATCGGAGAAGAGAAGACTAACTGTACTTTCTACAATAAACACTTAGCTGGGATAAATTGTGGCTCCTCCTTGCCGCTGGCTAACGCTTGCTGCTGTTTCGAGGAATCTGCCAGCTGCATTCAGTTTTAGTTAGTCACTGAAATGAACTTCTTGTGCTATTACCTGGCAACTGGTTAAGGCGCCCAGGATATAACCTTCAATGTGTAGGGCATAGTGTTACGTGTAGGTATATCTATATACAGAATCACACAGAATCACAGAATGGTTGGGGTTGGAAGGGACCTCTGAAGATCATCTTCTCCAACCCCCCTGCTTGAGCAGGTTCACCTAGAGCAGGGTACACAGGACTGCGTCCTATATATCTGTACATATATAGATGGATATAATTGGTATTTGTCTTTGCTTACTGTTTTTGACAGAATCGCAAATCAGGATCACCTGCTTTACTGTTAGATTAAAAATACTTGTCCTTGCTAATTTTCCATTTAAAAGCCAAGTGTTTAACTTCAATGAGCAAATATTCGCAGTATCAAACCCCAACATTTTAAACGAATTCTTTCTTACACACAATAAGGCCATTTTAGATCCCTTTCTGGTTTTCTTTCTGACCCACAGCCTACTGAATATTCTTTAACGTATATAAACTTATATATAATTTCCATAGTTTTTCCCACTGGATGGAGAACTCGACTCCTCCGTCGTCATTATGTGTCTGTATAGATGTTGTATTCTCTTACCTTCAGTTCAGCCAAAGCAGATTACCGTTATCATTATATCTTAATAAGTCCTACAGGCTCCAGGCTTATAATGCCACGCACTGAGCACATAAATAATCAACTGTGTGTCCCATCTCACATCTCTTACTGTCTAGGAACAAGGCAACAGCTAAATGCAAGGAATAGATGGGAGAACACAAGGCAAGAAAATTCAGAGGCGATCAATGATCACAACACACCATCTGCCTGTCCATGGTTGGTATTTTTTTTTTTTTTTTTTTTTTTTAACTGTCACAACAGAGATGGCTGCTGGACATGGAGTCTAACGGCCAAAGGTTGCCTTGCAAGTTCCTATGAGACATTTCAGCCCTATGTAGAAAATAGCACCTTTCCATCCTTTTGGCAAAGCAGCAGCAGTCAACAACAGAGACACAGGACAGGCCTGAAGCAGTAGAGACAGGTACTTGGTATAAAATAGCTGATGACATCCTCTTAGTCTTACCAGCAATGTATAGCATCAGTCAGGAAAACAGTCCTTCCAGTAATATTTTGGTAGAATTGTCAAAGAGGACCAGACTGCATTTCTGAAGTCCTTGGAGTTCACAAGGAAGGAGAGAAGCACACAGGAGCAGAGACTCTTTTGGGAGTGGAAGATTTTAGAGCCCCGTTGTTTTGTCATAGTCAATTTAGACCAACTTCTAGGTGTACGGAAATATCTGAGACAAACCAAGATTTCAGCCTGAACAGAAGCCAGCTCCAAAACAGAGAGGGAGTCTGGTAACGATCAATAAAGAAACTCTAGCTAAGGTCATATTTGTGAACGGCTATGGTCGGCAAGAAACACGCAGTGAACAACAACAGCCGAAGGACAGAACCAATTCTAGAAATTACTGGGTTTTTTAATCTTGGGAATTAAAAATGAATCCCCATAAAAAATTAACTGGAAATATCTTTCCATTTTGAACGTGTTCATCTCATAGCCAGTGTATTCTGGGTTTTAGCCAGTTTACAATAAAATGAGCCGGTTTTCAATAAGAATACACTTTTTCCATGATTCTGCAATTTAGATAACTCATGCAACTGCCAGCATAAAATCTCCAAGCGGCGAGATATTCCAAGCAAGCATTTAAATACAGCTTGAATTATTTTCGAATTAGGACCAAATGTTGCCCAAGCCCCGACAGTATTCCCTTGCTCCAGATCCAAGGCACTACACATAGAACCAAAATCTGCACCGGCTGCGAACAAGCTTGAAGGAGTACTACACATATGTTTAGAGCATTGTGCCACGGAGGCCCTATCGTCCAAGTCTGCTAAGGCAAGAAAAGTGATTTATTAAAATCGTGATTGGCAATAACTCTGAAAGACCTCGGAGGAGATAAAGGCCATCTTTAGTTGAGGCCCCACAGAAGGATGGTGAAAACCAGATATCCACGTATCATTGAAATGGATATGAGAGAGAAAAGGGGGACTGGGAAACGAAACCACCTCTCCAGCTTCCTTCAGCAGGTCGGCGCTAGTGACGCCTAATGACGCTCATTTGGCCAACCCTCTCTCCTGTCAGAGCAACAAATATTGCTGGTCCAGCTCTCCCTGCAACACATAATAATCCTCACAAAAGATAGAGGAATACAATATTTCACAGTCGGTCTCAGAAAAGTATGGTTGTTCGTGGACCTTCAAAGCTGTCGTTATTTTCCAAGCCATACAATACTTGCAATTCTGCTGAAGTGGTTTGGAAAAGGATTTGGGTAAAGCTGGTGGCATGATAATATTCACAGCAACTTACATGTTCTTGGTGTGTGGTGGAGGCCATGTGATGATGAAGCAGAGATGTTTCCCATTTAGTTCACGTAATTAGTTATGATAGCACAAACCACAACTCTTACAATGCTAAACTAGCTACAAGCAAATGTTTGTGCCTACAGTTATTCTTTTATTTAAAAACAAGCTAGTAGAGTAGAACTTGTTAATTTTTAAAGTTGAGAGTACAGAAAGATCACAGCATATTCTCATTACAATGTGCTTTCCAACCTGAATTAATATTCACAGCAATTTTATCATTAATGGCTAAAGGGTGAATTTCCAAGGGAATGGGCATGTCACCACCTGGGCTAGAACAAGAGACCACTGTGGTTTAGTTCTGTGTCACTCTGTCCCTAATCTGCTGTTCACACTACAGAAAGCGTCTCATGCTGAAATCTTGACTCGTTTTGAAATGCAGTATTATTTACGACAATTTTATATCATAGTGCGTGTACCAATTCAAACAAAACAGCAGTAAACTTTTCTTTCCTAAGGAACAATTTTCTTCTGCTACACTATTACTACAACATATGCACTCTTTTGATTTGCCCTAAGTATTATTTCCATGCTTTTTATAAGACACAGATGTTAAATTGATGGTTTGAAGTGTTTCAAACTGGCCCTCCATTCCCCAGCAATTACTGAAATATTAGTAACACATTTATAGCCAGCTACATGTCCTGGAACCTCATATGAACTGGGAAAGTTTGTTGGTTTTCATTACCGCCAAATTTTTCCTTCTCCATCTCCTTTCAAAACCCATGATGAACATGCTTGTAAACTTGCTGATTATCCAAGACTCGTCCCTCCCCTCATTTTTTTCTGAGGTTATCCTTTTCTCCAGACACACGCAGGAGCAGCTGCTAAACAGGAGCACTTCCACAGTGGCATAAGACATTTTTGCAGTGAACGCGAAGTCCCAAGTTTTAATTAAACCACCACTGCTCAACTTTATTTACTTATTTAAAATGCTGTGAATTCAGCACGTTGCTCTTTGGGAGACTTCAAACCCTCTTAACCAGTGAAAATTATTAATTTAAGATTCTGCCGTCCCCAGTGAGCTGGGGCAGGGCTTTGGGCTTCCAAGAAGCGTGTTCCCCAGGGGAATGCCAGCAAAAATCACTCCTGAAAGAAGAGCAGGGGCTTGGAAGCCTTTAAAAGCACAAGCTCCTATTACGTCTCATAGGCTCAGTTGTTATTACTTTTGAGGAGGTGAAAAAAAGGTTTCCGTTTATTGTTTCAGGTTTAGTAACACTTGGACCAGAAAAATAAATGAGTTGAGTGATATGGCTATAAGAAACACCTACAGGATAAAATTATCTCCTGGCTGATCTATTTTGACAGCACCGGTTTTATAAATATGTTATGAACCTTCTTTATAAACATTGTATTGCTTTTAACCCAGGACAGCACTGCTTCTAATCCTCAACAATAATTTAGATTAAATAAATCTGTGTTGCAAAGCATCAGCTGATGTTTCCAATCCCTTTTGAGAAAAGAGAGCACTTTGCTCCTTCTTCTCCCTTAAAAGAAAACAAAGGCTTTACCCAGGCTGCTTTAATGTGACAGCATTGGAGGGGCTGTTCAACAAGCTTTTGAACGAAGAAGAACTTGGACTACTGTAATGATGTTTACCTTTTGTACATAAGGAAGCTCAAATACTCCCTGTAGTCCTCCTTCCACGTGAAGTCCAATCTTCAACCCTTCTTTAAGGCCCATATAACAGGCAGGAACCCAAATTTCCCCCCCCAACAAGACTTCAATAAATCTCCATCAACCTTAATAGGATTTACTTGTCTACTGCAACAGGAGAATCAAAGCCCTGGTGTGCAGGAACAAACTATATTTCCAGCTCTCATCCGCAGNAAAAAAAAAGTCATTGAATAGACCACAGAAAAAATTAATGGAGAAGGAAAGATGGTTTCTGTAGTCTCCTCTCCTAACTACATTAACATTAACTTCATTTGTTAAAGTCCCCACTGTTCTTGATTTACTGTTTTTCTTTCTACCTGATTTATTTTCCAGACGGAGGACTGTAAAAAGCAGACAATTTTTCAGCATGGTGTCTTATTTCCTGCTGGGTTATTT
>WAAD01016165.1:10289-35240 GCA_013389945.1 Fregata magnificens
TACTGTGTTCAGTTTTGGGCCCCTCACTACAAGAAGGACACTGAGGTGCTGGAGTGTGTCCAGAGAAGGGCAATGAAGCTGTTGAAGGGTCTAGAAAACAAGTCTTCTGAGGAGCGGCTGAGAGAACTGGGGCTGTTTAGTTTGGAGAAGAGGAGGCTGAGGGGAGACCTTATCGCTCTCTACAACTACCTGAAAGGAGGTTGTAGTGAAGCGGGTGCTGGACTCTTCTCCCAAGTAGCTAGTGATAGGACAAGAGGAAATGGCCTCCAGTTGCATCAGGGGAGGTTTAGACTGGACATCAGGAAGAATTTCTTTACCGAAAGAGTGGTTAGGCATTGGAACAGGCTGCCCAGAGAGGTGGTGGAGTTGTCAACCTTGGAGGCATTCAAAAAGCGTGTAGATGTGGCACTTCAGGGCCTAGTTTAGGAGTCATGGTGGTATTAGTTGATGGTTGGACTTGATGATCTTAGAGGTCTTTTCCAACCTTAATTATTCTATGGTTCTCTGTTGTGTTTTGTTGGATGGTGCAGCTCAGCAGGCGGGAGAAAGGCCACCTACTTGCTCACTGCTGGCTGACACATACTGGATTAATGCACAGTCCTTTGGAGTGAGGGGAGCAGCGGTCCTCTCCTGAGAGATGGATACAGAGCAGGAGGACTCCCAAGTCTGTATACCAGTGCATATTCCCAAGAACAGGAAGGAGAACCACTATAAGGGTGCAGAGGTCATACATAGAGAGTTTCCAGGGGTCTCCAGGGCACTGCATAGAATTATTCACAACTCAGCAAGCCACTAAACATTGCTGTACTGAAAGCAAGAGTGAAGCAAAGGGCCTGTCTCTGATGTGAAATAGTGAGCAGTGAGGACTTCTAATACTGCTTTCATTTTGATTTGATCTGACTCAGCTGATATGAGCTTCTGTTCTGCAGAAGTCATTGTGTTGTAGTTTATCTTCCAATAAAATGTAACATCAGCAGTTCAGAGCCCTTTCAGTATTTTTAGTATCATCACTTTAAAGAAAAGTTATTGATACCCACAGCTGAATTTGACAGTCAGGATCCCTGAATATTCAGTTACTCGTCCCAAAATGAATGCTATGGAATTTCTTGAAGATATGATTGATTCCATTAAGTACAAGTCAATAAGACATTCTTTGGTCCCACACTCACAAAGCTGAGACTTATTAGTATCCTTCTTGATTCAATGAATGTTTTTTATATGTATAAATTAAATGTTACATCAGTATTTTTCAGGATATATGATATAAATAGAAGATAATAGGACCTACAGATGAATCTGCCTAAGGACATTACCAGATTACAACTACTTAAAATTAATATTAATATTCTAATACGATTTTCTCCCTTTAAATTAATGGAAAATAAAATACTATTGACAGAGAGAGAAAGAAAGAGAAAAGAAAGAGAAAGTGACTTAGCTAATGTTATTATGACACTATCAAAATGGAATTTCTTACAGGTTCATTTTCTTGAACAAATCCTTTTTTTCAAATGTATCAGAATTATTAGGTAGTATTCATCCTTTGCTTCATTATATTCTTGTAATATATTTCATAACTTTTAACAGGAAATAATCAGAAATTGTTTCACTCATTTCCTTTAGGTAATAGAACAATGAAGAGATTGCAGGTTGTTTAGACCTCTCAGGAACAATACTAATAATTATAAAAAAGCTTAAATATCTGGCAGAACAGGGACTTGCAATTAAGTGTTACAGATTGTGTTTAAAATAACATTTGTTCCACATTTAATGTGAGCCAAGAGACTCACTAAAAATTGCTTTCTAGATTATACTCCATTCCCAGTAAATTAAAATAAATTACTTATAATCTTTCTCTTGAGTGCTGAGAAGAACTGCATTGAAGAGATAATTTTGTTACATCTTTTTTGGTCTTTTCCTTCTAATATTCCAGTTTGTGATGACTGGTCAGAAGCACAAGTTTTCAAAATACTGGGTTAACTCATTCATTCTAGCCATCCATATTATATGAATATTTATCTGATTATGAATTTGAGGAAATTCCAGAGAGACTGGCACCATTTTTTTTGTCTGACCATCAAGATAATCATGAATCAATCTTGGACTCAGAGTCCTTCACCAGGAAATTCCACGTAGATTGATGAAATGTTCATGAATGATGGATATAAACTGGTATTTGGTTATCGTTGCATTGTCTTGACTTTATTTAATAGTTCAGTTGTGGCAGGACAAATGGTAAAAGAGATTACACTGTTTTCCAGTATGTGCCTTCAGTAGTTTTTGTATTTCATTAAAGGTGACAAAATGCATTGCTACCCAAGTTCCCAAAAGTATTTGCTTCACAGTCTTCCCTTATGAAAGTGCTTCTGCATCCTCTTTCTTTTTTATGTGTAATTCTGTCTTTGACCTGTTTTCCTATATCTTATCTTTTTTTTTTTTTTTTTCCCCCCCCAGTGGCTGATTTCCATTAAGATTTTATGGGCAGGTTTGAAGTATTTGTTCCTAGCTGGTTATAAAGTTAACATAAAGTGAGCCATAATGCTCTATTGTGTGAGTATTTCATAAAGTTGGCTGAAGGCAAGTTAATGATTGATATTTTAGCCACTGTAAGACTAAAACTTTCTGACTTTAAACATACTATTAATTTTCTTTTAATCTTTTTTTTTTGTATGTGTGTCATCAATGCTCTTTGACTGACTTGCATTTTTATGTAACAAAGCATCATAACACTTATATAACACTAAGCATGAATTGTGTTCTTGGGTTCCTGTACAAAGCAGTACCTTTGCTTTGCTCAACAGACTGTAAGAAGGTATGACAGACTGCTCCTGCACTACCTGTTGGGGAATCTGAGTCATAATGCAGTAGAAGTGGAAATTTTATTTTTTTTCTTTTCCTTAGAAACTATGTTAATACTAAATCTACAGAGAGGGGCTAGCTTTTTTTGCCTCGAAAGATGATTATTTAAAGGACATAGGACTGTTCCTTTAATGTTAGATATCTGCATAGAAGAGACATTATGAAACTCCACTCACAGAACCTGCAGAATCTTCTTCAACCATTGTAGTACAAGCTTTATGTTAGATCCTCTCTCAATCCCTTGAGAGATGTACATATCCTACACACATCCTTGGGATCACAATGATGTGACTTACAGGGCATCAAGCCATATTCTAGCAGGCTATTGGTAAGGTGCTCCATTTTGTACTGCTTCCCTCCTTTCCCTCTTCTTCCTTAACAGTAACATTAGATTCAGACTGAAAAACAAATGTTGTAGATGGAAATAGGCATTGTGTGGTCAAACAGTGAAGAACAAGAGTGTGTATGATGGTCTGCTATATATTCCTCAGACAGCTAAAATTCAGCCTAGATCTTCCAACTTGTCGTTGTTAAAGAGGTGGTCTCTTTTCATGTGCAAAGAACTGTGTAATTTCTATAAAATATCCTGCATGCCTATGTATGAGACAATATAACCCATTATACTGCCTTACTTTTTTAAACTTGTGAATATTTTCTTCTTAAATGAAACAAAAAGAGTTTTTGTGGAACAGAGAGAGGTCTTTAAAGCAAAATTAAAATCAAAATACTGTTTCTCTTATTATAGTAATTATTACAGTAACTATTAGCAACTATTATAACAATTATTACAGAAATTCTGTTACCACACAAATATGCAGAGATTATATCATATTAGATCTTCTCTTTATTCATTCGAATGTTGATGAAAAATTCAGAAAATTCCTCTTTTCTCTGAAGACATAAATAGGCAAAAAACCCCATGATACTGTGAAACCACTGCTTTAAACATTGAAAATGCTATGGAAACTTTTTTGTCTTAGGGGTTTTGGTTCAATCACATGGTTATCTTTGAAATACTTTCATCATATTAAATGAACAATTATGAGCTACTTAAAAATATACCTGTGTTGTGGTCCTTAAAGATCATCTGTACTGAAAGTGCAGATTGAGAAAGTAATTTAGGTGCCTGATAGAGTCAGGAAATGAATGTCAGCAGGCTCCATAAAGCGTCTTATTTTGAGGATTGGAGAATCAATCTTTCAGAGCTCCCCCTGCTACACCTTGGTACAGTTTGGATGCAGTGTTAGTTCCTACTGTTGCAGTACCAAAAATATCAGGGACATAATTCTGGCTTCGGTTCAGCTGGACTTAAGAGACTGCACTAAATGTTGTCCATATCCTGTGAAGCAGTATGTTGGCTTAGGGTACAATTAATCTGTCTCAAGATCATTTAGATCTTGAGCTGATGTCTTGATTTTAAATCAGCAGTAAGGAAGCAGCATGACTCTACAACCTTGTAGTTAGATCTGTCATTGGGAGATGAAGTTATAGGCCTTCATCAAAGGAACGTTTTTATATTTAATGAGGAAACACTGTAATAATCTCAGAAGCAGGGAATTCATCCCAACCCTTTAGCTGAGCTCTTCAACATGAGGCTTCTGAGTCAAACACACATATACATATACATATACATGTCTTCATTCTCTTCTCCTAATCTGCCTCTTCTTCCCCACACCTCTATCCTGCCACTGCTCCTCAACTCTTTTCCACAGAAAAAAGCTGCGAAAATAAGATTAGAAAAAATTATATCCTCACCTTGTTGATGAGCACTTTAATGATTGAGTTATCACATAAACATCATAACATAATACCACCCCTATGATGTCATGCAGGTGTTCAAAGAGTTCCTTTGCATCTAAGGGTGAGGCTGCCAAGCTATGACTTGCCGGTGGGAAGAAGCACCACAGAGTACTAATAAAACAGAGGGGTAAGATTAAAGACATATTCAGTGTCTCTACTAGACAGCTCTCTGTTACTTCTGACTCATCATGCCATTATCTCAATTCTCTTACATTGACAGCCAGGTTGTGCAATTGGAAAATTAACAAGGAAAGGCCTATAACTTTAAATTTCTGATTGCAAAGCTAATTTTTTGGATGCTCATTATTATATTGTTATATATATTTTTGTACATGTAAAGAGAATATAATTCTCTTATTTGGAGAAATATTTTTAACAGGACATGGCAGATGGGAATATATTTTAGTATTTTCCTTTTTTATCTTTCCTCCAGGTTAAAAATGAGAATATAAATTTCACTGTGTGGGTTTTGATATCTAAATCTATGTTTGAGTTCTTCATCCTTAGCTACCTATATAGTCAATAATGATGTGGTCAATATAGTTAGTGGAGTCAAGGCCAGGATTATTCTTATTCTAAAGTAGGTATCTAAGCCAAGCTAAATGAACCATAACCTGTAAGTGCCTTTTTCTTTTTTCTTGTCTATAAAGGAAGTTAGGCTACTGTGACTGTCATTTCCACACATCTATTTTGCAGTCATCTAAAGTTTGATTAGTGTAATCACACTTACAATATTTGAGTAGCTAAACTTACATGAGTTTAATCCTGTTTCTGCTTTTTCCATTCATTGTTCTTGAGTACGCCTTTCCAATTTTTCACTTTATTAGGTAATAGCTACGGAATGAGGTAGGGAGAAGATTAATGGACTGGAAATCAGAGTAACTAAAGCTATGGAAGGCAGGAGAACATGTGTAGATTTGTCATATGGCCTATTTAATAATAAACAAATTACTTTCAGATAGCTAAATCTTAAGCTTTAAAAATGAGATTCTAAAAGTTGGAGTTAAAAACTTGTAAAAAAACTTGTTAAAAAAAAAAAAAGAGACACTCCAGAGAAAACAGATCTGTGAAGCTGTCAACACAAGCCAAAAAGGGAAAGCACTGCAGGTATATAAACATGCCAGTAGAAACCTTGGAGATTTCTCTCATTTGGGGTTCTGTCTAGTAAGAATCTGAGTTCCACATGGTGAACACCCACGCAGTCAATGTGATACCTCTTCCTTTACTTGCATGAAAGATTTGTCTATTGAAGAAAAAAAGTCAGTTAAATCTAGCCTCAAAGTAGAACAATTATTACTACTACATTTCTTATTGTAAACTTAATAGAACTTTGTAAATGAAGTGCTGCTTATTTCTCTCTCATCATTTTATGGTTCTTTGCAAGGTAAGGGGTAAAAAGCTGTTTTAAGCAGAACACAATAAACCTGAGAATGTCCAATTGAACTTTTATTTTATCTAAACATTAAAATCTATTTTTTGTTCTCTGGAATGCATTCTTAATCCTATAGAATAGTAATAATTATCTGTAGGGGGGCTGCTATATTTGTGAGTCTGTCTCAGGTCCTGAAATATTGCAGCCAGCCATTAAGTATCAGGAAATGGGTTCTTCTCATCATGCATTACATCATCATGAATTATTAATCATTATTAAAACATTGATTGTGTGTCTATGCAGTGTGTGCTAAGAGACTGGATATAAGTCATCTTAAGAAAATATTAGCATGTAGGCATTATTTTCAGCTACCTTCCTCTCTGTAATCCTTTTAACCATATATCAATCAATCACTCTGATTAGCCATGCCAAATATTCCAAAACAAGAATTAAGAGAGTGGAAATAAGAATGACCTGTCTGGTGCAACTTTACAGTTCAAATGTTTTTGAGATCAGTTTATTAGTGATGACTGCAGCCTTAGGTAAATTAAAAATAAAAACTTAAAAAAAACCACAAAGAAAAAAGAAAATAAAAGGTATCCTTGAAGTTAAGTTCTGCTCACACTTTGAAGAAATTTCTCTGTTCAGTTTGGTGTAATGTCCTTTTTCTATAGCAAGTAAAATAGTTCCTAATGAGCTACAGATCTTCCATTTGTTAACAATGCTTATTAAATTAGGAGCTTAGATCAGGAATAATAATTTTACATGAAAATGCCTACAGCCAAACTGCCAAAATTTTTGCTATGATCTTCTTGCAATCACAGTTGATTAACCATAATCAGCCTATAACTTTAGCAACAAAGGAGATCATTTGCTGAATCATACAGATACTAAACAATTTGCATAAAGATGAGAAAGTTTTCTTTAACTTATGGAGTATTGAATAACTTTTCTAAAGACTGTTTAGTTTTTCCTAATATTAGAGAATTACTGTTTTCTTTCCTCAGGATTTACTATTGAATACAAAGTATTTTTCGCTAACAGAATAATGAAGTCAGATATGATATAGAGAAGTAAAATAAGAAGTCAGGCTACAAAATATGCAAACTGTGGTGCTTTTTTTTCAAAATAATGCATTCTATCTATGTGCAAGATCACGTGAAGATGACTTTCCTCCCTAGGCTTAACCAAACATCTCATCAAGATTCCATTTTGCCTCTTACAGACAAGCACAAGAAGTTAAAATAAATCTAATATATACTTGAAAGTTGTTTTTACAAAAGTTTGAAGATAGAACTTTGGAGACAGGAAAGCAAAGAGAATGGCTGTCATATTTTTGCACAACATGCCTAGAGGACATTAAGAAATGGCATTTACCACTGGAACTAGATACTGGCAGCACATGGAAAACAACAGGACAGAAGAAGAATGAAACTTATCCATATTCCTAATTGGTAAGGCACTCATATAAGAAGTAGAAGATCTGGATTCTGCTTCTTGCAATCTTTAAGTCTAATATTCATGTAATGCAAAAATGTACACAAACATATGTACATTTCCTTCACTCACATAGGAAGAAAAGTGTAAAGGTAACCTTTGAATTAATATAATGCCTCTACTTTGGCTTTTTTTTTAGGCTAGTTTTTCAAAATAACTTTAAATAGCCAGAAGATTTTTTTTAAATTAAGATATAGTGACCACCAAAATATAGAGAGAATTTGCTCATGCCATCTTTCCCTTCATCAACAACACTTTCAGCTATTCTTTGCTTCTGTATTACTGAAGACATTGTACACATAAGTGAGCCTGTAAAGTTACTTTGGTCCTGGAGTCCACCAATAGCAAGATTTGATTGTCTTAGACCTTGAATTTGTAATGATGTGTTCTCAATGCTGCATGTGATTTACAGCACAGCACCTAGACAAGACCTACAGATCACATATCAACTCTGGAAATTATTTTTTTTAAAATTTTAAAAAAAAGAAAAAAATAAGTGGCTAAAATTCAATCCAATACCTCTTCCACCTACTTCTGAATATTGCTTCCAAATAACAACCCAAGTACCTGCATACAATCAGATACTAAAAAAGGGAAAAACAGAAGTGGTTTAGAAAAGATCTAAATTTTTTACTTAACTTGAAAATTGAATTTTGAACTTTTTAAAGTCATTATGACTGCTAATATAGCAATACCTTCACTAAACTCCTTCAACTAGTTCATTTTCAATAACAATTAAGTCTTTTAAGGTGTTTAGGGAGAACTCTAAAACCTTGGGATTCAAAACCCAAGACCTCTGTTGGGACTATATAAATAATAACTGTGTTATACATAGTGCCTAAAATGTTTACAGATACACCAATTTATTCATTGGTATCAGGTAAAATGCAAATATTAACATTGACATTGAATATATAAACTTTATATTGTAAAAATTAACAGTAAGACCTCTGTACAATATCACTCATTGCTGTGCTTAAATTAATAAGTGATAACCTATCTGGAATTTAGGAAAAAAGACTTTGACTTATGCAAGAAACTAGCAAGCAGAATTCCATGGGAGGCAGCTCTGAAAGAGCTCAGGAAAGCTGGCAAGTCTTTAGGGACAGCATCCTTCAAGAACAAGAGTGGTCCATACCAACCCTCAGGAAATTCAAGTAGATGTATCAGAGGAACAGCTTGCACATGAATAAGCATCAATGCAAAAAAAGAGTATACGGAAAGTGAAAGCAGAGACAGGCTATAAAGCAGGAATTTAGAAATGTTGCTTGGGCACATATAAAAAGCAAAAGCTTAACTGGAGCTAACACTTGCAAATGATGTCAAAGTCAAAAAAGAAGACCATCAGTGGCTACATTAGTAGTAAAACACTGGATGGCTGGACAAGGAAAATTTGCTGTCATTGCTGAATGGAGCAGGTGATGGTGACAATGGAGACAGATGTAGCTGAGGTACTTTATGCTTCCTTTGCTTCAGTGTATGTTCTCATCAAACCTGCATATGGCACCAAACTGGAGAGACCAATCATCGATATACTGGAGAGCAGGGCTGCCATCCAGAGGGACCTGGACAGGCTGGAGGTATGGGAAATTCCTGAAATTCAGCAAGGACAAATGCAAAATCCTGCCCCCAAGAACGAAGACTCTGTGGCAGTGATGCAGTCTGGGGACTGATGGGCTGGGGAGCAGTGCTGGGGAAAAAGCCCTGGGGGCCCTGGAGTACAGCAAGCAGTATACCCAGGTAGTAGAGACAGCCAACAGCATCCGAGGCTGTGTTAATAGGAGCACAGGCAGTTGGTCAAGGGAAGGGATATTTACCCTCTTCTCAGCACCCATTAGACCACAGCTAGATACTACATCCCAGTTTGGGTCCTGCAATACAGGAAAAAAGACACCAATAAACTGGGGTGAATTCAGCCCATGATGGTTGGAGCTGGAGCACCTGCCCTGTGAGCAGAGACTGAAGGTCTGGGACTTGTTCAGCTTGGAGAAGAGAAGGCTGCAGACTGACCTAACAGCAGTTTCATGGTATCTGCAGGGAGGTAGAGCCAGGCTTTTCACAGTGGTACATGGCAGCCTCACAAGGGACAATGAACATAACCTGAAAGAGCTGAAATTCAGACTGGTTATAATGAAAACCTTTTTCCCCATGAGTTGAGTTGAGCAGTGAAGTGGGTTGGCTAAAGGGACTAAAGACTTCCTGAGGTACCTCCCTACCTGAATTGTTCTATAAACCCATGATTCTAAAGAAAACAGAGATTTTTACCTAAACAATTATCGCAACCTGAATAATCAGAAAACATATGCAAGTGGATAGGATACTTTGCTCTCATGAACTGAAAGGTATTTATCAAAAAACACTGCACAACAAGTAGGTAGAATATATAAGCATATATGTAGCATTCTACATTATTTTCCCTCTGAAAAGGTGCATTCCTCTATGAATATAAAGTCCTTGATGTATTAACTGCACAAACAGACATTTATTTTGTCAGCAGATAATGTCTGTACTGCTTATCAAAAAAGTCCTAAAGAGTCAACTCTTCTTGCTGGAAGTTTCAGGCTTCTAAAGCTTAGCAATGCAGAATTAAGTTATCTAGTAGCAAAAAGATGTCAGTATGATCAAACTAAGGATAGTCTAAAAATCATTGTGGTTTTCATTAAACCTCATTGTATCAGTGGTCATCAAGTGTTTCCAAAAAGATGATTAAGTAGGTTTGGACTTCAGCTAATTAGACCATACAGTTTGATTGAATTCCAGTTTATTATTCATAAACATTACATGTTAGTGATTTTAGCTCTTTGAGGAAACCTTAGAGAACGGTTTTGGGTATTGTCTGCCAGGGAGTAGTGAGGCTGAGCTGCCCTTAAAGGCAGGGGAGGCAAGGGTGAGAAGCACCAACTCACTGAGGGGAGCAGTCCAATGGTACCCCACTAGGAGAGCAGGGCTGGGCTGGGGACAATGACTGAAGTCAGCTCAGTGCCTGGTGATTGCTAGGCAAGTCTTCACTGATGAGGCAGGCCAAGCCAGGAAGTCAAGTCAGCAAGGCAAGTTTAGAGTTAGCAAGAAACAGAACACAGCATACCTGTGACATAGCTCTGGCAAGGACTGAGACTAAATATGGCTCCCAGGCCAATAGGAACAATGTGCATGGATGGAGGCCCAGGGGAGGCATCTGACAGTTCTTCCACAATATATCAGTTTCCACTTCTCACTGATCTTTCCTGCAACTTAGCTATATTTATAGAAGTCTGATACAAGGCGACACAGCTGTACCCTACCAGAGCTGGCTTTCAATACAGGTAGCCAAACCTCTGAGAGGAGAAAAGACTTATTATAGAGAAAGATGGTTATAGACTGGTCAAGTCAGTTAGAGCCTCTTGGTGCACTCCAGAATGAAATTATTTGAAGAAGTTGTAGTTGTGCCTTGTATGTACACAAGAAGGAAGAAAATAAGGAATCTTTTACACATGCTCAGAAGAATAATAACAATGTCAGTCTAATAATCATGCTTACTTCAGCTTCCATGGAGTAGTAGAAGAGAGATGAGAAGTCAAGCAGGACTACTAAAACAAAGATTTTTGGATTTTGGGGGCCTTTGAGTCCTCAGCCTGGGAATGAATCATCACAATGGGAAAAGTGACTGAAAGCCCTGTTCTAAATATGAGATTTTTGAACTCTGAAGTATAAAGCCTGTGGGAATCTAGATACCTTGGATGGTTTGCTAAAATATATTTTCTTATGTTCAGTTTCTTCTGCAGTTAAGGAGCAATATTCTGTTCTTAAAAGGTTGTTTATTTCACTGAATTTTTACTCTTTTCACAAGCTCCAAATGGAAGAATTAGAAGAGGGATGGATTGGACTGCCAAGGAGTCACAGCTGCTTCTCAAGGAGGTATAATTTGGGTGGGTGAGTGAATGTCCAGATTCTACTCTTGGGAGCTAAAGGCAGTATACCTGTCACATGAGGATACCACACACCAAGAAAGAATGAAAGAGGTCAAAGCTGTTTCCTTAGACTATCACTGCACTCACTTTAATATCTACATATTCAAGTAGGATATTGAAGTCAGCCTAGAGAACAGGAACAGTCTTTGAAAATTAATGGTTTTCTGTATGTTAACCCTTCTCAAATCCTGGGAAAAAACCCTTTATTAAAAATATCAGTTATACGTTAAAAATAATTCTTTTGTTTTCATTTACCATTCTTAACTTCTTGACACAGGGCTGTGTCACATAATTATGACTGGGCAATTAGTTTACATCGTCCCTGTCTGTTCTGTGAATTAGACAAGCATAACTCTTATAATTCTCTTTCAGTGAAATCCACTCACACTTATGTCCTCTAAGGCTCTCAGCATACAATGTAGAGTGTGCTTCTGTGTCAATGTGAACCTTCACTCAAGTCAAGTGGTAATTGCTAACATGAACTTGAAAGCAGCCTTTGTGGTCCTCACAGCTTGGATTAGGACCTCCGTTATTTTTTCTGAACAAAGTCCAATACTTTTTAACCTGCTCATCTGGAGTTTCCTAATAATAGGGGTGTAAATCAAACATAAAAGTGATATGAACACCATGAAACCAAAAATGGTGGTTTTGCTATTCTATTAGTTTCAACAGTTGATGCCACTTTTAAGATAATCCTCTCAGAAAAAAGGCTTTTGGTTAGCTTCAAAGGCTGTGAGTAGCCTGTTGAAATTTTCCAGTACATACAATACAAAATATGATTCAGAAAAATGGCTTGCAATTTAATTTTGCCAAGGCTGTACCCAAATTACTGTCAAATCTGTGTTTGCTGTTGATTATGTGTTTGTTCATTTCCAGAAACATAAAATAAACCAGCCTTTCAGTGTAGACTTACAGGGCTCTACCAAGCATATTATACAAAATGAGGTGGAAAAAATATTGCCTTCTAAGAAGACATGCAAAAATGAAGGAAAAATAATGGAGATTATGTCTCAGATTTAATATGGAGTCATTAGGAAATATTAATATACACTTTGAAGGAAGGTCAAAAAGAATATGCAATTTATATAACATATTAAGTGGAAAGGTTTATTGACCAGGACAAGGGGGAACAAAACGCAAAAGAGTTGAATTGGACAGCATGAGGTCCGACAGCTTCTGTTAAAGTAAGTTTAGAATTAGAAAATGTATCTAGCCTTCTCAAATAACTGACTTTTTGATTTATATTTTTTTAATGCAATGCAATGTGTTCAATGACAAAAGGAAACAAACAAATTCACATCCATGCCTGCAGATTCAGCGAAATATAGTGGAAGAAGATGAAAGGTATGCTTTGGCCTGCAAACCCTTACCTTCTCTTTTATCTTCTATTTGCTAATATTATTAACTGTTTTCCAGATCACAAATTTGTCTTTGTGATCTGGGCCAATAAACCTCTCACCCAGGTAGAAACCAAGTATGGCACAAATAAAACCCATCAATCTTTGGGGTGTTTTTTTCTTTCTTACTAAAATAAAATTAGGCTTTCCAATTGACATGAAGTCTGTTGGAACAATGCCTGCTGGGTGCATTATAAAACTTGTATCAAAGAAAATTATTCTTCCAAAATCCAAACTGGACTCTGATTTCTTTTAAAATCTGATTTTCAGGAATTACAGATTATACATAAATTCTCATAGAAAGTAAATATTTATAGCAGTGATTCTGAAATTAAGTAACTTAAAATATGACAAATAAACAAACATGTCAAATGGTAAATTAGCCAAATAAAGTGAAATATGCCAAGTCTGGTCAGGAATCAAAATATAGAAACATTTGTTCTCTTTTTTTTTTTTTTCTTTTTTTAAAAGTATTTTGCATTATAACTCTTTTGAAACACTTTTTTTTTTTTTTTTTCCCCAATAGTTAAATACATTTTTTTGGTCTCATAAGTCCTTTTTTTCTATTTGATAGCATTTTTACATACTTCTGAAAACGTATTAATGAGAAGTCCTCTATTTTCCTGCCAACATAGCTTTAAAATAATCTGCATAATTAGTAGATCTGTGCAAAGGGGTTGATATATAAAGGGCTGATATTATTAAATTCAAATGCAAATATGCATATGCAGGAAATACTTAGTCCCTTTGCATATAAGAATAAACGCCCTATTCGTTAAGTCAGAACTATTATCAAAATCTACCAGCAATGGCACTTAGACATATTTCCATAACCTTTGCCACCCTAAAAGGGAAAAAAAAATCTTTTGAAATCCATAGATGAAGATTTAAAATGGTCTTATTGCCAAAGCTACTGAAGTCACATGTAATGCATACCCAGTTTTAGATTGTTTGGGGTTTTTTTACTTTAATAGTCTTCTAATTTATATTTATTAGAAAATATACAGCAAAGAGCATACACATGGATGTACCATGTGATGTGCAGACATACAGACATTTATTTCATTTTAATGACCTTTGAAAATCATCTGAAGAATGTATACTGATCTTCATGATAATATGTTCCACTGTGTAATATTGCTATCATCCATATTTCATGAGTACAATTTATGTTGGGAAGAATGACGCCTTTATTTACATTTCTAGTCTTCCGAAGAGAATGATTGTGCTTCTGTCAGCCTTTTATGTCAATTTTCTTCTCTGCATATTTTATGAAGGGTTTTTTTTTTTTTTTTCCAGTGGGTTTCCTTTCTCCATTTTGAAATTGCTTTAGAAAGGTTGAATGGTACCTGACACATTGAAAACAGGGCTATGTAGCTAATTTCAATATACACAAATAATTACAACAATTTCAGACATGTCCCATATCTATCCCCAAACATCCCTGAAATTTCATCAAGAATTAAGCAGTTCAGAAAAGGTCTAAAATTAATAAGATGAATTTTCTAATATCAATTTTTAAGCATCTTTAATTCCAAAATGAAATCCATGACTTCTACATTTACATACTCAGCATTATAATTTTGCAGTTTTTTCCATATGTGTCCATTTCAAATAATCTCCACTTACCCAGCGCTATTGAAAGCATCTCAGTTTACCCACTACACAATTAGTGATATATATTGGAAAAACTGGAAGGTGAAAAATAATCCATAATTAATAATTGTAGCTGTTAGAAAACCTAAATATTCATAAAGTCCACAATGAGATAAGTAATTTATGAACACATTGGTCAATCTAAATTTCCATTAATTCATTAATCTAGGGACTCTAGATACTGACAAAATGGAACTCATCTTCATAACAACTTTTCTCAATTAGAATTTCTGCACCATGACAGATGTCTAAGCTGTAAAAGATGGTATACCTGGAGCCTTTGAGGATTGTTCTTTAGTGCTGGTGTGGATTCAGTGTGATGTTTCCAGGAGCGAGAGGGTTCGTGCACAGTGAAACTGTATTCTGTCTGTATCTGGACACATGTTCTCTTGGGAACACACAGAGTGATAGGAAGAGGAAGAGGNGTAGGGAAAGGGAAACGGAAGGGAAAAAGGTGGAAAAGGAAGAAACAGAAAAGAAAAAAAAGGAATACGGAAAAAAAGGGGAAAAACGAGAAAAAGGCTGGCAGAAAAAAGAAAACAAGGGCAAAAGGAAAAAGGAAGAAGGGAAAAAAAGAAAGAAAAAAAAAGAAAAAAGAAAAAGGAACAGCTCTGAGATTTCTGTAATGTATCTGGAACCTGACCAAAACCATGCAGAGATTGTAGAGACAGCTTTAAACAACTCTTTTCTGTCCCTTTCTTTCACCCCTTTTCACCCAGCAAATCATGACATGAGAATAAACCTGAGTCAACATTTGCAATTACTTCATTAATGAATAAATGAGTTACTCAGTAGACTACATTAAGTACTAAAGACTCTTGCTTGCTTGCTTGATTTGACTGTGTCTGTAGTTTTATAACTCCTCCTTCGTCATATAGCTGTCTCCATTATTCTGGAAAAGTTTGTTTTGCTTTGTTTTTCTGTCTCTCTTGAAAAAGAGAATTCTGAGCATAGCTAAAAAAAGCATCTACAATCTATTCTAAAATAAAGCAGTAAATCAATACATTGGCTGCCTTTACCATTCTAATAAACTGTAACACCACATTCTATTTGTACAAGAGCCTCTACTGTATCCTTTTTTCTTTTTTTTTTTTAATAAACCTCTGAACTCCTAATATTTTGTTTGCTGAATCTCCTTATTTTCACACATTAGTCAACCTAACTCTTCTTTTAAGGTTCAAATACACATAGAAGGAAATAATGACCTAATTAAAGTGGACATAAAGTGGAAGATGCTAGTAGCTGGTTGTCTTTTCAGTTAAAAAAATAAACAATTTTTGAATTTTACTTTTGTAGCCCTGATCTGAAGCAATTAATTTATACTCTACATATTACTTATTATTAATAATAAATCAAACTGTTATTTGTATGCATAAAATATGTAGATCCTTCTTAGTACCATTAAATCAGGAACGGTACCCTAAGAAAGTTTTATATTTATATTATACTATTTATACCAGTTCAAAACAGGTGTTACTTGTCAGTATTCTGATTTCCACAAAATTGTAAATCACGCAAAAACTAGGCTTAAGCATAATCTACTGTAAAATAGAGTTTGACATTTCATGAATAGATATGGCTGCCTCACATTTTCTGCTACAAGTCCCTTTTAAAATTGATCAGAGTTGTTGGGCTTTATTTTTACTGTTCGCTTTTCTTAGTGTTTGAATAGAAACAATTCAGTTACTTCTTAGAATGTCTTTGGGTTCTTGCTAAGAAAATCTCATAAGCAACTAATAAAAAATCTCAAATGATTGATGAATAGATTTGATACAGTGAAGTGGGGTGATATGGGCAGAAAGGTGCCTGATACTTTTTTGGGGGTAAAGCAGCTGGAATATATTTATTTGAAACTGTCAGGTGATTCTCTGAGCGTTTTCTGTGCTCTCTCTTCTCATATGTTTTGATCAAACTGCAAAAGTACACCCATACTATTAAAAAAAAAAAAAAAAAAAAAAGAAAAAAGAAAAGAAAAGAAAAGAAAAGAAAAGAAAAGAAAAGAAAAGAAAAGAAAAGAAAAGAAAAGAAAAGAAAAGAAAAGAAAAGAGAAAAGAAGAAAAAAGCCAAACCCATGGGGCTAGGCTGAGTAGTGGATCCCATTCTTTCGTTCTGTTTTCATTTATTTTTAGCATGTTCCCTGGTGTGGTTTTGGTTCACACCAGCCAGTGATCTCTGAGATTCTGCACAGCTCAAGGGGTCAAAGGCATCCAAGACCAGTCCCGTTGGGCAATATGGCTGAGTCCATACATTTGGTCCATGCTTATTTTTGTAACATTATTTCAGGAAGTTTTATTTTCAAAACCTCTTGCATATCCCCTAGTTCACCCAGATCATGCCCCAGATAGCTCAGTCTCACTCGTTATAAACATCATTTGATGGGTTGCAACACAGCCCTCACAATTTTTCAGTATTTTGAACAGAAAATGGTAAAGACTGCAAGGGCCGCTTGGGTACCAGATGGGGCTTAGGTGCTGTCCATGGCCACCTGCTGTACAGTGTTAAAGTAGTCAGTGTTTACTCATCCTCAGGGCCAGACTGCAGTGTCAATTGTGTCTCTGTAATAGACCTAGGCTGGGCAGCTCTCATGGAGCTCAGCAGATCTCCACTGCTGCTTTTTCTCTAGCTAAAAATCATTTTGATAGCGTGTTCACTGTCTTCTTACTACTAAGCAAGTAATATTGCTGCAAAGTGTGGGTGGGAAAGAGAAAAGGACAAACTCAAATACAAGGGGCCAAGAAGCAGGGAGATGCCGAAAGTGTTAAAATAGGAGTAAAAGGAGCAGAAAGGCAGAAAGAGCAGAACAGAAAAGTGAACCACAGAGGAGATCTGCTTGAGCTGCTCTTTGAACAGATAAAATGTTATGATCTGCTAAATATGCTGAAAATTTGGACTGTAGGCATATCAAGTGGGATCATCCAGAGTTAATGGGCATTTGAATATTCTGGTATTAAGCTCCTTGTATCTCAGATGGGTATAATAGTATTATCCTTCCTCAAAGTGATGTTGTGTATGCAAAATAATGTTTGTGAGCCAGTCAGTGGTGTGTATACCCCAAAAATGCCCCAGAGGAAGCTAATAATTCTGAATTCAGTGTGCAGTTGAAATGGTGTCCTGTACACAAGATATGGATGACATACTGAATGATGAAGTTAAAAAATAATTGAAATAATTAGCTAGCTAGCTAGCTATTTTGTGTATATACTCTGTCCTTTGGCCAGAATTGTCTCAAGGAAATCAGAAAAATTAAATGGTTATATAATTACAGTCTATATCATAATGCATATGTCAGTCAGCTGAAATTAAAGTTGTACAGGAAATTCTAATCTGATATTGCTTGGATTTTGAGTATTTGGCTTTATACTGTCGTTAGGAGTCTGTTTTCAGCCTCATTCTCCCATCTACACACAGTAAAATATTAAGTTTCTCTTTTATATTTATATTTCTTATATGTGAGATGTATGTTTGCCTGACCAAATCTGGGAGAGGACATGACTTACATTAGCTGATCATGTTATTATACAATACCCTCCCCCATGGATCAGAGGGCATGAATCTTTTTTAGTTCACCTGATACACCAGGTGCTCAGAAACTGCAGACAAGTCGCTTGCACTCTCTAAAACCCTAAGAGGAAGGGATACATAGGGTTTATGTAGCCCTAATAACCACATAGACTGCAGATTTTGCAGCGATGAAGAGAAAGAATGACTTCTGTAAATGTTATTCAAGGAAGAAACCTACTTATTTGGGTTTCTATTCCAGTGAGTAAAGTTTGTGCTGAACAGTATCCTTACTAGCAGTGTGCCTATTTGCATGGCTAATTCCTTCTCTTTGGGTGTGTAAGTAAAAAAAATAAGCAGCTCGGTGCAAAATATATCTGTAACAGTATACAGGAATAAAAAGAAATACAAATTCATTTGTAAGCCCCTGAGAGAAAAGTCTGTACTTTTTATGTTTGCTCAGCATCAAATACAATAGAGTCACAATACTTGTTGTGCTCTTGGGAAAAACATCAACATTATTACTATGAAATGGTTGGTGTTTGATTATATTCTCGGTTTTTGTTGCAGTTCCTGTTCAAATTATAAGAATGACCAGAACTCAAAGAGAAAAATAAAATATTGTTTGATTTCATCAGTTTTCCAGTCACAGCCTTTTAAATTCTCTTTACCTCCATGGGACAATGAATTCCACAACTTCATAATTAGTTTGAGATTTGCGAGTGAGTTGTGAGGTTTCGGAGTTTTGCACTGCCTTGATATTCTATTTACCATTTAGAGAAATGCTGAGGCGCCAGTTAACCATTTATCCCAGCCATTTGTCAAAATAATCTTTAAAGTTATGGTGCCTCACATTGCAGACAGACAACAAGTTATAATGAAAGAAGCTGATTATGGTTTCTCAGTAACCATCATGACATAGCACTGTGTTGAAGAGTCAGTGAAAATGATGTGTTAGGGGATTTTCAGCTAGGAAAGCGGGGGAGGGTGTAACAGACTGCTTCTTCGTGAAAGAAGTGCTTTGTCCAGCACGCTAAAAATGAGCTACTTGTTGGTGTGCAGAGCTGGCTCTAGTCCAGAGCCTTCAGACCTCACATTTTCTTAGCTTTTCTTTGTCTGAGACACTGAATGGTATTTCTAGCTGGTGTAAAGATATCTGACATTCTTCTTGTGTAAAAAAGAACAATAAGGAAAATAATATTAAGGGACAATAGCACTTTGTAACTTGTTTACACAGAGTAGGAGGAGTCTTTTCATTCCAGTTGATTAGAGATGCTAAACCAGAATGAACACCTTTTTTTCCTGATTTTAGGGGATAGCCTTATATTAAAATTAAAATTTGCAGTTCATGCTCCTTCATAGTTTCTTATGGTTTTTTTTCTTTTCTGTAAGTTACAAATACATATGCTACTTAAATAAATGTTTGCTATTTTGCTCAGTGGTTTTGGTTTGGGTGTTGGTTTTTTTTTTTCCTTTCCTTTGGTCTTGGGTGAGAGTTTCAGAAGCACTTCAAATTCCAATAATTTTATGAAGGTTTTTTTTTTAAAGGCATTACTGGAAAAAGTGTTTTCATAAAATTATTCATGAATACAGGTAGAAGGGGAACAGATTTTTAATCCAAATTAAATGGTGACGATTAAAAAAAACCACCAACAACCTACTGTCTCAATTCAAAAGTTGGAAAGTTTGTGAAAAGTCAAAATTGGCTTTTGTCAGTTAAAGTGTTCTGTTTCTGTACCTATTATGTCCTTTTTTTAACATAATTTTCAATGGAAAGACTAATCAAAGCTGACCTTTCCTTATTAAAAAGCTTTGGTTTTGACAGAGAAGTATTTTCTTCTTATCATCATCATTATTAACACATTTTCTAACAGTCCCAACAGTCCCCCTTTCATTTCCAGAAAAAATCATTCAAGTAATTCTAAACATGAATGTGCACATTCTTGAAAAGTCACAAAGCAAGTATGTGCTTAATGAAAAAGGTGTTAACAATTTGACTTTACTTCTACCTTATTTCTCTAAGTTTCTGTTATCCCCTCAACAACAAAACAAAAAACCAAAAACCAAAACAAAACAAAAAACCACAAAAACCCCCAAACAAACAAGCAAAAAAAGATGTTTTGAACTTTAAAAAGAAGAATGAAGAAGAGAGAACAAAAGCTTCTGTTAGACCCCGTAAGGTATCTCTGGAAATACAAGGCAAAATATCTGTAAAAATGCAAAGCTTTGCAACAATTACTTCAGATATAGGAAATAAACACAATACATTGATGGTTATATTTCTAAGAGTTAATGCTGGCCTTTGAACCAGTGGAGGTTTCATGGTTAGATCTGTATACAGTCATCAGTGCAATCTTTGTGTAATTGAGACTCTTAGATGTGCGTGTGATCTTCTTAAACATATTAAACAATCAATTTTACATAACATGAAGTGTATTGCACGTTTTTGTGGTTTAAAATTCTTCAGCTATACTGAGGATACCACAATTGATTTTTTTTTTTAACCTGTCCAGTATTTCTTAAAATACAGATTATCATATCAGAAAACACCAAATGATATCTAGAATCCAGTATAAAAAACTCCACCAGATATCTATAATCTTATTTGCTGAAGCGTGAACTGAAAAAAGTATCTTAAATAAAATCTTTAATTTTAAATGCCGTTCCAGTGTGGCACACATCATATGGTCACACACTTAGAATAAATTGTGTCTTGGTGAGTTCAAACATTGAAACGTGTGTTTCCTTTTAATGTATATTTCCTTTTATGACAAGGTCACCCATCTAGCTGACCAAGGGAAGCCAGTAGGTGTGGTGGTTTTGGATTTTAACAAAGCTTTTGACACTGTCTCTCATAGTATCCTTCCGGACAAAAAGTCCAGCACACAGCTAGACAAGTCCATAATAAATTGGGTGAGCAGTTGGCTGACGGGTGGGGCTCAAAGAGTTATAGTAAATGGGATTACATTAGGCTGACAACCAGTCACCAGTGGGCTTTCCCAGGGCTCAATTTTGGGGCCAGTGCTCTTTAATGTTTTTATAAATGATCTGGACACAGGAATCGAATGTGTATTAAGTTTTCCGATGATACTAATCTGGGAGGAGCTGTGGACTTGCTTGAGGGTAGAGAGGCCTTACAGAGAGATCTGGACAGATGAGAGAGCTCGGGAATCACCAGCCGTATGAAATTTAACAAGAGTAAATGCCAAATTCTCCATCTGGGATGGGGTAATCCTGATTATACATACAAACTGGGGTATAAGGGGCTGGAGAGCAGCCCCATGGAAAGAGATCTGGGGGTTTGGGTTGATAGCAAGTTGAATATGAGTCAACAGTGTGCCTTGGCAGCCAAAAGGGCTAACTGAGTCCTGGGGTGCATCAAGCACAGCATAGCTAGCCAGTCAAGGGAGGTGATTGTCCCACTCTGCACTGCACTGGTGTGGCCTCACCTCGAGTATTGTGTGCAGTTTTGGGTGCCTCAATATAAGAAGGACATCAAACTCTCAGAGTGTGTCCAGAGGAGGGTGACCAGGATGGTGAAATGTCTCGAGGGCAAGATTTCTGAGGAGCAGCTGAGGTCACTTGGTTTGTTCAGCTTGGAGAAGAGAAGGCTGAGGGGTGACCTCATCGCAGTCTACAACTTCCTCAAGGGGGGCAGCACAGGGGGAGATGACCAGCAATAGGACACAAGGAAATGGAATGAAGCTGCATCAGGGGAAGTTCAGACTGGACATTAGGAAAAGGTTCTTCACTGAGAGGGTGGTTGGTCACTGGAACAGGCTCCCCAGGGAAGTGGTCACCGCACCAAGCCTGTAAGAGTTCAAGGAGCCTGTGAATGATGCTCTTAGTCACATGGTTTAGCTTTCAGTAGTCCTGTGAGGAGCAGGGAGTTGGACTCGATGATCCTTATGGGTCCCTTCCAACTTGAGATATTCTATGATTCTATGATTCTGTAATTTGATTTGATAATTTGAAAAATCAGAAAATACTGCTCTTCAGCTATAATTCTCCCTTTCTCTTTAAAGTCAAAGATGATATTTGGTTTAATTTCTTTATATGATTAATAACTTCTACCAAAGACAACTGAAAATAAAGAAGCAAAGTTAAATAACAAATCCCATTGTCCGTCAAAGGATTCTCATAACCCATTAGGCTGTTTCTTACCAATGAAGCCAAAGTTACTGTACTACCAACAGTACACCAACAGTCAAATTTTTTTTTCTTCTTTAGCTTTTTATTCCAAATTATCCATAAATGTGAAATGAAAAAATTTGAAAGTGGAATCTGACCAAGACCAGTGTACTATTTCAAGAGGATTAACATGAGCAGCAACTCAACCTTTAAAGTTGTTTGTTTATTTTGTTTCAAAATTATAGAAGCCAGAGCTTTATTCAGTGGTCTTCAACATAATTTCCCTTGATAGCACCAGGAACACAAAATCTCCAGCGTATGATCTTTGTCTGGTCATCTGGCTGAACAGCCACTTCCCAATATATTACAGCTGAAAAATCCATGTTATTGTCCATATTTCTTTTACACTATGCAAAAATTTATTGATATAGCCTATTGATCTGTAATTGGATTATATCTCAAGTCAAAATACATTTTTTAGTATTTGATCTGTGTAACGAATAACCTGAAAATGCTAATTTGGCCCAGTTATTAATTACAAGAAAGGTATACCTGTAAAGAACATGGAGCAATAGGTATCTACACATAATAACCATTTAAAACTTTTTTTTTCTTTGGAACCAATGCATTTCATTAGCAGACTTGTGAACAGTAATACAAACATAAAGGACATAGTCAGATTTCAGAGCCCTGCTGCTGGCTGGAACAAACTAAAGAAGGATGAACTAAACCTACATATGCAGGTAGCACAATAAAAGACCCTACATTTTTCCTTTACAAAACTGCAAACCAAATGCAGTGAATAACAGTAGACAATAATAATAATGACAGTGGTAGTAAAATCCAGATATTGTTAAAATGTGTTATTAAAAAAAAAAAAAAAAAAAAACAACCAAACCACAAATATTTTGTTGAACTCTACATTACAGAAAAAAAGAATTGCTGATGCCTCAGAGGTTTTCTTGTTTAGGTGGTGGTGTTTCCTGGGTTTTCTCTTTCTTAGCTTTTTTTAACATATTTTACTGAAGTTCCAGGGGTTAATATGATTCTAAGAATCTATAAGTTAGTTTCTTCCACTGGTAATATTTCTTATAATAGTTAAAGCATTGAAATACTTTAATATTTTTCAAGAAGCAGTGTTGCAGTTTAAAACATTGACATTCAGGTTAAAAGCCTACAGACCGAGTAAGACCTTGCCTAAGTTTCACAATAATCCCCTTTGCACTGACCTTGGTAAGCAGAGTATAGGTCTATGTGATAGGATGCACTAACTAAGGTTTTGGAGTTTTTTTCATCAGTGATACAGGATAGACAATGAATCCACAAGAACACGTACTAAGAGGGTCACAATGTGCTGTTTGGTTCTCAGTATGCACCACAAAGTATCAGATCATTTGTTGAAAAAATGGCACTGCCCATGCAAGATCTTTGTAAAAAGCATCTGATGACAGTATTTTTTTTTCTGCACTGTGAAAAAAAATGAAAAAAACCCCAAACCCCCAAAAAACTAAACACACAGAAGCCTGAAGAATTAATAACAAAGATAATGGCAAAGATAATGTGTATAGATTTGTTTATTTAGAAAGTTAACATTCCTTTACTAGAAACCTTAATCATTATCTTTTTTTTCTCTGTTATTTATCTTTTAACCTTTACAAAGTCAGATCAAATACAAGATCAGAAGGACTTCCTAAACCAAAAAAAAAATCCCCAACCCACAAAACTTAAGTTGTTATTTGAAAGTTAATTGTTTTCAATGGTAGTGATTGCATGGGTCAGTACTGTACGTAGTTCAGCTAATTGCTGAAAACTGTCAGGGTCCTGGGGGATGTGAACTTTTCTACTTTAAGTTTACGAGAAAAGCATTCACTTTTAAAGGATGAGGTGGAAACAGAGATTGTCAAACCATCAGAATGCAAACTAATGAAACATCTAGATGGTTATGAATAAAACAGAAGTCTGCAGAGGACTGAAATTACAGTGTGCACAGTCTCCTTGCTTATGATTTAATGGTTATAGTCATCCTTCAGCAACCAGCAGCAAAAGCTAAAACAATAAAAATTTAAGAATTAATCTGTGATTGAAAGTCCTATTTCTCTTAGAGGAAAAAGAGATCAGTTGGTTAGAGGAAAATATGGAGAAAAAAGAAATTTGTTTTGGCTTAAGCAAAGATGAATCAGGAAATAATTTGATATTCCAAAATGAAACAAAAAATGATGCGTTTATAAGTTTAATTATAAAATTGCTTATTCTCAGCACTCTTGCATTTTTCTATATTCAGAGGCAATGGGTGTCTGTAGAAATAGAAGTGCCTTCAAAACATTTTTTGCAGGGAAGCATTTTCAAAATAATGAAAACACTTCTATGGGTGTCTATTGACCAAAACTTGTTAGAATGGGTAGTATGGTTAATCCCTCGAAGAAACTCTGCCAGCTAACACTGGTCATAGCAGTGTTACAGTTTATAACAGCACAGAAAAATGGAGGTAGAAGTAATCTTATCAGATAGAAGATGAGTTATTTCTATTCTGTTGTTGCCAGTAATTTNTATAAGATGAACAATGGAAAGGATGACCCAAGATTAGCTGCCCTTTGAAATTTGGCTTTCAGAGTGCAGTCTGCTTAATAGATAGTACATTCATTGACATGCTTATAAACTTGCATATTTAAAGGTCACGACTGATATATGGCATCCTACTGTGTCCTAGCAGCTTGAAAATTAGTCAGATTACCTTTTCTTTCCAGTTAAGACTGCATCCACAATGAAAACTCTAGTTAATCCCTTGCCAAATTTG
>WAAD01016170.1:1618-16879 GCA_013389945.1 Fregata magnificens
CAGCCTGCTGCTGGGAAGTGTGAAAGTATCATGTGCTTAAAATCATAAGCAGGGTTGAAAATCGTGTCCACCAGTGCAGATTGAAAGGAATAGTCAATCTGTGATCTGTGACTGTCTCTGCTTTTCACTTTCACTTATCATTAGTTGCATATCACTTAATTTTCTGATTAAAAGGGAGAATTCTATGGCTTTACGATGTGTATGCTTGTCTGTCTGCTTTAGTTAGTCAATTGAAGTCTCTATTTGGCCTATTATTAAAAAAGTCTCGTCAGTGGAATTGCTACTGAATAATGCCAGTAAATGAGGGAGAGAAATAACATCTTTTTAAAACATACTTTTTCTTTTTCTTGGGCGAGTGTGAAAGAGGAGGAGACAATATGCCTACTTTTGATCTTCTATCTTAAAGATTTTCTGTCATATGTAGAGCTACACAGTCACTGTATTGTGTATTACCCTTGTAAAAATCATGTATCCAGGAGTGTAAGATTCAAAATTGCATGGCACAAGTAGAGATGAGTGTTTTTTAGAAAATAAAACACAGGTTGATAGTACAAATGATGTACAATCTTTAAGTGGAGAATTTTATTTCTCTCCTTAATACAAGGACTAAATGAAAATACAATCCCTGTTCTCACAGGACAAACCCAATTTTTTAAATTCCACCATTTAAAGACATTTTGTGTATTTAAGCAGTGACAAGGGTATTCATTATTAATTAACATTCAGGAGATAACTGACTGTCAGTTGCCATTCAAAGTGGAGCTTGGAAGAATGTTGACATAGATTGATGGACGTGTTCTGGGACTATGCAGAAACAGGCTGCTCAGGTCATCTGAACACATAAAAACATTACAGCTCAGCTCCACGTACACAAAAAGATCTTTTGCTTGGGCTGTCCTTCTTTCTAAAGGGGGGATATCCTTCCATGTATCCTAGATTCACTTGATTTGTAAGTTAAACCTTAGCTTTCTAGCACCATGGTCGTCAGCTAAGAAGAGTCTAGTTTGGTCTAGTAAATATGGGTAACGTGCAATTGTGCTGTTTCCAGCTGTGAGTGCCTGAGGTGCTTAAGCATTCAGATTGAAACAATATTTTTGGATGTTGCTTTATAAAGTGCTATATGTACTTACCTAATGGATATATACTAATGCAATTTCTTCTTTAGGAGGAAGAAAATACCCAAACCCTAATTAATATTAGATTGAAATGCAGAGGTGGAAGAGGCTTTTCAATCTTGCAATCTCTACAATTTTTTCAGAAATGAGTTTTAAATATCTGCAGTCATACCAGTTGTCTCCATTTCCCTGAGTCAGTAGTTTATTTATATTCAGTGAAATGAAGATCCAGCTTGTGGCACCCTCACACCTCTTTTTCATGGAGGCTATAACAAGCCCTTTGTGTGTCACATACAAACTACATTTGCCCTAGGCTGGGTAGCCTATGCCCAGTGGGAACAGTGGCTCAGCTCCTCCTGCTTCTTGTGGTGGGCACCTGATCATAAAACAGTGGCATTAGTTAGCTAAAGAAACACAGTATGGTGGTTTGTAGACAGTATAGACCATACAGAGAGATGATACTTTCCTGTATAGGTGAACAGCCTGGTCAACTTCAGCGTATGATAAGCACCTGCTTCACAAGTACTTATTTCTCATAATTTTTCTTCATTTTAATTTTCAGAATATGCTTCCAAATATGTCATGGGTGACTTGGATTTGTTAACTAAAAGAGATAGAGGGCTGTTCATTAAGATGATGGAAAAGGAGAATATCTTCTGACTGCAGCCCTTTTCCTGTGATTATCCATGGGGGAAAAACTCCTGTGCTACATTACACATCTCTGTAGGTTAACAAATGGATCCATCTTGTCCTCTTTAAAATCCCCATAGCTATCTGCTTTGGGAGACACTATAGTTCCACCCAGTCCAGATGGAAGTAGCGTGCTGCTGGGGATCCCTTGCCAATCTCCATCCCTGATAGCGGTTTCTGAAGCATATTGGGGAAATCTGTTGAGAGCTGTCATCATTTCATACTTACGTGCCAGTTCTCCCTCTCCCTGTTCCTTCCAAGTACCTGCAACTGGAGTTCCTTAATGCTTCCTTTGGGGCTGGCAGGGCGTGCTGAAGAGGCAGAGCTCTCTACTTTCACCCAGTGGAAAAGGGGACCACAAACGTTTTTGCTGCAAAACTGCTTATTTTCCCTTGGGTAAAATCTTGCTTGCTTTATTCATTAAAAAAAAAATAAAAAAAATTAGTCCCTTGGGACTACTTGTGAGAGTACGAAAAACAGGAATTGGCCCCATGTCATAACCATCTGTTATTAACACAAAGAGCAAGGGCCCGGTCTTGCAGCCCTTGCTAAAAGCAGTTTGTTTAATAGGAGTTACTACAAATATGAAAAATGTGTGTTTTCCTTATTACTGTGGCAATATTCCCTACCAGTAGTGTAAAAAAAAGGAAAAAAACCCAAAGTCATTGTGAGTCTTGGTGTACAATCGCACAATTGCTTTATTTTATATTGTGGTAGGCTGTATGCAATAAACATCTCATTCCAAGAAATATATGTATTGCTGTATTTTCAAAAATCACTTCAGCTACTTTCACGCATATTTTTTCAGAGTACATATTTTCATTTTATGGCTGAATTCTGACCGGGTTTTCTTTTCTACTGTTTTTATGACTGAGGTAAACTTCCTTTTTGATCGTGGCTAGTTTGAAAATGGTGCCATTTCTTTGCCTTTTTACTTGATGACACACACACACCCACACACACACACACACCCAATCCCCTTGCTCAATTATGACTACAGGCATTATTGGAAAACTGAAATAATTTGATCCATCCTGCCACACTGTGTCATGGCAGAGAGGTAGTTTTGGTGGCTGATACTTCCATTCACCTTTATAGGCTGGACTGCCAGGTTGGATTACAGGTTTTTTTCTCACCTTTGTGATCTCCCCTGTATTTGGCATTTCTACCTTAATATTTGAGATAATTACTCCATAATATTTACTCCAAAACCCATAGCTCTGTAAAAAATCAGTTTTAGTACCCCCCGCCCCCCATTTTTTTTCCATCAGCTTTTATATGCATGGTTTTTAGATCATCCTTAGTTCTGAGAGTTGTGCCAGCCCCTGCTAGATAACTTGAGCCATGCCTTTTAATAGGGGCGTTTAATCCGTGCTCCTTTGCTTCTGGCTATAAACCTATGTTAGGCATAGCAAGGGTTGTTATAATCCTGTTGATTGCACCTCGGTGGGAGACCAGTCCTCTGGCTAGCTATACTGCCTTTAAGGGTGGCTTTGCACAATCAGTCTCGCACAGAGCACATGCAGCGCAGCCCAGAATCTGGGAAAATATATAAATTATGATAGGAGGCTGAGTGTTTCCATGGTGTATGCAGAAAGACAGGAATTGCTGTATTGGATCAAACAAGTGGCTTGTCAAATCCATTACTCTGTTGCCAGCAATGTTCAGTAGCAGATGTTTAAAAAAAAAAAGATAAAAGAACAACAGTTTTGTTTTTCTTCAACCCCAAAGCATTTTATACAGCTCTGTTTCCTTTATACCCTTTCTCCAGTCAGTCTGTCATTCAAATGTTAAAAGATGTCTGATTGTTTTCATTCCATGTAATAGATATGTTCTAATCTGTTTAAGCTCCTAATGTATTTTTGTGATTTTTATTAAGTTTGTGGCCCCAGATTTAAATAGACTAGAAATTCTACAGATGTTTACATTATTAACTCTTCAAGCCTTATTTATAAAGTGCATACTTTGAACTTGACTGAAAATCCCCTTGAGGATCTGACATTAGAAGTGTACACAGTAACAACACTAAACTGATTTCTGTGCATTTAGAGTTGTGTATTTCAAATAGTTTGATTGAAAAAATGAATTCATCGTTTGTGAAGTATGTGTAGGACAAACGCACTGGAATTTTATTACAGCAGCATTACAGCAACTTCTTTTTCTGCGTTTATAGAGACTTTGAGCCATTGAAGGGTTAACCCCCCCAGGCAAACTGCGTATCACTTTCCTTAAAATGCCATTGGGAAACTGAGATAAATGGTGAAGCATTTTCTGTGTTGACATGATGTTCGCCTGTCCGATTGCATCCTTCCCAACAGACAGCAAAGAAGCAATTACCAAAAAAGACATCTGTGCCAAGGTTTGGCTAGCCAGGGAGGGCAAGCTCTTGTGTTTAAGAGGTAGAGAATCCAATCGATGAAAATGTCTGGGCCTGTTAGCACCAATAAAGCTGAAGGCCACTGGGAAGCTCAGAGAGGGTCTTTTGTTGCGGAGATAGAAAAGAGGCCGAAGCTGTGACACTTGGGGAGGAATAGGGTCAGCTAGTACGATCATCCATCTTCCTCAATGGCAGCTTTCTGTCAGTTTTTAACCCTGCTCAGCAGAGGATCTAAACCTCCATTGTTGGCACCAGCCAATTCTCAGCCAAGTGTAAATGAAGTTAATATTCACTGACCTTATGCATAGCCAATGAAGGCCCTTGATGTCATCCTAGAAATAATGTTATCTGACACTTCAAAAAGCAGATGTTGGCAGGTTGTTTGTGGTTTTTTGCTGAGCCAGTACGCGGAGACGCATTGTTTAGCCACCTCGCATTTAAACTGATTTCCATAATAACCACAAATAGGCCTTTTTGACCTTAAATTGACATAGTTATGGTTTTAGTTTGCATATCATTATACGCTGTTCACAAAGCCTGGCTAACCTGCACTAAATGATCTGGGAGAAGTAGCTCGGTTCACTTAGATAAGAAATATATGGGTCAGCGAGCAAATTTTATTTATGCTGATAAAACAATGAGTGATTAAAATAGTTTAAATTGTTCAAGGCAGACATTTTCAGAACACAATAAAGAATAGCGTTTATTTTGCAACATACCTTCATGAAAGGAAATATATCAGAGAAGTAAAAAAAATTATCACTTTCATGGGTATGGTTTTTATTTTGAAAGGCCTAGTAGGAGTAATAGTTAAGGCCTTTCTTTGTCTCCAGTACTATTTTGTCATGGTGAAACATGATTATTCTAATATTGTTTTAATTACAGAGAGTTAAACAGTTTTTTCATAGGTTCCATTTTGCCAGAAGTTTCTCTAAGACAGAAGCGTACTGATGGTAACTGCATATTTATACAGTGCATTTCATCTAGATAGATCCCCAAACCTTCCACAGACTTTTAGAAACAGAACACATCCGTACTCCTCTTGTGTAAAAGCCAGTGTCAAACATCTGTTGTAATTCTATGTCACTATGGCTCTTTTTAAGTCACAGTGGTATTTCTCAGCAGCCTGTGGTTCTGATGCAAGGAAGCACATAAGCATGTACCACACATGGGAGATGAAAAGTAGTTCGATTTGGGGTTTTTTCCTTGTAAATTAGCTGTAATTCTGGCTCACGTGTGCTTACCTTATGAGAGATGAACATAATGTCTTATGGTAATAAAGTGCAGGTGCGGGATGAGTAGTCATTATTAACCAAAATTTTCAGCTGTATCCAGCAATGAACTTCACACAACCATGTTTTTCCCCACTGTGTACAGAACACAGCAGCAGGTAATGGAAAACTAGAAAACTCTCTATTATGCCACAGTATTGGTTTTAAAAATACGTTTGAATGATGATGGTAGTATAGTTAGCACCTTGCAGGCTGCAATCCATACCTGTCCTTTTGAAAAAGAACTCAAAGTGGTATGGTTTGGTTTTTTTTTTTTTTTTTTTTTTTTTTGTCAAAGAATGAGTTAATGGTTGAACTGAGAAAGCCTGATCACTGGAGTTGCTTGGGAGGCAATTATCTGACAAGCTGGCAAGCATGAGAAATACCAGAACAGATCTGCATCTAATTGAAATCACTCAGATCTGATCTTAAGATTAACAGTCCCAGGATTTTTGGAAACTATTTTATTGATTGTGTTCTTCCTATCAGTTGTGTTTGTTTGCACCTGTTAAAGATGTAACATGTTTCCTGTAGTAACTGATTTACTTAGTAACTCATCAGCTCGAGATTTCTCTGTATGCCTTTGCTTGATATTAACTTACATCAGATGGGATTTAAAAAAAAAAAAAAAAACAACCAAAAAAGAGAGAGGGAGAAATAAATTCACTAAGTTTCTGGATGAAATTTTAAGAAATTGGTGATTGATTTTGTTTGAAGTAGAGCACTGTATTTCATTAGCTTCTGGTTATTTGTGTGCTGGCTGTGACATATGATAGCTCAGTCATGTAGCTCAGATGATTAAAAGGCTACTTTTAGTTTGGACAGATTTTAATGGGGTATCTGATAGGACTAATTTGTCCAGACAGATTAACTCAGATTTCCCCACCCTCCCCAGTCCTATATTCAGTCCATTCTATAATCATTCTGAAATTACCTGAAGTTAGAAGAGAATTTCTGAAATACAGAATTACAGCCAGCTACTGAACAGTGTGGAAAGAGCAATGAGCCAGAGAGCATTGAAAGCAATGAGGCACCTTAGTGGGCCTTTAACAAGCCCTAAGTCTGCTAAGCAAGTAAATTAATTTGTTTAAGACTTTACAAAGACCCATTTCTTCTGTAAGTTATATTGAGTAATAACTAGATTGAGTCACATTTTGATTTTACTACACTGCTGTAAATCGATTCCTTTCTGGCTCAGTTTTGATAGTCTGTCCCTTTGTCAGGCTTTAGCCTATGAAAAGTGTAGAATGCCAAAAAACCCCACCAAACTGACCCAATTCCGCCCTCTTCTCCAGCAGAAATGGATACTGAAGTACAGAAGTTTTTTCCCATTTCTGGGACAAGACTGTGAAAGAGAAATTTGCCTTTGTGAATTAAGCCATGGGCAGATTGATTCATTTCATCCTGTTGGTATTGAATATTGTTCCTGTTTTAGTTGAAAGTTTGCAAAATGCTAGCTTTCCACGGGCAGGCCGCTGAGGAAGTGATCCAAAAATAATGTAAATTGAAAGTGTTTGGTTTAATGTACTTTCCTGTTTGTTTGTGGATTAGGGTTTTTTTCCCTTTAAACAAACCAGAACAAAACAGAAGGTGCTTTGAACTAAATGTCAGCAGAAGATTCATTAGGGGGGTAATGACACAGCTCGCTGTGAGCTGCGGGGGTGTGGGGAGGCGGCTGGGGGCGTCTCTCTTGCTATCTGAAAGCAGGAATAAGCCTGGCAGTACCAACAGCTGGTTTGCTGGTGACATTGTCGCTGTGTCCGGTTGCTCTCATGGAGGAAACCTGGCAGGTACTGGGAATCTGATGTTCTTGCTTGGAGCTAGGGTGATTTCGCTCCTGATTAATCTCATCCATAAAGGGTGAGGTCTTCAATAGCAGATTTTTTTGGCCAGTTCTGTTGTTTAGAATAATAGATAATTTTCACCTCTGGACTCTGGACCTCTGCAAAAATAGTCTGTATGGATCTGAGTTCATTCTGTATTGCTTTGTCAGCATAGCTGTGATTTTCTTTGACAGTTACATCAGTGGGGAAGAGAATGGAATTAGGTATGAAAAATTGCTTTGTTCTCTGGAGTTTGTAGAAAAGGTCTTTGAAGCTGTAGCGTGAAATCTCCAGCACGTCTGCAGATGATTTATACTAATAAAGACTAACCAGCAAAACTGTGTTGGAGAAAATAATATTGGAAGAAAAAAGTACAAAAAATCAATTGTATGAGGAAACAGAATATTTAGTACTGAGTCATCTTCCCTAATCAGTAGAAAAATAGATTATATGACTAATAAAGAATCACCTCAAAGAGAACAGTTAAACCATGTACCATTTTGTTGGACAGATCGGAAATACTGTAAATAACATACCAGTGATGAAATATGTGATTTTACAGCAAACAAAATTTGCCATATGGGGAAAAAAGTCTCAATTAAATGTACCATTTTATTCTTTTGTATCGTAACAAGGCTATCCATTCAGCTTTTTTTTTTTTTTTTAAAGTCAGTAATACAATTTACTCCACCCACACAAAGCATTGAACTGCTTAAAGCACCTGCTGTCAAACTGAAGCCTGGGGATATATCCTCAAGGAGAGGGAAGGGGAGGTATGTTGATGAGGTGGGACTGCAGACAGGTGAGGAAATTCAATCTGAGGGCAGGGGCTGAGCTTGGGGATGGAGATGTTTCTTAGCCTCTACCCTGTACTTCAGAGTGCCAGGCAGTAGATGCATCAACAGGTGAATACAAGTGTAAAGCAGGAGTTTTCATCACTGTGGTAGGCATATCATTTAATGGTTTGCATACCGCAGCAAAGTGGTATCTGAATGCTGTGCAAATAGCCAGTGTCCCAGCCAGCGTGTGGTGCGTGGCTGGGAGCTGCCATCGTTAATGACACAGGATCACGCAGGCATCCTTGGTTTGCACAACGAATTCTTTACTTAGGGCTTTGCCTTTGTTTCATAAAGTCAATAATGTAAATGTATGAGAATAAAGGTGAGGCCTGACCTTGTTCCCGTGAAGTGACTGGGAGATTGTCTTTGTCTTACTGCTTTTGGGGTTTTTTTTTTTTTTTCATAACAGTTTTCAAAGTGCCTTTCACACACACAAAAATAACTGTTTTAATAGATTAAATTTCAATGGTAAATGTTGTAGAAATACCTTTCATAAGTAATAAAAAAAGAAGGGCTCATTTGTAAGTGCGGCCATATTCTTATTTAGTGGAGGAGAATAAGGTGCGTTCTTCCTCTTCCCTGCTGCGTGCAGCTCCTCTTTCTTTTCGAATGGCAGCGGGTGTGACAAAGGTTAGATTTTTGTATTACCCATACAAAAGGCTTCACTGTGTTTTTTCCACACAGCAAGAGAGGCAGGAACTGTGTAATATCATTTCAGAAAAAAAAAAGATACAATTTAAATTTGTGATCTGGACCTAAGGCGATTGAGCTCTGTGCCTCTCTCATTAAGCAAGTCGGAATGTCTTTTCTCTCTCCACCATCCTTAAGCACCTGCAAAACTGGAAATTAAAAGATGAGTTCAGTAGAAGAAGAAGGGTTCTGAACCTGAGAATTTACTGCTTTTTTTTCTTTTAACTTTTTAACCTTTAGACAGGCTTGCATAGCTTATGTAGCTGAAATTAATTGGATCCCCACTTTTTACAAGTGCATGTAGTGATAGCACAAGGGGTAATGGCTTTAAACTGAAAGAAGGTAGATTTAGATTAGATAGAAGGAAGAAATTCTTCACAATGAGGGTGGTGAGGCACTGGAACAGGTTGCCCAGAGAAGTTGTGGATGCCCCATCCCTGGCAGTGTTCAAAGCGAGATTGGATGGGCTTTGAGCAACCTGGCCTCAGGTTGTCCTGAGGTATCCCTGCCCATGTCAGGGGGGTTGGAACTAGATGATCTTTAAGGTCCCTTCCAACTCAAACCATTCTATGATTCTATGAAAATCAGGAATGTCTGAAATCATCATTATTCTTTAATCTCTGTGTATGCATCCGTTCAGTCTCTGAAATGTAGTTGGGTCATCTTTTCAAAATATTTTCCACAACTGCAAGGACTAGAAGTCATTTTTTTCTCAAGCTAGAGTTTAGATGGTCATTTGGAAACAACAATAACAACAAAACCATGTGATTCTTAGAAATGGAATTTAAAATAGATTATCAACTGCTTTAGGATTAAGAATAAAAAAAAAAAATAGAGGAATTGGCAACTTTATATGCTCAAGCATATTTGATTCTGAAGTCCACATGTAAAACCCACAGTTAAAACAACTGCAATGTTCTTTTTTCATATTCAGTCAGATCAGTTTGGGATTCTTTTGCTGTTTTTTAAAACACGGTTTTAGTCCTGATGAATCAATGTCTTGCGAAAGAGTATGCCAAGGATCCTAGTTCATCTTATACACCAGCGACAGGGCTGCTTAGGAAGTTGTGATACTATAATCACACTGACTTCGAGTAGCTTTTACCTGTATAACCATCATAGGCAAAGTGTCTCAAAGTGTGGGAGAAAGTATATTTGTTGCATAGGTGTAATTGGGGACCTAATTTAACTTGTGGGAACACTGTTACCACTGATGAAGAATGGGGAGGAGAGAAGCCCCTTGGGGCTTTGAAAGTCTGTAGGTAAAGACTGAGTTTTTATGGCTGGTGAATAGCAAAAACATCCTTTTTCTTGCAAGCTACCAAGCTGCAGAACTCACCAAGCAGACCATAAGCACGGACTGCTGTTTCTCTCCCATACGACTGTTCCTAGAGGCCCTTTTGCAGTGAAATCTTGCTACAACCTGTGTGTGTAACACACCCTCAATGGCCAGACTGCAGAGGACGTTGAGCGCATGGGGCCTGGCTCTTTCACAACTCCTTGTGTGCAGCACATCAGGGAGCACAGGACTTGCATTCCGAAGTCTGTGTAATTGGAGTCTCCCTATGGGCAAAATTTAGGTTAAGAGCAAGGAAATATTCTTCTACACTGAGCAGCAGAAGGTTTCTAGTCAGGGCACACCTGTTCATGCTGAAGATTGCAGGATAAAACAGGAGTTGTTGGTGGAGAGCGAGCATGTCAAGGGGAATCTAGGCTTAAAAGCAATTTAAACTAAACAGGAGCAAGTCTTATTCTGTTTGCACGGATTTAATCAGGAACAACTGCATGTGAAGACCACAGTGATCCTCAGCTTGCAAATCAGATGTTTAGCTATGAGTTGCCATGTCTGGTCTCTTTACCACTGACTGCTAAATGGGAATAAATTGTTGGATATGCAATACCAATCTCATTATTTCAGAACTGTATTCCACTGCATTTTCTACTTTGTATGTAAGTTTTTACTTCCACTTAAGTAATGCACAGTGCTGTCAGTATACAGCCCTAGAAGTTTACAGCCTTGCTGCTGCTAGTCATTTATGTTATGACATCTAACTTTCCTGGAATGATCAACTCCTGCTCTGCTGTATTAACTAAAATGCTCTATCTTGGTGATATTCCATCATTCACTGAATTCCTTTGCAACACTGGGGAGAAATAGAGAGGGTAACTTTTAATTCTGTGCTAAAAATAAAGTGCAGGAATTCACTAAATCTATGCTGGACAATAAGTCTGAATTTGCCTCATTGTGCAAGTGCCTCTTGCCAGCTCTTATAATGTTATCATGAGCTTTATGCCTACTTGCTGCTATACAGTATCAGCTCCTGCAGAAATATATTTCAGTTTTCTTTTCTTGAATTTTTTAAAGGGTAGGGTGTCAAACACTTCTGATGTTTGACAAATGCTGTGTAGTTAAGGATACTAAAAGAAGATAATAAGTGATAAGGGATAATCAAAAAAGGAAAATGGAAATGGTCATATTTTAAAGTCTCCAGTGCAAATAAGTAGAGATCGGTCTCCTGTTGTTAACCTTTCTGTATACCCATCGTTCATTAGGCAGGGAGTTTAAAGTTTTTTGTTGAGATGTGTTTTTCAGATGTGGGCTATTTGTTTGGGGCTGTGCGAAAGTCCAAAGTAATCTGCTTGCTCCAGAGGAAGAAAAAGTGATGCATTCTAGGGAGTATTCTTATAGGACTAAGAGAATGTCTTTCTATTTTTGTCACAAAGCTATATCACCTACAGTGCGCTTCAGGCCTGAAGGGGATCATCTCGATGGAGGAAAAAACGGTTGTTCTTTTATTAATAAAACACAGTGTATTATGTTTGTGCCTGTCCTTGCTGCTGTACAGAGGCATCCCATTTAAAGTCATTAAAAACTCATTGATACATTTATTCTCACCACAATGCACTAATAGCATTCAAAGCCATTAGTAGCTGGCTATTGTGCATTTGCAAAAAGTTGCAGTGCTAGGTCAGCACACATGCTACTTTTCTGTGATAAATGAGTAATATTAACATATCAGGCCAGAAACAGATTGAAAATACTTATGGTGTCAGCTTTCTCTCTTACATTTCACTTATTTTTTTTTCTCTTGCTACAATTTTGAGGTAGATGCTAATTAGGGTATCATCTGGGTATAGTAATTTTACATTATTATTTTCAATTTGAAATAATGATTAAACACAGTTTGACAAACTTGCAAAATGATGCAATGTAGTAAAAGATAACCCTCTAACATGACCAAAAGTCTCACACTCCTTGCTGCCTCAGTAAGCACAAAGAGTTAATATAATCTCACAGCACATTGCTAGAAATTCAGAACAAAACAATATGATGTGTAATTCAGGGGCAAACAAAATAATTTTCTGCCTATTTGTAGAATGACCCCTTTTAATTTGGCCACTGGGACAACTAATAAGTTCCTAAAATCATAAGCTTTGTGTGGAAAACATCACTTTCTACAAAATATTCCAATGTATGCATGTTTTTCTGCCCCCACAGCTTATTTCCATGAGATAGGTTCATCCATGTTTCCATGAAAATGAATGCCAAACCTCCTGCTGAATTTATTTATCAAATGATGCATAAAAACTGGATGCCATGTTCTGTTCAGCTATTATTCTCACTGGGTTTTCGCTGGCGGAAGTTAAAAGGTGAAATTTTAGCCTTACTGAAGTGAATGACATGAATCTTAGTATAATTGGACCAGGAGCTGACCCAAAGTATTCTGCTTATTATCTCATATTCATTTCCATGACAGCTAATTGTGATGTCACAAAGCAGAAACATCGTGGGTAAGACAGACATCAAGAGGAGGTACATTTCTAAGCAACATAGATAATGATTTATTTTAAACATGTCCTCTAATAAAAGAAAGTAATTGGTGGAAAATCAGTGATGTTTAAAGTTATTTCACAACTTGCTATAAGAAAGAGTTGGTATTTTTATTAGGTAGGGGTGGAAATGAAAAGGGAGATTATAAATCCTTTCATGATTTTTAGCATAATTGTAATGAATATCTACATGCGCCACTTTGCTCTGCCGAACAATGTGCAGGACACTGACCAATACAGGATCAAGGTTTCTCTTTCTATTTTGATTCCGAAAGTGTTGTCCACTGTCACAGGAGAAGTGAACTTAATCAGACGTGACTTGACTTTACATCTGCGCAGGAGGTTATCTCTTGTAAAAGGGTAGACTTGTGAATGAAACCTTTGTCTTCAGCTTCCTTGTAATCCTGCAGTACAGTTGAGCATGTTAGCTCAGCTGGAATAATATGCTGATTTTCTAAAGATGAAAAAGAATTTTAACCCCTTTCCTCTTTTTAAATTCTCAATTCTGTACTTCCTTAGATTTCACACTACCTGCCGTGGTTTTAGCAACTCTGATTTCAGTCTGTCACCTTCCCTGGCTAAATATAAAAAATGATACGCTCCTCTCCTTGAAGGAGAATATTCAAGAAATGCAATCCCGGAGAGAGTGCTGTTTTGTAGCAGCAGGGATTCTTTTTTCCTGTCATTTTCTTAATTCAGTCTCTGTTTCAAATCTTTATCAGCACCTGTCCTTTTAAAGAAACAGATTAAAATGTCTGAGGGTAAATGGAGGATTGATTTGGTGTGAACATACAGCTTCTGTGCTTTTATAATACATGCAGTTATGAACAGGGATACCACATGCTTTAACATTCTTAACGACTCTAACTGTTTTGCTTCCTTGCCTTTGTGCATGCTGATTTTAGTTCTCCTTGCACCATATTGGGCATAAATTAAATGTATATTTGAAAAGGAATTATGTATCTTTTTTAGAAAAGGGAGCATGTGAGGCTTTTGCATGAAATGTTGGATCATCCAGTCAGTGCTGGAGAGGCGTTATCTGTTAGGAAACTATGGAGGTATACAAGGAGTAAATACTAAAGATATTTGGTTTAATAAAATGATAACAATATTCTGAAATATTACAGAATATATTGCTGTAGCTCGAATATATTGATGACTGTCTGACTAGGTTAGAGATAAAAGCAGTAGACATGCATTTGCTCTGTTTGCTCTCATTTAATTTCATCATAGTGAGTCACATAGGCATCAAGATTTATATGTGTCTGATAAGTAGTCAGGATAGAGAGTGCTAATGATGGTTGTAATGCTTTCTAGAATTCTATTTCTTCTGACTTTGGTTGACATTGTGACTCTAAATACTGCAGACTCTGTAAATTAGAAAGTGGAAGACAGAGGAGGGGAGAACCTGCTTCAGGATTCACACCATATTCATCAATATTTAGTCATCCATAGGTTGATTTTTTTTATTTTTTTTTTTTTTTCCCTGTGTGTCTGGACAGGCAGAATGCATGGTGCTCCTCAGGGAATATTTATCAGATTGGAGTGTGCATTTATCAGGAGAATTCAGGGGAAGTAAGGCATAAAACATGCTGAGGTTTTTTTGTACATAAAAGGAACTTATAATATTTATCCTTCAATTCAAAGAAAATCCTTTTCATCAGTGACCAGTGCAGAATGGAGAGAATTGGCAGAGTCTTACTGATTCACATGGGACAACTGTCTCTAGCACAATCTGTTTATGCTGATGGCCCTAGCACTCACTCGACAGATGCTTGGAAGGCTGCTGTCTCTACTGCTGCTGTTGTTGATGCCATTGCAGATTCTTAAAGGAAAGTTGCAATGAGTCTTACTCTGGTTGAAAAAAAGACCCACAGTAAAAACAAGACAGTCTTTTGCAGCCTGATCCTATGGGGTCTCTCTTGCCATCATGTGCTTTTGGATGGTCTTAACTATAGGTATTGTGGGTTGAAGGTCTTCACCTCTTTAAGTGACTGTGGTGTTGATTAACAGGAGAATTCAGAATATTGCAAAGAGTTTACACGTCTCTCACTGGCTTCATTTATATGACTTGGGTGTCTGCTGCTGTTGTAGCAGTGGTCCTTGGAGGAACTGCCTTTCCAGGACATGAACAAAGACAGGAGCGACAGTATTGCAGCCAGAAAAACATGGAAAAAGATAGCTATGGGCAATTTCCACAGCTCTTAATAAGTAGCAAGAGCAAGTATAGCACACCAAATCAATAAAAGCCCCTTGTCTATCACCTACCCTCTTACCTCCACAACCCTCTCCTGAAATCCACAAGAAAAAAGATGCAGGAATTGTCTTCAACATGCCTGTCTGTTAGGTACATCCTATGGCTGACAGCAAGGCTCTTTTCCACTTTATCATTTCGTGCTTGTTTCTGTGGAGGTGTGGAGAAGAAAGTCAGTTCTTCCATTTAATTCTATCAGCTGTTAGAAAGTATTCTCTATCCTAGTGATGTTTTCCTTTCAGCAGTTTAAATTCTTCTGAAATTGCACAGATTTTACTGAAGGCTGTTGTTGCTGTTTAGTGTATTAATGCCCACATGTTTCAAACAGACTCAAGAGGAGGAATCAGTTGATTCTGAGGTGCTACTGTCTG
>WAAD01016170.1:22377-36219 GCA_013389945.1 Fregata magnificens
CTGAGCTGGCTACGTAGTCAGTGACACCTGCGCATAGCCCTTGCAATGGTCGGTGTTTGGAATGTGCTATTTACTCAGCTTCTCGGGCTTTTGAAAGCCACACAGTGTGTCTGCTGCTGTGGCATTACTGTTAGCGTTACCCAGGTTCAGTGTTGGTGTGGCTGTATCTGTACAAGCTACAGCTATGTAAGGAACTGTGCAGAAACATGCACTATGTATACTTTCTTATAAGAAATAAAACATGCTTTAACATTCAGGTAAATAGTCACTTGGATGAACTCTGGTAATTTATGAAAATAATTTGATAAATTCAAGAAAGAAAAGTTTGTCATAGGATATTAAGCAAAGAGATGGAGATGGCTGATAGCTCACGATTGCTAGCACCTGGTTGTTGGATGTGGGTGCCCTCTGCCTCTGCCCTGCTCTTTCTTTCCTTTTGTAAGCATCTAGCATAGGTCATGGCCAAAACAAGCCAGTAGTCTAGGTGGATCTTTGATCTTCCTCGTTTGCCTTGTCTTTATCGCATGATTCAGGTCATCCATTGTCCGAGACACCCATTACTTCAGTGGGTTTGGATCAAGCCCTCAGGGCTGTAATTGCTCAGCTGAGTAATGCCACCAAGTTTTCGGAAATTTGCAGAGAACTGTGATTGCACACAGTTCCAGTGAACCTGGGCACTGTATGTGCACAAAGCTGTTCTCTTAGGGGGTTTAAAGGATTAAATGTAATAGTAGTGTACACTGAAACAGAAAGTGTGATAATCTTAGTTAAAGAGCTTGATTAGGTGGCAGAAGCAGCGTGGAAGTTCACAGCATTTTCAGTGAAAAAAATCTTTTGTATGGTTAGATGAATATCCTCTTGTCTTCTCTAATGAAAAGAAAGTTCGTGTTTTAAGACTACTCCATGCTGGCTCCATAAAGCTTCCTTGGGTATCTAGCTCCTTTGTTTTGCAGTGGGGTTTAATCACTTGCAGAAAATGCTTGTTGCATCATACACTCTTCAACCATTCACATTATCCCTTAATTATATACGACTAAGCCCCTCTTGACTATAAGACATGTTGTTTGTTCAAACGCACTTACAAATCCATTTTCTTATCAGTTCTTTGCTGAACATTTACACAACGGGGTACTGTTTAAATATGAAAATAAACCTTTTTAAAAAAAATTGTTTGACCCACCCACCTGGCCTCCATCTGTGATTGTTCTGTCTCTGCAATCTGTTGTCTGCTTTTCCTCAGCGTGTTCTTTATCTTTTTGGATGGCTGCTATCTTTGAGCGGCTTTATTGCCCCTCCCTGTTTTCTCTGTGCTTAGTAGAAAGTGACATTTCCAAATCATAAGCATCAGCCAGGCAGATTTGATACACTCTCTGGTATAAGACACACTTCTGCTCAGAGTATGCAATTAGTAAAGACAACTTCATTTCACAGTATCACAACTCATGCTGTAATATTTGGAATTAAAGCATTGTGTGAATCTGGGAAGGTTTCTCATAAAAACCTGTAGCAGATAAATCTGTCAGAGTTAGCAATGTTTTTTCCTTACCACAGACTTACTGAAGGAAACCCAGAAAAAGTTTCTTCATGTTTTATTCCAGTTCAGTTTCATATCAGTGAATTACTATGGTAATGTTTTTCCTTTATATTTTTATTTTTTCATTAAAGGGGAGCTAGGTGTTTGTAATTTCTTAATAAACTGATACTCTAATCTTTAGATAAAGAGGTTAAATCCATTTTTATTTTGAAAGATTATAGTTAAATACTTACACAGACAGTTTAAATTTCCAGTCTATGCACTGATAAAAATGTTGTTGGCTTCAGTGATCCTAGAAGAGAATCCCTTCTTAAAGAAATTAGAGTGTATTTTTTGTCTCCTTTCTGGAAGTATTTCTATTTCTTCCCATTCCAAGCCAAATGTAACTGTGGAGAACAGTTGCTTTTTTGCATTAAAGTTCCTCCAAAAGCACCGCAATGGATTGATAAGCATGAGCATATTTTTCTGAGTAAGTAGGACAATCAACTATAAATGTAGGAATATCTGAGACCAGGATAGGCATCTAAAGTTATTTTTAGGTTCTGTAGCACTGTTGTGCAGAAGTGGAGTCATTTCTCTCTTGCGGGTGCTTAGAAGCTAGTCTTTTGTTTGGATGGATTTGCCTGCTGTGTAATTATGGCCTTGAGGAATGTGTTACAGAAACCCGTGAAAAATTTCTTCTGGATTGAGGCCTGGAATGGTAATAGTAGGTCATTGTCCAACGGAAATAAAAATGTGTTATTAAGTTATTTTAATTTCATTTCAATTGGAAAGCTTATAAAGATGCTTGCTTCTGTTCTATTTTATGAGTGAGCCCTCCGGATTTATTTCTTACTAGCCAATTATTAGGCACCATTACAGTTAAATTAAATTAAACATCCACATCAGGTTGATTGTCTCAAAGCTTCAGCAACAGATCTCTTTGCACCACTTCCTTTACAGAGAACTTTCTCCTTGAACCATATGATCTAAGACTCCCCCAAAAGACCTCTGTTATTTCATAGCGGACAAAATGATTTCATGAAAGGTTTTCAGATTATCTGAGGCCTTCACAGGAAACTCTCCCATTATATTTGTATCTGGACAGTTGTTGTAAGGCGGGATTTGGGGGCATCAGGAGGGAGTCATCTGTGTGAAGAGGGAATCTATGGCATCAAGATAGACTGAATGAGTAAGCCTAGTACTGTTCTCTCCGCAGAAGTACAAAAAGCTACTCAGGTTATATTTTCACTGACTTTACATTTTGTTGATGCATCGATTAAGCATTGCTGCTGAAAGAAGTGGTTCCACCATTTCTCAGCCCCCTGCTCCTGTACTGTGCCTTCACAGACATTTAGCGGCTGTAGAGTGAACTGGATTGAGGAACCAATAAAACTAACAGCACAAAGTTAGTTTTACAGTAGTGCATCAGAAGGTTTTGTAAATAAGGCTTTAGTGACATGTGAATGATTGTGCCTGTATAATAAAGTATTTTTTATGTCTTGCAGAAGTAGATTGCTGTTGGGGAACTCCTTTGACAGTATAGGTGAATCTACATTGTATTTTGGACATCAGTGTTGAGCCTTTGAGCAAAACCAGACTGGGTGAGTGTCCAGGCTTTTAGAGACAAGTGTTAGGTGAACTTCATGGCATCCTGGGAAGGAAAACTTGGCCTGGTATCCTCCAGCCGGCCTGAACCAACCTGTCCCACCCATGCCTGCCCATGGTTGGGGTCAGGCAGGTGGGTCAATGTACAGACTCTCCTGGAAAGTCTCAGAAGGGCAGATCCAGTCTATAGGCAGCCTGCGAAGTGCCTAAGTGCAGGCATCTGATCGTCATGGGGCAGCATACACCATCTGTCCCCCACAGCCACGGGACTTGTCCATTGAGGAACAGCTCTGAAGAATGAGAGGCAAGTTGGAAACTTCAATCTCTGCATACCTAGAACTCTTTGGCTGGCAGATCTGGCTGACGTGTCTATGACAGACCAAAACTTACCCCTATTTCCACTATTCCTCTGATGATAATTTATGAACAACTCCACCAGAAAAGCTATCACTAGTCTTCCCTTCACTAGTTCATGTTTCTTCTCCTGGAATTTTCTTGGTGGTACTCCCAGGAAAGGAGAAAGGGGTAGCCAGGGAGTGAGAGGCTTTTTGCAGATACTTGGAAACTGCTTTTGTGGGGTTTGGTGAAAAACACAGTGACTTCCCGATCAGAGGACTCTGACAGCCAAACTGGCAAGACTATGACTGACTGTTTGGCAGGGGAGATGAGAGCCTTTGGGAGGCTTAACAGGCATTAGAGTTGCTCATATCAGGAGACAGACACATCCACTGCTCTGGATAAAAGGTCGTCATCTCATAGTTGTGTTGCAGCCGTGTAGTGAGATTGCTATTTAGAGTGAGATGGGCTTTTTTTATTTGTTTGATTTGAGGTAATGAGGCCAAAAGATTTTAAAATAATGGAGTTGCTTAAAAAAATCAGTAAAAGAGGAAAAAATAACAGGTCCTACCTAGTAACCAGTATTTTCAGATTCCACTGTACATTTCTACCTTTAACTCATAGAATCATTTAGGTTGGAAAAGACCTTTAAGATCATCAAGTCCAACTGTTAACCTAACACTGCCAAGTCCACCACTAAACCATGTCCCTAAGCACCACATCTACACATCTTTTAAACACCTCCATGGATGGTGGCTCAACCACTTCCCTGGGCAGCCTGTTCCAATGCTGGATAACGCTTTTGGTGAAGAAATTTTTCCTAATATCCCATCTAAACCTCCCTTGGTACAACTTGAGGCCATTTCTTCTTGTCTTATCACTTGCTACTTTGGAGAAGAGACTGACACCCACCTCACTACAACCTCCTTTCAGGTAGTTGGAGAGAGTAATAAGGTCTCCCCTCAGCCTCCTCTTCTCCAAGCTAAACAGCCCAGTTCTCTCAGCCGCTCCTCATAAGACTTGTGCTCTAGACCCTTCAGCAGCTTCGTTGCCCTTCTTGAGACATGCTCCAGCAGCTCAATGTCTTTCTTGTAGTGAAGGGCCCAAAACTGAACACAGTATTCAAGGTTAAAGGTTTTTTTCATTAAATCCAAAGGCCTTTGATACATTGGAAGATCAGGTAAGAAGACCATGGGGCTCTTGTTGGCTTTAAGTTCAAAGATATTTTTTCAAATTATTTTTATATTTTCCAAATGATTTATCAATGATCAGATTTTACTCTATTTTTATTTAGAAAACCAGAAAACCCAAAATATCCACCCCCAAATTATGTTATTTTAATTACTGCTTGGAGCTTTTTTGATCTATTTTGTTCTCTGTAGAAAATGACAGGAAACCTTCCCTAAGACATGTTGGCAATCACAAAGCCTGAATGCACATTAAACACCTCACAGGGTTCATTTGTGTATGAACAGACGAGGTATGGCTGTACAGAACCTGTATGGTGTCAGAGGAGTTGAGTCATAGCATTGCCATTGGTAAAAAGTCCCTACTGAACTCCCTAAACTCTGTTTATTATTTAAGCGGCAACACTGTGTAAGGCAAGCTAGCTACATTGTAGACTATTGGTGCTTCATTGTTTGAGCAACGCCCCATGAATAGGGAAGAAAAAAGTGAAAGGAAAAAGCTCATGAAAGCGATCTGTTTTATTAGTTTCATCACCAGTATTTTTTTTTCTTTTCTTATGTCTGTTAGAGTTGAATTTTGTAGAAGTTAAAAAAAAAAAAAGACAAAGACATTAATACAGGAATGTGACAAATTTAGCATAAATTTTTCATACATCTGTTTGGAAAAAAGAAGCACCACTTACACTGTAGTTTGCATAGCCAATTTCTTTTCATTGCAGCAATGTCTGTTGTCTGCTGATGCATCTAAGGGATGTGTTATTCCGCTCAGTTAGCTAATCATACAACTTTTCTATCAGAACATCATAACTTTCATAACATAAGTTAGTTGGTGGTCTTAGATTTGCTGAATTCTTAGTCACTGTAGTTTTAATAGATTTTTTTAGTAAAAATTTAAAAAATTTCATAATTAAATATTAGCAAGTCAGTAAAGGAGGAAAAACCAAAAACCAAACCCCAGAGATGCAGAAGCTATGAGCAAATCAAGTGCCTTTTTCCATTAATTCTCTGACTGGTTGAGAACCTTCTGAGGAAGACAGATAAAATTTCAGCTGCTGACAAAACTTCAGGCATGGATTCATTTTTTTGTGATGAACATATACCATGTCCTGCAAAGTACGGAGCATTTGCTCCCAATCTGGCTACTCAGTTGAGCTGTCACTCAACTCTGCGCAGAAGCTACTCGAGCACCTTGCAAACCTGATCTTGAGGGAAGGGCATGGTAGAAGAAAAGGGGGCGGGGGGGGGAAGGAAAAGAATGAACAGGAAAGCCAGAATATCTTTCTCCTTTCATTTCTCTAGCCCACCTTTCACTTTTGAACTCTGTTCGGTAATAGAGTTGCATCTGTCTGCCCTTTTGTGTCTTTGTATCTCTCACATGTGAATTTCCCCCAGATTTTCATGGCGGGTTTATATTTGTGGTTCCCAAGAAAGTTAATGAGAGGCACATGCCCAAGTCCTTGCAAACTCTGAAAATGTAGAGAAACGTTGTGTCATACCCTCAATGCACAACTTTTAACTCACGTAATTAATTCTGCTCCGACTATGCTAGAGTTTCTTTAATTGCCATTTAAATGTAGTCTTTTATGTACTTATTCAGAATCATTAGATTCAAAGTAATTTTGTTGTTACAGTATAGTGACATTGGGTATTCTTTGATTTGTGGGATATGTTCTTCAACCTGGTTACCTTGTCCTTGTGTATAAATTAGCCAGGAAAACACCAGAGTATTTCTTTGTGCCTGTGTTTCTTTGCAACTAGATAAGTTAAAATGGCACACATGATGACATACTCAGGGTTTTTTTTTTTTAAGCAGATTTATAGAGAGGGAAAGGTTTCACTTTATTTGGTGGAAAAATCAGAGTAAGTTACTATTATTTAGCAAGCATTCTATTTCTGGATCTCTATTTGTGTGAACAGCAATATGTGAACATCTCTCAACAGACATTAGCAGGACTTTGGACAACAAGAGCATATTAGGCTTGGGAAATGAATACAAGGTCTGAGAGATTCCTGACAGGCAACAGCAAACATTCGGTGGATGATAGTATGCAGCCACAGGACAACCCTATCTAGATATGTCATTCACACTATAGCTGAGGCACCATTAAGAGTCCTGAGTTTACTCTGGCTAAACCATACAACATAAGTCCTTGGCTGAAACATTAATAATCTTTAGATGCTATTGCAGTTTAAAAATCAAGCTAAAATAAACATCTTTTTCAGCTAGACATTTATCATTGCATAGTAGTTAGACAAAATACTACAGTCTAAGCTCCTTATAAAACAATATATATTAGGTGCCAGAGAAGGCATAACAGATGCCATCTCTCACTATAAAAGTAATTTACAGTTTCAAACATAGTCATGACTTGAACGTACACAAATTATTGGAAAAGGGGATCAGAGGTTATAAAGTCTCCTTTTGTTACTGGATTTCTTATGTCTAACATTTCACATTGAGACCCACATTTGGGAATTATTTTATAATGGTCTGCTTTCAGTTTATCTAAACTTTTCAGATACATTGGCTAAAAAGTGCCTGTGGCTGATGTGATCTACCAGCCAAGTATCTTGTAAGAGAACAATGCCCTCCAAATTATTTTCACAATTTTATTTTTGATACTGTGGAAGATTAAACATTTTGTATTTCTGGTGTCTCCCATGCCAAATTGTCATATGTTTGTAGCAGGTTAATACAGAAGGGGGTTGACAAATCTTGCTATAATCACTACCCCATGTTGTTTTCATCCTCCTTGTCTGCTGCTCATTTTCGTTGTGAAAAACCCTAATATATCAGTGACAGGAGGTCTGGATTTGTGGCCGACTGTTATAATTACTCCCACTGAGGCACTGTCAATAGGATTAAAATAAAGATTCTGGACCTGTCCATCGTAGATGAGGTCAGCAACACTAGCAGTGGGAGTACTGTTTCTGCAAGCTGTGCTTTCAGTCCTGAGTTATGGAACCATAGACATTAATATGAAACAAATATTTGAAAGCTCCAGTGGAGAAAGACCAGCCTTTTTTCTCCATTAGCTAAAATATCCATCTGTAATAAATAATCTAACAGCATCCGTCTATGTCCTGACCATACATATATGTATGTTAATTTTCAAATGTATCAGAGCTCCAGAGAGTTTCAATTACAGAACAATCCATTTTGCATTTTATAATTAATAAAGGCTTTGCAGCTGCATAACTTCATCCAGGAAACATCTGCACAAACTCCTTGTGTATACATAATTTCTGTGAAAAGGGGGTTAGCTGAATTGTCTTTGATGTTCGCAGGCTTGGGGAGGGTAGAAAGGTAGGGAGTTGATTAAGATAACACAAAACAAATCACAAGAATGGAGGCTTATGTCCACACAGATATAAAACAAATTCTAGCCACTGCCTGCAGGAAAAAATACAATGTACAGGATCACTTTAACATCTAGTCAACTTACTTTATTCAAATGAATAGGAGAAAGAAACCCAGGGGAAAACCTGAGCTCTCCCGAGGTGGGCAGTCATTTTGCCATGGTTCTCAGTGGGACCAGGCTGTTACCCCAAGTTCGTAAGTAATACGCTGTTGTTGAAACTCTGTGATTACTCCTTTGCCATGCTTTGACACTGACTTTGAAAAAGTATTGGTTTTTACATGTTAGTTTCATCTTCTTCAGTGTGCATGAAACGATGGCATATACGCCACTAAAACTTACTCATGGCAGCAAACTCAGGGAAGAGTGGTGAGCTAACCAGAATAAACAGACAAGCTCTCTTGCTCTGCTAGCACAGTATGTCACCTTTATTTTTCTCCCCTCACACCAGTCTACTTTTTATAATGGAATCAAACAGTAATTAGTGCAGTCACCTCCTTGCAGCTCATTATGTTTCATTATTTTCATATAAGCTCAAAAATTATTATCCAAAGCCATGTTCAATCGTCTAACACACTGAAACAATTGTGTGCCCTTTCAGTCTTAAGCTGATATGACACCTGAAAGCCTTGCACTTCTACAAATGGAGATTTCTTTTTAAAATTTGTTTGTATTATTGTAGTAGCAAATAATTTTCTTGATTAATATGTCAGTGCCCTACAACTGTTTACTCTTTCTCCTTTGGTTATATAAACATTGGTTGTTACACAAGTCACTCATAACCCTTACCATATTTCCATCATCCCTCCCAGTTTAAGTTTCCAACACAGAAACAAGAAGCAAAATGAATCTCCATAGTGTTTATAGTGAAAAGGTTACATAAAAATGAACAGTACTTAACACGTCCCTTTTTTCCTTTTTCCTGTCCCACAAGTGGGACTCCAGACTGCTGTTTGCTGCTCTCTACATCTGCCTTCATTCTCCCTTCCAGAGTTTCTTGGAATTTTGTTTTTATAAATATGAAAAGAAAAATAGACATTATTTGATCTCTACCAGGCCACTAAGGCATGTGATGAGTTCACAACAGAGAAGCTGCTATTTTTCTACATAAACTGCAGTCAGCACCTCTAGTTACGACAGCTAATGCCTTGTTGTGCCACAGATGTGGCATCATAGTTTTTAGTAGTGTGTGTTAATTCCTCAGTTTTTACTTGTGGCTTTGCAATATTCCATTATTTACAGTATTTATATAGGCCCTTAAACAAAACCAAACACATTGGCTCAAAACGTTTGCAATTGCACTGACTGTAGTGGCATACGCTAAATGTGTATTCGAGCGAGCACCGTGCAATGATGCTGCAACCTTGTACCAGACCCTACTGTCACGATATGTCCTTGTTATGGCTGAGTGCTACTGGATGTACAAGAAGAAAGCAACTTAGTCCAAGCCAAGAAAGACTGCTAGTGTCATCTTCAGCGGGGTCTTTCATCGTATACAGACAGAATAGTGTACCTCTTTATCTAGGACTTCCAGGCAAGGAAGTTTAAATATGAAACGACAATGCCCTGCTCAGTCTCAGACCTCAGTTCCACGGCGTAGGGAGGCTCGCTCATCCAAGGGCCATTCACATCGTCTTTGTATTTCACGGTGGAACTCTGCCAGCTTCCTGACAAGAGAAACCTCTTTGCTTCGCAGAGATGGGAAGATTTTCTCTGAGGAGCAGCCATAGCTGTCGCAGACAAGTAAAGAAATCCAAGGTGCTGGGTAGCCCTGGGGGGTGTCACTGGCGGTCAGTCCCTAACAGAGACTAAGATATTAAGCAAAGAATCGTGCCATGGCTGAAGCATAGCTTTCTTCTATATTTATTGTTGATTTTGTGATATGTGGGGAAAGAATTAGCAACTAATTTTTGCGTTGTTTGAAGACTGGTTTAGGTTAGGCTGGTAGGTGTTATTCTGTGTCTTTGTGCTGTCAGTAATGTTGACTGCTCTTGGTTTGAAACCTTTTTCTGGAATGTATAAGACTTCGGAGCAGCTGTTTGAACAAAATGGGAGCTTCATCTGGGAAGAGCTGTTCTATTAAATTAGCAGCTGTAAATGACACACCACAGTGAATGGAAGTAAATTTATTTTGTGCTGGCTTTCTTCCCTTTCCCTCCCACCCCCCATCTTTTCCAGAAGCCCTTCAGTAGCAAAAGTACTCCTGGATCTTAACTTGCTTGAGGAAGATCAAATGAGTTCACATTTTACTCAGATCAACAATAATGAGGATTATGGCTACAATATCAGAGTGCTGCCTCGCCAGTTATATCCTCCTGCATACCTCCCATTGCTTGAGTTCTGTACCTTGATTTACAATATAGGCTCCCTTCATAGAGAAGAAGTGCTGCTGATGCGTGCTCTCCTGCACTAATGAATTGAAATATTAAAATGGATGTGATCAAATGTAATTTGAGTTGCCTCAAGATTTGCCGAGAGATACTTCTGTGGAACAGTACCTGTATTTATCACCTTTAGATTTGCACGTACAGACCTCCGAATAATGTTTGGCTAATGTGTTTTTTTTTTTTTACAATTAGCATATTTGTAATGTTGCTTATGAAGGCAGTGGCAGTGGGGATTTTATACCACCTGTCCCTGTGATCTTAAAAATATTACATAAAGAACTAAGTTGGATCAAAATAGGTGGATTTAAAATAGTGTAGAAAAAACCAATGTATTTAAGTTACTTGTAATGTAAAAAAATTCACCATGGCAATTTGGCAAGATAGAACAAAAGGGGGGGGGGGGAAGGAGTTTTTCCCATCTGTGATCTGTAATAGCTCACTGGCAAGTTATCACACCTTCATAAGTGGTCCATGCAACACCCTGTCTTGGTAGAGTTTTCAGTTGTAAGTTTCTTGGCAAGGACAATGATATCTGTTAAAAACAGATAAAGATTCATAGCTCCCCAATTTTGGAGCAATAGAAGTATTCCACTGCTAGGCTGAAAAAACCCAGATTTTTGTGACAAATGGGAAAATAATTTTGTTATATTCCTCCAATGAGTACTTTTAATTATGATGTGTACCCCTGTGTACCTTCCTTTCTAAAGAACTATAATGTTTTTAAAAATCCTTTTTAAAAGCACTCTTTTCATACTGTTAAAAATTTCAATGCTGGAATATTTTGCCCCTTATATTTATGGGGTCTATGAGTTGAAGGGATGGTTATTACATGTCATCAGAAGCCTCTTACTGGAAAAAAAGCTAGTGGAAATGTAGCATTGTACGAGTGCCTGAACCTTCCGCCTGTGATATGCTGTGCGGGAGAATAAATGGCTTTCAGTCATGTAAACCAGTCACAGACATTCAGATCCTTTGAACTCTAATAAGAAATGCACACTTACTTTAAAGAGTAAGTGACTAAGCACATAAATGTCTTGATCAAGTCATCAGAAAAAAAATGAAAAGGGGTTTTCTGTTTACGTTTTGTTATTTCTGTCTGAAATCTCTATTTTACCCTCTGCGTCTTTGCTTTGTAATGTTCCCTGCCGAGAAGGACAGACTGGAAACACAGTGGGGATCTTTGCCTTTTAAGTTGCTTTTTGCTTTGCAGAGGGCTGCGTCTCGAAGACCCGGTGTATTTGTCCAGTGTTTTGCTCGGTATGGGAGGAACATGACTATTTTAAGAAAGGCAGGAAACTATTATTTGGTAATTTTAGCTACATTTCAATTCCAAGTACTGAAAGAGCAGACAGGAGTTTAAATATATGTCTTAAGGTACACACATACAAATCAGTTCAGCTTTTGTGTTCTTTGGTCAGGAAATTCTGAAACAATCTTGAATGAAGGTCTAAGAGGATAATTCTGAGTTAAATTTGCCACAACTATGAATTCACGGATCACATTTATCTAAAGCGTTTCTCCAAAATTCTTCCTGTCTTCTTTTCTAAATAGCATATATAACACCTACTGTGGTAGAATCAAACTATAGCATGTTTTACAAGCAGGGCTAGATTTTCTTCTAATGCAAACTCGTGCCCCTTTGTCAAAGTCAAGGGATACATGCTTTGCATGCTAATTTTCTCTTCCAGGTAATTTAGCTTCTGTCTACTGTTTTTTTCAGCATGACAAACTCTAAATGTTATGGCGATTTCTGCCCTTTAGGCACAATTTTCTTTAGAAAGTTAGTATATTGGTAAAGAGTAGCAGAGGGCCAAAATTTCTTATCATTTTATACTGGTATGATCCACTGTTGATTTACCTAATTCATCAACTTTAGTCTACTGTTATCTTAAGTATTACCACCATTTTTTTCTCTCAGTTGCATAAACTTCATCAGATTAATAAGAGTCATGTTGCTATAGCTACACTGTAAGTCCAGTCCAAAAGCTATTAAAGTCAAAGACACTCTTCATTGACTTCAGTGAGATTTGGATAAACCTCATTGTTTTCATGCTCTTTCCGTCACTGCAGTAACAGACAACTGAAATAACTGTTCCAAATATCAGTGTCTTTGGGTACTTTACATTTCTGTTCTGAGAAAATATCCAAGCAAATATGAATATAACCAAAGTAAATTCTCTCTCTCTGAATTCAGAATGACTATTTAACTAGCTTTAATATTTTGATACAGAATACTAAGTTTCACCCGCTGTCCCTTTTCTTCGCATAGAGGTGACGGCTTAAGAAGGTTAGACTGTCTGTTAGGGTTGGAAAAAAAAGAATAAAATAGTGTGGTTAAAAAACCCTCTGCTTTATTAGAAAGTTCTGGAGGACTTTTGTGTTCTGTTTTTCATGTTGACAGTGTTTGTAAGTTTGCCCATAACCTCAGTGCTGAAATGGAGTCCTAACCTGTTTCCAGTTTTAGTGTTGTCTGATCCCCACTTCCTTCTTCCTCGTCCCCTACCTCTCTCATAGTTTATCCATTCTTAAGCTGGCTGTCTAGGTTGCAGTTCTCTGCTTGTAAGAATCATTATAGGTGTGTTTTATGGGTGTTTCTGCTTTGGGAACTGTGGTAATAGCCGATAAAAGTATTTCTAAACATCAGTTTTGGAACACAGCACATTTTTTACTTCCATGGGTTCACCGTGGACAAACCAAAGTATGAAATGATCTTATATGCATATTTCCAACTATCTACCTTTTAACTTTCCCTTGAAAGTTTTAGTAAATTCATTTCAGCCTAGTTGTCTCTCTCTGTGAAACTGGAAAAACCAATTGTGCAGCTTACATTGTCTGCCCTTCTCCTCTTTCTGCTTGTTCCTACCAGCGTTGTCTGTCCGACGAGCGTTCACGCCTCATTCCTTCCTCGGGATCAGGGTTCACCGGTGGGTTACAGCTTATTTGGGTTTCTCAGATGAGGGAAGAACAGCCTTTTGCTCCATTAATTCCAGATCAGCTATTTCAGATACCAGAAACACTTCAGTGGCCTTAAAGCAGAGCTTCTCCAGACTGTTTTTACCTTGTTTAGGCCTATTGCAGGCATCCAGCTGTTTCACACCATTACTGTACTCTTCTTTGGCGAAAAACAGCTGCTTGTTATATTTCCGTGGTCCTCTATGGTAAAATATTGTGCTGCCAACTGCTGAGGTATTTGTAGTGTATGCTTGAACTCATAAAAATGCCACAAAATCATTAACAGCATCAACTCAAGAAAAAGAAATTGTGATTTCTTTTGGCTTGCACCAACAAAACAGAATGGATAGTTTAGACCTTTACAGGAATGTGTACCTCATGTGACAGAGACAGAAAAAAGATCAGAATAGTCCATGCAAATCTAAACCTTAATTCGTTTTGTTCTGCTTTAGCTTGTGGCCGTGGGTTCTACAAATCCTCCTCACAAGATCTGCAGTGCT
>WAAD01016171.1:2709-30662 GCA_013389945.1 Fregata magnificens
TGAATCAAAAGAAGAAAAAATTCAGAAACGTATCCTGAGAAAGCCCTGATAATCTCTGACTGATGTTCACATTTACTACTGCTATTCAATTTATTACAGTCAGGAAAATAAGAAAAAAAAGAGGCTTTTTGCACCTTTTTTCTTGACAGCACCAAATATCACCTAGCTATTGGAAACATAGATCAGTTCATTTAAGTTATTGCATCATTATGTGACAATGATTATCTGCAATATGGTTGAAAAGCATGGCAATATTTTAATCCTTGAAGAAAGGAATAAATGATTAGAAGATTGATTTTATTGCTCTTGCTATTGATTTTATTATTATTATTATTATTATTATTGTTTACTTGTGTAAACCACATAGAATATAAATGACTAGCCTAGTAGCTGTAAAAAATATATTAAGAGACAAATCCTGCCACAAAAAATTTATAATCAAGAGCACAGGAAAGGTACATTTACTAGCTTGCTTTGCTTAGTTTGTTATAGCTGTGTTTAACAGCATTTAAGAAGCAGTCTAATGCACCCTTTAAAAAAGCACTATCTCATTTTAGGAAATGTGTACACAAATTTCATCACATGAATGAAGATGCTATGCTACCAGATGCATGTTTGAAGATGCTTTAATGGTATAACATAATGTTGCACAATATGGCATAGATGTAACCTAAATGCATGTCAAATTGAGCAGAGGGAATAGCAATATACGAGTAGAACACAAAAGGATTTTTGCATTAAGGCTTTCATGAAGCACCTGCTCCTAAAGAACAACTGAGTAGAACACAAAAAAATACTTCCTTTTTATCTTTTAAAAAACTGTAAAGTAACATTCAGCATTCATAATTCTAGCCTCTATTATATGATACAAGGGAATCCTGTAAAATTTTGCAGCAAACAGAAGGTAAATCAAAGCTGTCCACATGCTTGCATGCACATGTGTGCATGCATGTGTTAGATATACTCAGTGTTCTTCAAATGATCACACACACATGCATACATAGGTGTGCAAACTTTTTAGTCCATTTTATGGTGTGGGAATTAAGTGACTATGGAAAAGATGGAATGATTATCCATCTTTAAAAGAGGTTTTCAGTTTATGTCATTTATGTTGGGGTTTTTTTTTTAAATAATGGTTAAAATCTAATAAAACTCAATAGAAAGAAATAGGAATTTTAATTTTGAAGGAACAATGGGTCATGGAATTATATATAAGTTGTTACAGAAAAACATGCTTGAGCTAATTAAAATATTTCAGGCTCCATTAAATCCACCAATGTGTTACACAGGATCAGAGAAATTTCCATAGTTGAAGGCAATCCATAGTGCTTATGGTCTCTAAATATTAAACTTGATCCAAAAGTTCTCTTCAGAACCTTGCATGTGGGTCATTTCCAAAATACCATATAAGCAAAAAATTTACAGCTTCCCAAGGAAAGAGGGTTAAAATTAAAACATAAAATGTTAACATTTCCAAAAACATTCCTCAGAAATATACTCATTTTTGCTCTTTTAAAATGACATTTTTAACAAATGCACACTTTAAAGAAGCAGTAAATGCTACATTTCATTAAAATAGATTGCTCTTCACATTAATTTTTAGTCAGATTTCAGCAAAGGTTGACAAAGTTAAAAAACTATCAGTAAATAAACAAATTTCTATCAACGGAAAGTTGCAAGCAAAACCAATTTTTTAGTACACCATGCACAAATGCAGTTTGGCAGGTAAGCCATTCACATTTTAATCAGCCTGTAATTACACATTTACCTGACTCGGTGGTTTTGGGAAAAGTTCAAAGCTTCCTAACCGGGTATTTTTTCCTAATGAACAATTATACTCTATCAAGTAAGTGTGTAGTTAGGAATTGTAACACAAGTGAATGCCAGCCTCAGTTTTCAGCTTAAATCCCCGTCATGGATAGACGCCAGATTCTTAATGGCTCTTCTGTACTCCTCCTTGGTTCATATTGGTTCATGCATGGAAACTGCTGTTCCTCAGCTCCCATCTCAGATACTGTGGGATGGTATCTTCTGCAAACAGAGACATCATGTTTCTAGCCTTCACCAAAAGCGTGCACTTCTAAAAGGAAGTTGATAGTCCACTAGTTTGGGAAGAAGACAGGAAATAGACGTACCTCACCAATTTTCATACCATTATTTATTTCAGGGTGTTTAGGCTTGTTTCTCCATTCAATGTTTTTCCACATAAGGACAGCTTCTCTAATTATGCGAAGGTTAATCTTAGCATTTACAAAAATAAATATGCAGATTGACAAAGCCACTAAAATAGAGCGTACTTCTGTTGCTTAGGACTGACTCAGTGGACAACAGTAGTACACACATGCGATGCAACTGGATAAGTAATAGTATTTGCACACAGTTTTTTAGAAAGTCATGTAAGAGGACTCAAAGAAAAGATACATCTTGTATTACATATCAATATTACCCTACCTCAGATGTCCCACTTTAAGTCATTAACAGTGTTTTTTGTAGGGTGTTTTGGCATGGGCTGCTGACCATATTTGCAATGAGCCTTGCATTTACCTCCAGCCAAGTATGTTAACTTTTCTTCAATGGAAGTTTTTCTGAATTTGGACCTTTATGGTCAGGTACTAGAACTATAATAGCTATTTTTTTCTTTCTTCCAGTTACTCTATGTACCATCTTCCTTTCCATTAAATACATTTTCAGGTCTGTTACCTGAAGTTTTAAAGAGGATTTCACTGAGAACTGATGAGAAAAAGCCTTATTCTAGTCAAACTTACTGGCCTTTTCGTGTATTCATTGCAAGGATCAGTTAATGCAAAAATAACAGAGAATGCTCTTAAGTTTCACAGAGTCGGGAAGGGACCCCTGAAGGTCATGTAGTCCAGCCTCTGGCTCAGAGCAGGACTAGACTGAATTTGCCCAAGGGAAAACACTTTTTTTCATGTATGCCATTATGTATCCAAAGTTATTATATAGAAAGATAAATTTAAAACAAAAGTTTAAAAACTCCTCAAAGACATGTTGAAATACTGAGAGTTATATTTAGATTAAGAACAAAATTACTTCCTTCATCTGTAAAACTTCTTTTAAGAGCAAAATCTGCTTTTAAGATTTCTGAAAGCAAAAGTAATCCTGAGAATACAGCATTTCTCATTTAGGTATTATTAAAGGGAAATCACAACTCTTCAGTTTAAAAATGCTAACTGCACTATAAACTTACATTTTACAATGTAGAATTTTTATTACAATATAAATGTTTTGAAAGTAGAGTTCAAAAGAAATGTTTTGAAAGAAATGGCTTTCTAAGGTAAAATTTTATATAATCAGTTTTTATAGAAGTAACACAAATATTCTTGATGACGAATTCTTCATTTTATATTTTGCCTCATCTAACAGGTTTTCACTTACTGTAATTAATTATTAGTGGGACAGAATTCATAGATAAGGAAAATCTGTCTCAAAACTGGAAACTCCACGTTTAATGACAAGCTATTTTACTGCATGGGTGGCTCCTTTTTTAACTTTGTTTTCAATTTTTTTTCAGTAGTCCTCTATGTAGATAGGTAGAGAAGTTAGAATATCGGCTCCCTTTCCCCACATACACAGGTAGCTTAGGGAGTTTTACTAAAATACGTTATAGTCATACCAGGTAAGTGCTTCCTACGATTTATTCAAGAATATATCAGCAATGTTACCAGAAGTAGATGTTAGCTAATGAGTTAATGAGTCAATTCCTATTAATTGCCAGAAGCATGAAATCTAGCCCTCAGGAAGGAATATGCTGCCATAGTTCCCCGCTATAGAGGAACCCAAATTCGAAAGACTCAAATCTTAAATTATACAGTTGACACTGATGCAGTTGGCCAAATATTTAGCTAGACCACTGTTTCAGTAAAATTATGTTTTCAGTGAATTTTTGCAGTTCCCTTTTTATGTTATAGCCTGTAGAAAATGGAAAACAGGCATTATCTTGTAAAACTAATGTTAGTGTACTGTGCACACCAAATGTAAAATAGTGACCTTCGATATCCATTCATTCATGCAGGTTTTACAATACTGCTACTCTGCTGATTCAATAGGGTAGTTTAGGTGCAAAATGAGAGGATATTCCAAATCCCAATCTTAATGTATGAAGTGTAAAAAGCAAACTCCATGTTTTCTAACCTATTGGAAACCTGGATTAATGTGAGTGGGTACTGTGTCTGTCAAAAGAAAGACAGTTTTTACATAATGCAGCTGCTACTCTTTGGCAATTTTTTAAAATTTTAATGTCATTTTTTACATATTTTTCAAGTTTTTGCTTATAAGTGTGATGAAATAATGACAAAATTATTTACAGAGATGGCTATACAGAGAGACAAAAAGATAATATTTTACTGTCAAAAAATTGTCAGAAATCCATTTCTGATTGTATTTGTTAGCTGTTATGAGAAAGGTAAATATTTTCTGGTAATAGAACCATAAATTTATTTTCCTTTCCTTTTACCAAGACCTACGAAGACACTGAGTATTAGAGACAGTTGCAGTAAAATATAAATTATATTCAAACTAGGCTACAGAAGAAAAATGGCAGCATAGAGTGACTAAAACCACTAATCCTTTATATGGTATATCTCAAGCAAAAGACAATCGAAAATGCTTAGTGGAAAACTACAATGTGCTTTTTATAACTATGATGGGAATTTTTTTAAATTGCCAGAAGCTAAATCTGGAACAATATATTTCCTTTGTTGAAAATGAGCCATAATCCCATTTGCTAATTTTTATCACATACATGAATATTTGCAGAATTGTATGCTAATTTTTTTTCTTTGGACTAAAAAACTCACCACTCTCCTGCAGAGTTTTCCTATTGCTGCAGCTACGGATGCTGTTGCTTTCTAATGTGTATATGAAAGGAAGGCAGGAAATCTTCTGCCAGTAATAGATTATAGGAATTAAAAAATTACCATCTATCCAATATATTGCATGGGGACATGTTTCCCAATTAAAACATATGTACACCTTCTACCTGTGAGAGATTGGTATACCTCTGCCTAGCAGTTGATTTCAAAGAAATAATAAAAGCATTTGGGTTTTTTAGGAATTTAAGCACCAAGATAAGCTGATAATCACTTAGGTGAATAAAACTCCATCGATATTTTGTAGGTAATTTTCTGTCCGCATTTCTCTTCATCTTTATTGCACAAGCTGATAACTCTAGTGTGAGTGTTCAAATCCTTCAGAGTGACCTGATTCCCTTAAGGTATCATGAGAAGAGATGTTCCCACAGTTTGTAGGTGTCGGTGGCAATCCCACGCCAGGGCTGTTTCCATACCCTGCCTCTCCAGTGCCCTTCTCGGTCTGAGAGCTATCACTTCACCTTAGCTTGGTGAGATTGTGTTGGTCCACCAACCAGAGAGCCGCCACGGCTGTCACCATCATTCTCAGCACAACCTAACAGCTTACAGTTAATTTTACCGAAATGGAGCATGTAATTAGAAATGTTAATATAGCCACAGTGTTAACACATTAATAATAAAACTTGGCATTCAGAGTTTCCAAGCTGTATTTATTTAAGGTTTGCTTTGACTTATAACTTTTTTTTGTTAACCAGTAGCAAAAAATCCTCACGTTGTGCATGTTTCAGCTGTCCTTTGTAGTCAGGATTCACGTCTGCTGGAAGTCCACTCAAACCCCTTGTGTTTTCCTCAGGATTGTTTCACTGCTTGTGTAAACTAGAACATTCATTAACCAGTACTTCTGTGATCAGAAGAACAAATGTAGCCTGGTTACCAATGGATCTTTGTTTTCTGATTCTCTTATTGGTATAAGCCATGTCTGAATCTGTTTCCTTGTTTGGGGCCACCGTAAGGGTGCTGTTTCTGGCATCAAACAAGGTTGAGCCAAGGCTTTTTTAGGGTGGGAGTGCTGATAGAATCTGTCCTCCTGTCACTTATGGGGTACCCTGTATAATGTCTTTGGCCCACTTTGGCAAGAAATGTGATGAAAACTAAGTAACAAATTCAAAGTTATGAGCTGAGAAGGAAGAAATAGAGTAAAATGCCGATGACACAATTGCACAATCCTCATTTCTTTAGGAAAACTGTAGATAAAAGGGTAGATAAAAAGTGCAAGAATGTCCCCCTTCAGTGATGATCATTTATTAATGGAACGAGCAACAGTGAGATATGTGGGCAGAAGGAGCTCTATCTAATGTATAAATTTCTCTCAAGATGTGTGGAACAGTTACTGTTCCTAGGCTTAACTCCATGAGACCTTTGCCTTTATAAAGAATTTGGGGTGTGTTTCAAAGAATTTATTCTCAAACATTTATCAAAGAAGGGACAGGAAGCACAACCAATTCCATAACCTAGAGAATTGTGTGAGCTTGGGGTTTGGGTTTTAATTTCAGTGTCCCCCTAAAGCACCCCATAATCCTCCCTTTACCCAGGTCTTCAGGTAGGGAGATATTCTCTGTGTCATTATTAGCTCTTCACCAGGCTCAGCAGAATGAAGGATATTTATATTGCTCCCACCTCGTTAGCAGGGAGCACTTTAAAGCCTTAGATTTAGGGCTATGTCAGGGAAAAACCCCTGACAGTTGAGCTCAAATGGGTCTCAGCTGACTGGCAGTCACTGGCAACAGCCAGAACCGCTTTTTAATGGGGGCTGCAGGGCAGTTGGGTCTTGGTCCACCGACAGCCAGACCACCATCTCTTTCTGAGCTCCCATTGATTTTTTTCTGGCTTTCTTTTGCATAGAAATTATGGGTATAGCAGTGAACTTTAAGGGTCAGTCTGATATGGAGCTGCAAGGGAAGCTGTGCATTAGCATAGACCTAGCTGACAAGCTGCAGTTTCCCAGGGAATTGATGAGACCAGCACCACCACTGTCTCGTGGAACATTGCTTTCACCTGCATGGAGCACAGGGAAGGGCTCTTCTGAATGGTTCATGCTGGCCTATCCATCTGGGTGGAGAGATGCTGGGTTAATTCATGGGGTTACCAGAAGGGTGACTACTGTGGTGCTTCATAGTTGAAGCATAATTGTGACTTTGCTGTCATGCTGTTTTTGAATGCGTCAGGAATAACTTGACATACATGAGCAGAGTTATGATGCTGTGAGAGCAGAAAATGCTTTCTGTCTTTAAGGAGATGTTCTGCAGTTTTGAAGAGATGATATATATACACACATATCTGTGTGTATGTGCATCTGTCACTATATGACACATAAATTTAAGTATGACACAGATAGATGTCATATGGCCATGGTTAGTTATCTACAACAAAATTACATAGTCTTATGAATTCAATTATCTTATATCATTGTTTTCTAGTCCAACTATCATTTGAGATTTCTGCCTGATCATTCTGAGAAGACTAAAAATCGCTCTTGCATACATGTTTGTAGTTCCCACTGCTTTCAGTTAATGGTACCATGCATGGAAAGAGTGAGTCTGGGTTTACAGACTATCATCACAGTTACAATCAGCTCAGATTCAGTATTATTTTTTCAATAAAAAATAAACACTGAGCTACAAGAGCTGAAAGTGAATTTTGATTTATTGGTCTTTTAAGGAATTTATAATCAGATTATCTGCTTCCAGAAAGGAGGGATCTAAATATCTGCATTTCCCTGTTTTGTGCAAGGCAGCTCAGGACTGTCCTCTGCTTATGGACTGCCCCAAATGTTTACCACATGTTGTTTCTTGAGCTACCTCTGCTGAAACTCTTTTGCATGAGGAAATACATAATGGCATATAATTGTCTATACATCATCATTAAAAAGATATTTTCAAAATAGAGACCAGAAAAAGAATCATAACTGTAACTTTTTAGGAATTCTCGCACATATAGTGGTAACACCAGTAGGAATAAAATGAAATCTAGCATGTACTGAATGGATGTGTAGCTTCCATTTGATTTGGTTTGTAAAGTGTGTGTGGCCTGACCCAAAGTTAACATAATTAACTCCTGATGTTCACAATAAGACATGAAAAAAGGGTCCTGTAACAAGCAATGACCCTCCCCTGTGCTGTGCATGTCTAAGGACGTGGGGGTGATAACATAAAGGCCAGGACTGAATTGTCTCACACCTTTGTATTGTTTCTTTTTCTGTCTAAAGTCCCTTGTCCTGTATTTGTTTTACCTTCACTGTGCCTCAGTTCTTGTGGACATAAAGTATATTGACCATCTGATAGACCATTATTTTAATATGAGTTGTTTTTCTTTTTCATGAAAGGCTGTTAAAAGCTTGTATGATCTTTATTATTCTTTGCATCTTTAAGAAGCTCAGTGAAGAATTCATATTCTGAGCATAGGTCAGGCAACATTTGTCAGGGTAAATAATTTATTTTATGAGATCATCAGTTGTAGCTGAAGAAAAGCCTGGCCACTTTCTGGTTCATAAAACCTCCCACTGTGCTGCTGGTCTGAACGAATATCAGTAACTCTCATAATAGATTTTTTTTTGTCTCTCTGCAAACATCAACTTATTTAATTATGTAGTCCATCATGGCTACTCCACTATACTTTGAACACTGGCTAATATAAAAGCTGAAAATTCAAACCCTTGTGCTAGGCTTTTGAGGGTTATAAAGGTGAAAAAAGAAACAAGTTTGGCTCACCCTGCCCCCTTCCCCTGATTTATTTGTGCAGTCTCCGCAGGCAAGGAGGATGAAGGTGAGCACAGTTACTTGCTTGAGCATCTGTGGCAGGTTAGATGCAGGACAGTCATCACTGGGTGGAATCTCATGGTAGAGGCTCAGACTGTGCTGCTTTCCTTAGGAAATCAGACTGTCATAAGGTGCAAAAGCTGTTGCAAATTTTGTGGTGCAGACTGTGGTACCCCCTCCTGAAACCAGAACGTGGAGGAACTTCTCCAGCTGTCCTTTCCCTCCCTCTTATAGCACACAGCCCACACATTCATTTCTAATTTTCAGTCTCAGCTCATGAAGGCAGTATAAATTTACAGCTATTGAATAGCATTTAAAGATATTAAAGAGTTTACTCAGAAAATGTTTAACTGCTTTTCTCCCACTGCTGGCAAACAGTGACCTTTCCTTTTTAAACTCAAATGATGCACAGAGAAGTGACTGCACAAATGGCAACACTGTCAAGAACCTAAAGCTAACCCAGAGCTCACTGTCTGAACTATTCAGTACCAATCAGTTGAGCCCAGTCCTGACATGGCAGGGTGCAAATTTATAAAATACCACAAATAATGGATGCAGGGTAGGGGTAGCAGAGCACAGTAAGGATGCACTGATTTTGCTTGTAATTGAAATTTTGCAACAGAACATTGCATTGTTAGCATAACTGCAAAGTTTTCAGAAGGAAAGAAAAACATTTAAGGCTTGTATTCTGGTTTATGAAAGGCAAGAATTGATTCTCTTTGGTCCTGGCTGCAGTTTTATTGTAGGAAAGAATTCCAGCACCTTGTGCATGCATACCGAAATGTCATAAAAGTATTCATTGCAGAAAAGTAGGATGTCTTACTGCCCCCATCTTGCTGTCAAATGACATTGTTTACATACTGATTCCCTCCTCAGGGATATGCCTCAGTGGCATGTATTTTGGCTAATTAAGGCTTGAAAATTCAACTTTCTCATCTGCACCTTAAATCAATAAATGACAGTCAGGGTGAAAATTGATGCTCCTGTAAATATCTCTCTGTACCCCACAATGAGACCCATGCATTAACCTTCAAAGATTTCTACAGTAATGGATCAGAGTGCTTTAAACACTTATGAGTGATCTCTTTTAACTTCATTAATGACTCTACTAATTACATAGTTAATCATGTCATCTTGAAAGCTGAAAAAATAGATAACAAACCATGGTTCCTCTTTTCATAATTTTATTGCTCTTTTTAGTTTCACTGTAAAGATACAGTAGGCTAAAAAAAATCAACTATATGCAAGTATGTTTTGACCTTTTTAGAGGAAAACAATTGCTTTTATGGCAAGGAAAAAAAAAAGCTATTTGTATTTCAGGATTTCAGGTTATAATGTTCAGATTTATGCCTGTTCAGAAGCTCTTGCATGGGTTTATTTCCAGGGTATTCCATCAAAAATCAGGACAAAGCCACCATCATCTTGGGAGAACTATAATGCAAATGAAGAAAAGGCATTGAACTAAGCTTCGTACAGAATGGATCGCACAAGGAACCCCAGTCCTTGCACAGAGGGAGTATAGAGCAGACAAGGTGCTCTTTCTCCTCATACTGCTGTTTCAGGTGCTTTCCTTTCTACTAGACCTTTGCTATCCAAGGGATAGTCATAAAAACTGAAATAACATGTTCCCTGACCTGCTGTCCCAGAACCTCCCTGATATTTGTGGTATGCCTGGGTGTGCATCTGAAGATACGTATTGACATCAATACAAAATTAGCCTACCATAAAACCTGTAGTCCAACTCCACATTATTCTATATATAAAATTAGATAAAAAAGAATTTGTTTGCTTCTTGCTTTCTTATTGCTTAGGTGGTAGCAGAGCTGCACATGCCCTGATGCTTTAAGAACAAATAAGGAAATTATGCTTGTTGACATACTACTATCTTGAGATAGTCTGGAGATGTGCCTATACATAAGACCAGATCAGCAGATATTTCACCCATGGGAAGGGCCTTAAACTGTCAATGCCTTAACAACCTGCAGCAAAAGGAGTATCTGCAAAACAAAGAAAGCACTGAAGGAGTATCGTCTTCAATTGATACTGTCTCTTTCCTTTTATTAAAGCAGTTGTAATGAAACCCTGTTTTTCTGCAACAGGCCTAGTGTTTGATTTATTGTCAAGATCTGAGCAGAGCATGCCAAGCCAGACTATTCCTAGTAAAGATCCTGTGTGGGGGCAATTTCTAACTAGTAAAACACAAAACAGAAGGCATGAAGAGAAGGATTTGTACCTTGATCTTACAACAACAGGCATCGTGCAAGCAACAAAGCCCATTTGCCACACTTTTTCAGACCACATTTGCTGTTGAAAAGACTCATGAAAATGAAGAGGGGGAAAAGATCCCATCCATGAACTCATGTTAAGAGTCCAGTCTTAGGCACCTATGCTGTAAAACACTGAGCATGCCCTATGTCTTTCCTCATGCCTATGTGAGAACATGGAGCCTACATGTTCTTCTCATCTTGCTAGGCCAGAGTTCAAAGTTTAGCTGCATTGCTGCCAAGATCATGGTCTTCTTTTTTCTCAAAGGAATAATCATAGATGTGCCAAATGCCTCTGTCTTCTGGACCACTCATGACATTCATGATACAACAAGTAATGACAGTCCTCTGGGCGGGGGGGGGGACTGTCTCGCATTTTCTGCTTTGGGCTCAGATTTCTTGTCTTTCTGAAGGGTCAAAACAAAACCAGGAAATATTAGTTCTGCACCGGGTAAGTTCTGCTTGGACCTTACTTGGACAGAGACAAGAGAAGTAGCAGATGATTAACATAAATAAAACAAGAGGTTTCAGCAATGATGTTTCAACCTTAAAAATGCTTCTTTCCAGACAACAAAAATTTACTTACAAGAAGTATTAAAAAGGCATAAATAGCCATGCTGTTGCTCCTCAGGTTTTATCCTGATTATGACTTTGTCTCAGGTATTACCTTTTAGTGTGCATGTTAGTCGCTTCTCAGATTGGTGGTTGTTGAACCATAGCCCATATAAAAGTATAAGAAAGCCTCTTCATTTAGTAGCAATTCAAGCTCCAAGCTCTAGGGGGAAAAGAGCAACCTAGTTGTTAGATAACAGAATCATAGAGTATCTCAAGTTGGAAGGTACCCATAAGGATCATCGAGTCCAACTCCCTGTTCCTCACAGGACTACCTAGAACTAAACCATATGACTAAGCGTCGTCCAGACACTCCTTGAACTCTGACAGGCTTGGTGCCGTGACCACTTCTCTGGGGAGCATGTTCCAGTGACCGACCACCCTCTCAGTGAAGAGATGTTCTAACATTCAGTCTGAACCTCCCCTGATGCAGCTTCATTCCATTTCCTCATCTCCTATCGCTTGTCACCAGAGAGAGGAGATCAGCACCTCCCCCTCTGCTGCCCCCCTTGAGGAAGGTGTAGACTGCAATGAGGTCACCCCTCAGCCTTCTCTTCTCCAAGATGAACAAACCAAGTGACCTCAGCTGCTCCTCGGAAGTCTTGCCCTCGAGGCCTTTCACCATCTTGGTTGCCCTCCTCTGGACACACTCTAATAGTTTGATGTCCTTCTTATACTGAGGTGCCCAAAACTGCACACAGTACTTGAGGTGGGGCCGCACTAGTGTAGTGTAGAGTGGGACAATCACCTCCCTTGACCGGCTAGCTATGCTGTGCTTGATGCACCCCAGGACACGGTTGGCCCTTTTGGCTGCCAGGGCACACTGTTGACTCATATTCCACTTGCTATCAACCCAAAGCCCTAGATCTCTTTCTACGGGGCTGCTCTCCAGCCTCTCATCCCCCAGTCTGTACGTATAACCAGGATTCCCCTGTCCTAGGTGCAGAATCCGGCACCTGCTCTTGTTAAATTTCATATTTTCATAGTTTTCATTTATTTTTATTCCTTTTTCTTTTCTTCCTTTGTCTGGTATTAGCTTGATACATTAAAAATCGAGCCGGTTACAGGGGACAAGATTTTCATTTTAACAAAAGCTGAATTTGTTTTAGAAGGATTGGATATTCAAAACAGGAAACATAAAGGTATATTCAGTTCACTATGAGTTGAAATTACTTGTTCAGCTAACCCTCTAGGAATTCATTGTTTGGATAAATGTGCCTTAGCTTGATCTACTTTCTCAGATGTCAGATACCCTAGTACACCTGGTCCTTAAGAGACAAAAAAGGAACAATACATGAAATGAATGATAGCGATTTTACAAGATGGTCTGATTACTTTTGGAAGTCCTGATGATACTTTCCCAAAAGCCCTACTTATCTGGGAATACTTGTGAAAATCTTAACAGCTCCAACACTATTTGTGGTGCATTTTATACACTTTTGAGTACTTTGGATTTCTGATTTTCAATAGATCAACTACATCTGATAACTGAAATCAGAATGAAGTTTTTTTGATTTGTAGAGTTTGTGTCAATGAAATCGGTTGGTGCTGATATCTTCCAGCACCAACCAAATACTTGATTTATGTATTCCATCTTCTGTAGGTGAAAAATAGCTTTCTTGGTGCCTCACAGACTTTGGAATAATTCACTCAAAAGGAAAAGGGGAAACTTTCGCATTCCTTGTGCATCCAAAGCTGCTTCTCATTTTGTTTATACTCTGTAGGGAGCACATGAACACTACAGAGTAAAGATCAGATGTGACAAACAGTTATTCTTAATCATTCCTATAGCTCTCTCAGTAATTTGAGCTGTGCCTTTTAATATCTTAAGATGCCTAAACGTACACATACATAATCAGAATGAATAAAAAAAAAATTAAAAGCAACCTATAAACCTTTATTGACAACAAGCTTATACATAAGGACTATCTCTAGTTTCCAACTCATTAGACTGTATATTTGAAATATAACTGGAAGTAATTTTTACTTGATTGTCCTGGCATGTAAAAGCATCATATGTAAACTAGAGAGTAAATGCAAGGAAATTCAACTCTATGCTTTCAAGATTCATTTAAAATTCTCAACAAGCAGTTCAAAAATTGTAGAATCAGAACACCTGAGAAAAATTACCTTGATTTTACTGTTAAGTGGTTGCTATATAATAGGTTTATTCATTTTCCTGAAGCAGCCTGATGCTTTCCTTGTATTGTCTTTTCAATGCAATCGTGGGCGTAAATCCTGGTGGGAACATTTGAGCTTTGAGAAAGGGACTGTCAAAATAGATACAAAGATATTTTCAGAGACAATTTAGAACAATGAATACTTGAATCTTGCTCTATTTGAATCAAAACAAAGTAAGCAAAGTCTTCAGAGTTTATTGACATTATCAGTTCATCTGAAATGTTTATACTAATTACTTGCTTAGAGTAGGTTTGTTTTGTATTATTCTTGATAAAATGAAACGCATCTCTTGGGATGAAGAGAGGCTGATGCTACCTCCAAAGAAATAAATGATCCTGAAAGATAAGTTTGGTTTTCTGTGCCTCAGCCTTCCAGATTGCCAGCAATGGAAAGAGGATAGTTGCTAGCTCCTGTTGCCAGCTCTGTCCATGGTGTATGGGCAACCTGCAAGAAGACCTTGTGTATGCCCTTTGCTTTACAATTGTAAAAGAGAGGAAGTGATACCGTGCCATGTGTAACGTACTCTGAGGCATGTGGGTGAAGATCCTGATTATCATTAGTGCTTCTACTCTTCAAGATGTTCCACTGTCTCTTTGTATGAGTAAAGAGTATTTAGACAAAAAACAAGTGAAATTATACTGCTATTGGAACACACTATCTCCTCCTTTAATATTTTTATGTGAAAATTATTATATGTTAGTGGTTACATAGACAGTGTGCTGAGTTGTGAAGTATTTCCAAGAACGCAAAGCTATGGTTCTAAAATTGCTTTGCCTCAGCTGAAAATACTCTTAATTCAATAGACAGGATACCAAACATAAATTATTTTAATAGAATGTATTGTGCTGGGAAAGGAGACTACACCAAGCTAGGAATATTGATGTGGGTAAAATGAGATTGTCACTCTTCCTGACAAAAATGTTATTTCTCTTGAGAACAAACCTCTATCAATATACTTTAGTAGTTACGACCTCTAGCAAATAATCATGTTATTGTCTGAACACAATAGGCAGACATAAAAGACAACATTCTCCTTTGTTTCACAAGTTAAGTGAAGATTCTAGTAGAGCTTCTGAACTCGCCTCATTTTATTTTAATCCCCAAAACTTATTTTGACTCTCTGCACATCAATTCTTAATTTTTATGTAGCTCCTATTTCTTTAGATTTTAGCCATTCTTTCTTGTCTTTCAGTTGCTTCTTTTCTTAATATTCCTGATATTTACATGGGGAATATAGTTTAAATGCCAAATCCCACCTGTCTTTAGTATCATGTTAATAGAAATTCCCTGGTAACTCTCCTTGCACTGTTTTCAAATTCTACCCAATAATGCTTGAAATTTGCTTCTTTGTTCTTGGACTTTTAAATTTCTCTGCCTCTCCTTTTTGTCTTCTGCATGTCCCATTCCATTTTTCTATTCTCCTTTATCTTTCACAAACCCTTTTGACTGCAGTGCAGTGAGCCTGCTTCCCAAACTGAAGCAGAGGTTGAGCTGTGACTCATTTATCTCAAAGGTGGAGTCCCATATCACCTATAGCTTCTGTTGCCTGGAATGCTGTCCTGACAGTAGCCAAAATGCTGCTTTCATTTCCCCCAGACACCCATAGCCCCTCAAGGGAATGAAAGGCATCCTAAATATGCACCTTCAGCTGTCAGGAAAGGCCATGGGAAATACTACAGCTAGGGGCACCAAAGAGCCCTTTTGTCCATGGAAAGTGTGTTATGAGTGGTTATACAGACCCTACAACGTATTTTGTTGCTGAGAGGAGACTCAGCAGTCCCATCAAAGGAAAGATCAAAGGAGGGTAAGTATGCTGATAGTTTAGGTGAGGGGTGATCAAATAGGGGAAGCTTACTTGTGAACAAAAGATGGGGATTAGGCTGTCAACCTTGAAAAATCTGGTAAGGGAGAATGTGGAACATGCACTCAAGTCAAAGTAAATCTTTGTGGCATAAGGAATAATCCATATGCTTCCTGCCATCAGAAACCTTCCCTCTTGCTTTGCCTCTCACATTAAATATTGACACCTTCTGCTGAGCAGTAGAAATATTGGGAGCCCTCTGTCTGGGTCTGCTTTAAGAGACATTATTGATATAGAGTGTGCACATTTTCTTTGTGTAATTTGTGGGTTTGATTTTCTCATACATAAGTATTTGCACAGAGGGAAGGGGGTCAAACAGCATTGTCAGCAGTCTCTTAAGCTGTAGCGTCCTGAACAGTCCTGAAAATATCATTCTGACCAAAGAATCAATTCAAGTTACAGAGATTACAGAAAACTTCAAGGCACAAAACTTTGACAGAAAATGTATGCAAGAGTACTAAATTCTACTAATCAGTAATTATTTTGCCCTTGTGTTGATTTTTATCCACCTCCTTTTAGAGAAATCTGGAAAAAAAGGTCAGTCAACATAGAAATATCCCTTCCTGACAGTTCCAGAAGAAAACATTGATTTTTTTTCAATGTAAAGCTAAGATGAAAAACACAGTCAAATGCTCCATTTGTAGAATATTTTCAGATGTTCTGGATTTTGTTGTGCTTCAGAATAAGGCAAACTTATTCTACCTTCTTACAGTAGGAGTCTGGCAGATCTAGGTCTAGACAATGCCTTTGTTGCTTGCAAAATTTTCTCACATAAGTTGTGTCATCTAGCTGTTTATAATGCAGGATTTGTGGTCACATACTAAGAGCAAGTACTTATAATATTGCATGTAACATTCTTATTGCTCAGATTTCCTGTGCCTTTGCTCCCATGAATTTGCTTACATAGCTTGACTTACACAGAGACTTGGTAAACTGATAGAAAGTTTTGTACACAGGATTTTATCCATATTTAACTTCAGGCTGTGTCTCATGCACTAACATGCCACACAAAATCAGATACAATTTAAGGAGTAAAAGACTAGGATCCCTCTTAATTACCCTTCTTTTTTGAAAATAAGAAGTCAAGCAAAGGTAGTGAATGAATGGTAACAGATTTCGTTGATTTCCCATGGCACTCTTCCAAAATGAGAAACACATTTTTAGGATACAGACATAACATTTAGATGAAGGATTATCATCCATCTAAACTTTGGCTGAATTAGGACCAAAGATTTTGTACCCTATTAAACACAAGTATGAAATTTTGAATAGGAGATAAGATACCAAAAATATTCCCCACTGATGTCTACAGGGTTCAGACAAGAGGACTTGATTCAAGCCCACAGACACTACATTAAAACATTTATTCAGCATTTTCACAAGTGCCGTTTTGTGTGAAGTCAAGAAAAACATTTAAGTACTTTAAGAAAGACAAGCTTTACCTGTTTAAAGCTCATTTTTGAAAATATATTGATATCCAAAACAGAAGTAATTTATTCAAACTTTTAAAAAACCCTAAAAATAGAATCTTGCTGTAGTGTTACTACGAATATTTGTAAGATAACTGAGCCTATGCAAAAATGGCACAAGTTGCTCAGTTGATTGACTTATGGTACAAATGCAAATCAGAACTTTAGCAATGTATTAAGGCAAATATGGAAATATAAAGATTTTCTGAAGCCTGTTATTTACTTAACAGGGTCTATCATGTAGATGTGTAATCAGGGATTTCTTAGAAAGTTGCGTTTTTTAATTGTATCTAATACAGCATAATTGTCTATTAAGTTAATGAGTACGTAGGGATTCCTAAATCTGCAGATTGCATGGTTGCCACATGTGTATATTAAAGCCATATGCTCAAAATCATCAGGATGATACTGAAAACCTCTTCAAGACAGGATGCTACTTCTCTCACTTAAACAGCAGCTATGTTTGTTAGCAATTCTTTTTGCCATTGATTGGAATAGCCAAACTGAATGTCCTTGACCTTTAAAGGGTAAGAGTAGGGACATTTTTGTAAAAAAAGCCCTTTTCAAATGAAATAGGATACTCCAAATAATGGGCACATAAAACCAGCAATACCTTTTGAAACCTGTGTAATAATTTTTCATAGATATTAGCAAGACCCTGTTCCATAGTGAGGTCACCTAAACTGTGTCTGAAGAGTTAAATACTGGTGCTTCACTTACTTACTTAAAAAAAAATGTAAGGCAAGAAGTAAAGTGTCAGAACTATGAAACCAATCAATTGTTAAATCCGTTTTCTCCCTCTCAGTGTGTTCAGCGATGGGTGATTAGTTTATATGAAATTTCTCTGAATCCAGAGCTGATAGCAGATGTTGTGCTTGGTCAGTGCGATTGCTGATCTAAAAGGATTTACTCTTATCTTCTCAAGCTGGCCACAGTTCTGTCCTGAAATGCCATTTCTGCCTTGAGAAAAGGCAGTCTTGAGGAAGGCAGCGTCTCCTCCCCCAAAACTGGGTGCCAGCCCTCCCTTCCTTTTGTGGCTTTGCTGCTGTGTGTTTGCATCTGAAACTGTTCAAGTATCTTAATCTGCTGTGAGAGATTGCGTTGAGAGTTGCACTGGAAAATATCATGTGGCCTCTGAGACAGTATTAAGTATTCTGGTATTTCACTCCATTCTCTCTGGTAGGTACTGTCTGGACTGTTTTGCATTGATTTTCCAATTTATTTAAGAATAGGAGATACTTCCTTTTCTCAGATCTGGTTGGATTTTTACTCTGTGTCATAAATGACATTTCCAGGACACAAAAATTTTAATTTAGTAAGAAAAGGTTATTTTATTTTGTCTAGCAATTCCACTGCTGATAGCCATGTTCAAGAAGCAGTCAGATTTTCCTTCGTTATTATCTCTCCGTGTGCCAGACAACACATTAGTAAAAAGCACCTTTGGGCCATGTTGTGCCATCAACCTTTTGAAGCGCTTTGAAAGTGCATTGAAATCAACAGGGAGTCCTATTTAATAGGCAATTGTACTGCCTCAGGATAGTTGCTAAGAGCCACACTATTTTCTTGGATAAGCAAGAGAAAGGAAATTGGCACATAATTAAAAAATACAGTTCTTTCCATACAGTTTGTTCAAACTAAAGCAGTCCTGTTGCTCTGGATGGAATTTTGTTGGGTGGGTGCAGAGGAATAATCAGGAAAAGAGGGCGACCTTGGGTGGCGCTGCTCATAGCACGTGAACAGCTTCCAGAAATGTTTTTGTTTTTAATCAGGAAGTGAAGGGCTGGCAGCTGGTTGCCGTGGGCTATAATTCAGCAAAGCACTTAAGCATGTAAGCAAATGAGACTTAAGCAGGTCCTCACAGTGCTGACTCAGCAAAACCTGCCCCTTCCCCTCAGCGAAGCTCTGCCTCTCGACTGCAGATAGATGGTCTCTGTTACTGCGGTGCCTGCACCCCTCGTGCTCTCCAGTCTACCGTCCCTCAGGAAAGAACTGAAAGGTAGGCTTTCCTTTCACAACCCGGTAATGGAAGTGGACAGAAAGGCAGGGCAGAGAGAGATTTATGTCTCTTGCCAAGTTCTCACAAAGCCACATTGAATAGCAAGCTCGTCGAGATGCCAAGCAGCAGCACAAACACTACACCACTTTCTCTCACTCACTTTGTTTGACCTGAACAGGGGCTTGGTTATTCATGTCCTTAAGTCTCCAGCCAAACAGAGCTGCCAAAGAGCTTTGTGTTGACCAGAATGTTCTCCGTGTTACTGAAGAGTGAAGCATGGTGAGATTATATTTCCTTATGTGCCTCTGAAGATAAGAGAAAGCTTCTCAGAGCCTTCTGCAACCTGAGCAGAGACTCAACATTTTGTACACAGAGGAAGATGTTGGTAGGACTTTCCTGCACTGGAAGACAGACACAAAGAGAAAAAGCTTTATTAAGTGTTCTGAAAGGATCAAAGTCTTCTTTAACAATAAATATGTAATTTGAACATCTGACTAGGGAACCTTTTGTGGTACGAAACAGCCCAAAAGAAACCTTTATATAAAAATACTATATAGGATTTATAAAACGTATGGGAAGTAAAAGGTTCTAACATGGCTAGGAACACTGTATGTCAGTTCAAAAGCACTTTGGAGCCTAGGTTTAGTATTTCAGGAGTTGAAACCACTGAGCTGAGGGACTTTACCCAAAAACAGACTTGCCCCTGGTATTGCGCATCTAGCTGCGAGATGTCAGTATAGTTCACAGTGCTGAGTTAGGGACTTTTTTCCCTATGCACTAAATGGGAACAGCACATGAGACTGGGCTGCAGAGCACCTCTCTGTAGACAGCTAAGATGGACAAGGGGACAAAAAGACAGTGTTAGGCCTGAAACTGCCCATGGGTGAGCAGAAGCTTTGGAGTTTGATGCAAGCTTGCACCAATTTAGTGGGGAGACCTCATCAGCCTTGGAGAACAAAACCTGCAGTTCACTCTCTGCATCCTTTCAGTTGAAGATGGACAGCCCTGCAGAGCCAAGGGCCAGGAGAGCAAGCAAGGTGACTTCTTTCCCCTTCTCTTCATAGCTGCAGGATGGATGCAATCCAGCTAATCAGCTCTCTACACACTGAAACAGTCATTTTGCTTAATATCTACCTACTGTGTAGCAGTTTTGCCCAGCTCTGCCCCATGACTCAGGACCAGTAGCACAATAAGCCTTACAATTACTGGTATTTGAATGTTTTTAGAAGGACTAAAGAAGGTCTTTGAAAACAGCGTATTAAGTTTTGAGGCTGTTCACACTGTACAAACACAATTCTGAGGAATTTGCTTACCAGAGCTAGAATCTAACAGGACGTGATGCTCTATGAATACATTTTAGCATAGCAATATTATTTGTAGACCAGGTTAACAAATCCCTTTTATGAGATTGTTGCTTTTATTATCTAAAATTTATTATCTAAAGACCCTGCTTATTCAAGATTTCTGAAAATTCTTTGTATCTTTCACTCTGATTGTTTGTATTACTATGCAACAGATTATTAGAATGCCAGATGGAAATGAAATATGACCCCTTATAGATGTGTTTGTAATATAACCAGTAATGTACATGACAAGCTTGAGGAATGAATGAGCACAAAGATTGTGAAAGATATTTCATACCAGTTTCCATGTAGTATGTCTTCCTTTTAATTCTGATGTGTTCTTTGGTAATATTGTAATGGATAGCAAACCAAGATTTGTCATGGTGTTCAGATAAAAACTAAGACTCAATTATTTACTCACTGGAAATGAGAGAAGCACAGTAAAAAACAAGGTGGAATACTACTTCTCAGAAGTCTTGGTTGTCAAAAGTAATTATTTTTTTATAATATTCAAAAATAAAAATTGTCAAAAAATTAATAACAGATTTTGAGCATTTAAAATAATAGTGATCTCATGCATGATAAATTACTTGTAAGAAATGAAAATTCATTTGTCCTTATAAAAAGAATTGCAAACACTACATCTTGGAGTAAAGGCCAAAATTTTAATCTCCATCCCACAGTTAAGCTTATTTATTTGAATAATTAATGCCAGATCTAACAGGTACCTACCTAAATGTCATTCTCTCTATATGACTTTTATTACAAAATGAGAGTTTCTTTGGTCCTACAGTATGGTATCTATGTATAATGTTTCAAAGCCTTAAAATGTTGTTAATATTGATACTTTGTGTATTAGTCCTACTTTTACTAAAAATAGCAGTGCCAAATAACTGCAAAAAACCTTTAACTAGACGCTGAAGTTAGTTTTCTTCCTGCTATGAACAGAACAAATCATCATCTATAAGACCATGTTCCTGTCCTGCCAGCAGAAGGAATACGACCAAGGAAGAGCCTTGGCCATAGAATCATAGAATCATAGAATCATTAAGGTTGGAAAATACCTCTCACATCATCAAGTCCAACTGTCAACCCAACACCACCATGCCTCCTAAAACACGTCCTGAAGTGCCACGTCTACATGTTTTTGAACTTCACCAGGGATGGTGACTCCACCACCTCTCTGAGGAGCCTGTTCCAATGTCTAACCACTCTTTCAGTAAAGAAATTTTTTCCTAATATCCAATCTAAACCACCCCTGATGCAACTTGAAGCCATTTCCTCTTGTCCTATTGCTAGTTACTTAGGAGAAGAGTCCAAGACCCACTTCACTGCAACCTCCTTTCAGGTAGTTGTAGAGAGCGATAAGGTCTCCCCTCAGCCTCCTCTTCTCCAGACTAAACATTTCCAATTCCCTCGGCTGTTCCTCATAAGACTTGTGCTCTGGACCCCTCACCAGCTTCGTTACCCTTCTCTGGACACGCTCCAGCACCTCAGTGTCCTTCTTGTACAGAGGGGCCCAAAACTGAACACAGTAGTCGAGGTGTGGCCTCACCAGTGCCGAGCACAGGGGCACGATCACTTCCCTACTCCTGCTGGCCACACTATTCCTGGTACAAGCCAGGATGCTCTTGACCTTCTTGGCCACCTGGGCACACTGCCGGCTCATATTCAGCCAGCTGTCAACGAGCACGCCCAGGTCCTTTTCCGCCAGGCAGCTTTCCAGCCACTCTTCCCCAAGCCCGTAACGTTGCATGGGGTTGTTGTGATGAAAGTGCAGGACCCGGCACTTGGCCTTGTTAAACCTCATCTAATTGACCTCGGCCCATCAATCCTGCTTGTCCAGATCCTTCTGCAGAGCCTTCCTACTCTCGAGCAGATCGACACTCCTGCCTAATTTAGTGTCATCTGCAAACTTACTGAGGACGCACTCAATCACCTCATCCAGATCATTGATAAAGATGTTAAACAAGACTGGCCCCAAAACTGAGCCCTGAGGAATACCGCTTGTGACTGGCTGCCAACTGGCTTTGACTCCATTCACCACAACTCTCTGGGCTTGGCCATCCAGCCAGCTTTTTACCCAGCGAAGAGTCAACACTGTCCCCTCTGAGTCTTAGCTATTGGTAACTACAATAGGCATTTAATTTAAGTCAGTAATTGAAGAGTTTCTGGTCCAGAATCTGGACCAGAAGCCACTAATTGCAGGCATCTGGATGCCACCTCCACCTGCCTTCAGTCTTACATTTTACCTAGACAAAAGAACTTGTAAACTAAGACAGTGTCTCCCACAAGCTAGAGGTGTGATCTGGAGAAGAACCAGGCATTTATCAAAAAAAGTCAAGGGGACTTAGAGATAAAATTAAAGAATGAGCCAAATATTAAGAAGTTGGGTTCTTAATTTTCACCTGTGGTAGAACTTTTGCTTCTGGAAACTCTCTGTTATAAAGATCTTTTATCGTCATTCATGGTTACTATTGCACACTCATATAGAAATATAATCACCCTTTCAAGTTTTTGTTCTTTTACTAATTCTTCAATTTCACCCTGCCAAAAAACATGCTATCACGAACCTTACAATTAGGTAGCAATCTTGTTGGAAATTTAATTGGAGAACTTTAATTCTTAGGCAGTTCAGAATGATTCTTTCTGATCAATTTTATCATGTTCCTCTCCACCGAAGTGCTTCACAGTCATTAACTGTTAGAATATAAAACTCTTCTGTGGGCATGGGATTACTTCTGTTTTGTGGATGGGAGAACAAAGCAGAAAAGGGGCACTAGGAATTGGAGTGATTTTGCCTTGTTTTCCCGCCTAAACAAATCAGGTGTATAGTTTAAGCTGGTCATCTAAAGTCCCTCTCATTTGTGGTTATTTTAGATGCTTATACAGTGGGGTAAATTGTGCTCTGGGGAGGCCTGATTCTTTCCAATGACTCTGGGCAGAGGTTATAGGAGGGCATCCCACGCTAAGCAGCTTGTTTAAAATACAGACTAGGGGATGAACTCAGGTGTGCTGTGTACAAAATGAGTGCATGGTCCAGGAAATCATCTATCAGGCACTGGCTCAGTTTTCAGTGTTTTTATGAGTGTTACCATACAGGCTGCATTTTGGATGGTGTAGTTAGGAGACCTGTTTTGTAGTTTCAGAGTAGAATACATTTTAGTTGCATTAAAATAGTTGCCGATTTCCGCTGGGATTAGACCACAAGAACTGACCCTGAACTGGATGTGTTGTATTCAACGAGATCCAAACAGTGAAATGCATTAGCTTGGGATGGCAGAAAGATGGGAATACCTTCCTCCAGCATAACAAACTCATAATCAGGACCTAACTCAGCAACAGATGAGGTAGAAAGTTACCCAAAGCAGCAGGCACCTAGGAGGAAGCATAGCTCCTTTGCCAAGTGAGAGCCCTGGGAAGCCAGACTGGCCACCGCTCTTGGTACATGGGAAGGAGCTGTTGTGTTTGGTGTAATGACAACTCCTGAGGAGGGTGGCCCTTCCCAAGGCGGGAGGATCCTCTCCAGCCCTCCTGTCCTCTCGGAAAGCTGGGAGGAGAAGAAAAAGCTAATTGAAGTGTCCACCACCCTCTTCCCCTCTGTTTTTCCCCCCATTCTCTATCCCAGGTCAGCCAGACCTCCTGTTTTCTCCTTTCCAATGAGTTTTGCCCACCCTTTTCAGAATCCTTGGGGCAGCTCTGTAAGCAGTGAAAAATATATGTCCCTGCAAACAGTCAGTGAGAAAAAGAGAGCCTTTATTCACCACATGACCACAGAAGAATCTCCTCTGAGGAGCAGAGAAAACTCCCAGTCAGGGACAGTTTTGTTATCTTCCCTGAAAAAAAAATGAAGATCCATGTATTAATTGCCTATTCAGTATAATTTAGCAGCTCTTTTGGATTGTCATTTTTCAGCCCATAACTCATGAAGTACATCATTAGCTGTTAGGACTGGTAGTTGGTTAGACTGTAACATTACAATTTCATGAACAGGCACTTAAATGACAGGGTTTTGTTTTGTTCAGTGACTGGATGATTGAAGTTTTTTGATCTGAGGAGAACTCCATTTAATTGATAGAGAATTTGACTCTTACACAGGGAGGATGAGTGTAGTTTACAAAGAAGAAAAAAGGCAAAGGCAGGCAACAGGATGATAAACTTTTAAAGTACTTCCAACTTACTCATTTCTGTTTCATGCATGTTATAATTACTAGGAAAATTGTATTATTTTAATATTGCTGAGTAAGGTGAGATTCAAAGTTTCTCTGTAGTCACAGACAGGTAAAGGACTGCTGTTGGCAGGCAGCATTCATATTGCCTTTAAAGCTCAGGACTACATGTTTCTGTGGGAGCTGTTTTAGAATTATGCCCATGTTACATTACAATGGGTAAAATACACCAATCCTACTAAAGAAAGCAGTTGCTTTTCTTCAATGTACTGCATTAATGTGGTTAATAATCTCTTGGATCTAGAAGAACACTTTTCTGGTGATATATCCCCCATTTGACACATATTCTTAAAATGTCTCAAAGACATTTCCTGTTTTCCACATGCTAGGGGTAGACACCAACCCCTCCGCTAATGACCACACACACAACTGGCTACAGTGCAAAGCACAAAGCTCAATCCCAGCTATGAAGAGTGCAGCCAAGTAGCTTATTTCTCATTCAGTCAATTGTCTCCATACCAGCCCTCCAGTTGGGAGCTGCAGCACGGCTTCTCACTGATGGGTTAAATTTCCTGTTCAATACAGAATAATATTCTTCCCACTTAATGCCTTGCAGCACATTCAGCAGCACACATATGCACATTTTCCTTCCATTAGCTGTAAAGCACATCTGGGATGCCTGTGTAAATTCTTAAACGTGAATATGTTGTAACAAATCTTTGTGGACCTTTGGCACTCAGGTGTGCTCCTTAGTTTTGCCCTGCATGCCAGAGTCTTGCTGGGTATCTCTGGTCATCAAAAGATGTTTTAGCTCTCTTTTGGACTCTGTGTCAAGAGCTCTTAACCTAGCATGAGTGTCTTCTGTGGGGACACATTTGGAAGAATTAGAGATTGTTTTCGATGAAATACAAATTTCCCTTAAAAAGTACCTTTCAGGAGTCAAGTTGTTCATTACTGGATTATAGACAATTATAAGGGTGCAAACAGGGTTAAACCAAGTTCAGTGTATAATTTTCATGTTGTTGATGTTTTTCAAGCTTCTTTCAATATTGATCACATGCCAGAATAATGAAAATGTAAGTATGTTCAATCACTTACTTTCAGAAAAATAAAAAATGCCATTTCTATTCTACAGTCCTTTGAGTGGCTCTCCTGAGATGTTATATCATTGTGTAAACATTCCAGACTGTCTAAAGCACCCCTTGCTAATCATTATTTTATTCCTACTTTTAAACTGACATGAGGGGAAAAAAGAACAAAGTCTAAAGTCTTGAAGACCTGTAAAACTTGTCAAAATAACATTTTCAATCACTTTATTAGAAGAACAGAGCAGAACAGTGATGGTGAGTGGAATTCTGTACCAATGTACTTACTTCTTTGAGAGTTATTGATTACCTCAGAAAGTCAGAATCGCAAATGTATTTGAATTAGGGTATTAGCTAACTAATCCCAGATCAATTTTCTCTTAACTGATAAGCCTTGTAAGGAAAATTATAAAGGAATGTTTTAAATAGGAACAAACTATGGAAGAGGAAATGCAGAGGGGAAGGTTTTGGTAGAAGGGTAGAAAGCTATCATTTCACCAGGAAAGAAGAGAAGTTTTGTGATAATCTAATGATAACAATTACAAGTGATAATAATATTAAAAACATTAAAATGTTTATTAAAAACTCAAAATTAGAAATAGAGGGGAACTGATATTATTTAGAATTTATTAAATGCAATACAGAGAGAAGTGTAGCTAAATACAGACAAAAATCCATGTCAGGAGATAATAATTTATGAAGGTATATTAAGAATGAAGAATGGTAAAATTATTCATAAATGATGAAAAAAGCATATATGTTCAATAAATGTGTCTGCTCTTTATTTGCAAAATAACAGCGTTGTGTGATTTGATTTCAGAAGAAGACCATACACTTTCCAATTTTCTAGTACCCAGGAGAGATGTGAGTCACATTTAGTCAGAGATAGATATCTTAAATATCAGCCAGTTGATAAATTTAATCCAATCTGTTTGAGATAATCTTTGGTCTTCTAATATATCACGGAAACTCAAACAGAAGCAGAATAATGTACTTAAATTTGAAAAGAGCAAGGACCTGAAGAACTGTTGGCTGACCAGAGTGAAATTAAAGGGAGAAGGTTGGAGGTTGGTAGAAGCTTTGCCTGATGACAAAATCAAAATGTACGGGTACAACAGATGTAAGTCCTTCAACAGAATTTTGTGAGGAGTAAGTCCTATTTCCATTCTTTGAGGTTCAAAAATTTGTTAATAGCGGCAACGTAATAAACTTTTATAAGTTTGGTATTACAATTAAAACATTAGGACTCTAGAGCACTTACAAAATTCATGCTAAACTTGAAGGGGCCAGTTGAGAGCTATTGCCAATGGGTAGTTGCCTTAAAATAAAGGCCCGGGGAGGATTAGGATCAGCCTGACACTGAGCATTTTAATCAGTGAAGGTGTCAGTGATAAACATTGCCCAAAATGTGACCATAAATGGTACAAGGACTTGTGGAAGACTAATGTGAGACCCATCACACAGAAAGATCTGTATTACATGGTAAGTCAGACCCCATCCAAACAAAAATGGAGGTTTTAAACACAGATGAATGTGAAAATCTTGGTTTAAGAGTAGCAGGTACCTGTAGAAGTGAGGATGATACACTTGTAAGGAATCACTTGAAAAAGATCTAAGAGTCCAAGGGGGAAACTGGTCCAGTTCCTGACTGGGGACATGCCAGAAGGGTTGAATGCAGCTCCTGGATGAATACACAAGGGACTAATGAGTAGGAGGAGGGAGAGAATGCTTTTTTTGGAGACTGGCACAGTCAGAGCATTAGAAGGATTCCCCACAGAATTCTCATGCGCACATTTAACAAATGCTTTGGGGGGGAAATGATTGGGAAGAAGTCTTGTGATTTGAATGAGGTAAAGAAAAAAGCTGGACTGAAAATTCACCATGGCAGACAAAAGCTAAGAGATAACATAAACAATTGCTGAATGTAGAGCACCAAATTGTGGCTTGTATTGTTTGATTTATAGAACTTGACAAAAATTCCCTGTGAAATGCAGCGAGGTGGCTCTTAGCTTTGCAAACACATTTTCTACAACACAAAACAGTCAGTGTATATTCCCTAGACTAAGAATGGAGAAGGGATAACATTTTCTGTTATTTATTTTTAACTGCAGCATTATTAAACAGAATGGAAACAGCTACAGTACTGATGTTAGGAATGCAGAATTCAGCACTTGTTGAAATCAACACAAATATTCCTACTTCTCACCTGCCTCTAATTGTTAGTGTGGTGCAGAATTACCATATATAGCAGTGGATGAGATCCAGGTCCATAAGTAAAGCTTCTAGATGCTATTATAGGGAGTGTTTTGACTGTACAGAGCTCAATAGC
>WAAD01016172.1:1224-13471 GCA_013389945.1 Fregata magnificens
TATCAATTTTTAAAGCTATAAAATTTTATTTTATTTTAACAAAGTCACTCTTTATGCACTACCACCAGCTTAAAACCAATATCCTGTCAAGTTCAAGGAGCATCTGGACGACACTCTTAGTCATATGGTTTAGTTTTAGGTAGTCCTGTGAGGAGCAGGGAGTTGGACTCGATGATCCTATGGGTCCCTTCCAACTTGAGATATTCTACAATTCCATGATAATTGAATCCTGATACAATTCCACAATTACACATGTGGTCTGAGGTACAGGCCTACTACAGAGGAAAGGGCTGAGACCTGTGGCTTTCTCAAGAGCATTTAAGAAAAAAAAACAACAACAACACGAGGGCTGACTGTGCTGTCCCTTCATGGTGTTTAAGGGGACATTTCACAAGCATAGAGTCTAGTAAGCACAGGGACGTGTATCCTACAGGGAGGCAATTCTGACTCAAGTCTTGCATAGCATTCCAAAATTAAGAGTGAACTTCTAAATGCACTCCTTTTTCCATATGTTGCTGCTGCATTAATGCTTTTCACCACTTAAAGTATTCAAAGTCTTAGCAGATACTGAAAATTATGTTCTCGTCTTCTAAAGTTGCTTTTAAAGATTAAGAGCTATTCGCAGCACACCGTACCAGAAGTCTACACTATCGGGAGCACTGTCAGTACACCTAATAGTGACATGCTCTCAATACACAATAAATTACTTCTCATAAAAGCAGTGTATTAAAAAATTCTGTTGAAATTTACCATTTAAGAAATTTCCCATTATGCTTCCATTTTTTCCCAATAAGAAGTTTGGGGAAAGCCAGCCTCAACTGTTAAGACTGGTAGGCTTTGCTCAACATACTGTATGATATTCACTTAATTCTTGTAGTCCTAGTGACCACACATTTCTCTAGATGGTGATCTGAGTACTTCCAGCATAGGTACCATTTTCTGCATAAATGTCTGCATACAGGATCAAGTTAGCTTCTATTCCAAGACCTACCTGGCAGACCTTCACCACAAAACATAACATAGAAAAACTTTCTAATGGAAAATAGTATTCACTGAATCTATGGAAAAATTAAAATGCAGCTGTGTTCTTAAAATGTAACTCACAAGAAACTAGGTAGTTATTTACTAGAATACTAAAATGTAGTTTTCTTCTCCCAAACTTTTCAATGCTTAGCTTGCCAGACACCATTTTTCCGCTGATATCTTGTGTTTTGTCTTTTATTTCCCACAGGCTTAGCACGACTTTCAGAACTCTTGCAACTGATTTGTTTCTCCAAAGCTAGTTTTTCACAGATTCTGATCACAAACTCATTCAGAAGTGTAGTCAAGCATAGCGACTTCAACATTTCACTTTCTTTTTTTCTAGTCTAACTTCAGGATGTAAAGCACTCCTCTAAGTATTGCCCACTGCCTCCATATTCATAGGTGTCAGCATTTTTTGTTAGCATCCATAATCAGACCTTTTCAAGCGTAATATGGACATGTTCAATCAAACCATTAGCAACATTTTTTCAAAACTACAAGTCAGCATTCTTCAGTCAATTCTTACCATGAACTGCACATTAAACACAAACCTCCATTCAACCTTCAGTTTTCGTATCTCATTTCAGAAAAGTTTCTTTGGAATTATACATCTAAGCCTGATCCAAGCTTTTGGACCTGAACCAAGCTTTTACAGCTACACACCTCATCTCTCAAATGCAAGGATTTAGCTATACAATACCTTCCTCTTTACCCACCTAGAAAGCAAGACACTAGAAATCAAACCCATATTCAAACTGCGACATTGGAGCAAAATCTTTTGCCAGGTGACACACAGATAGTCTTTTAAGACACAGGGAGCAGGAGATCACTAATCCGTGAAGTAACTGTCACAGAAAAAAAGTCAATTCAATTCTAGAAAAGAATAGTGTCTGAAATGAGGGAAAATGTTACAGGCTTCCCAACTTTGCTCAACTAGACAGGGAGATTTTGCAGCAAGTTTCCCTAATGTGTGATCATACTGAACAGCAATCGGAAGAGCGATACATGAAACAGTAATGAATGTAAAACTGGTCAAAATTACTATTCATGAAGTTTCTCACTGGTAAGAACTCATTTGAGTTAGCAGTAGCTTGTTTCAAGATTGGGTGTCGAAATTCAATGACTATTTTGTTTCTTGCAAGATCAGTACAAGAGTGTGTCTTAATTAGCTAGTGTTTCCACTTTAAAGCATTTAGATAGGCCTGAATTGACAAGGCCTGTAATGAATTACATACAGGGAACTTCAGTAAAGCAAAGACGGCCCCGTGATTTTCTTGTCCTTGTCAAGCAATAACATTCCTCAGTAGGCCCCAATCAAGATATACTCACATTTTCAATCCCTTCAATCAGTATACTAATACAAAAAACCTTAACACAGCATTAAGAAAAAAGTCAGAAGAAAGTTTTCCTTCATTTCTTATACTAGATAAAATATGTTTTCCCACCAGCTTTTTAAAAGGAGTTATGAAGTACATCTTTAAAGGTCATCAGGTACAGTTCTATTTGGACCTAACAGGAGTGTGTTCAGAAGGAAAGGAAACAATCCCTTATACCATGCAATAGGGCCTGATAGCGTTCCTCTGCATATCCCACACAGGTACCACAAGACAGAACTCCTGCCACTGCTACACTCAATCGTCCCCAGATAAAAGTTTCCAGGTCCATTCTTGAAAGAAGACAGTATTGAACAACAGATTAGCTTCCTAATACAGTAAAGAAAGACAATATCTAGAGGTGTTCACTCGCTCAAATAAACAGCATTCAGAGAAGTGGGTAGTGACCTGTATCACTTTCTTGTGCTCCGGAAAGTACTGAAGACCTTACATGGGACATGAACCAGCAGTCTTAGAGACTTGTTTTTCCCCATAACACCTGTATCAAAATTCAAATTACCTACAACGTTTATCCTCACACAACTAAAATTTAAGATCGGCAGCAAATTCCAATTTAAAGCTACTTTCCTCTAAAATTTTCAATACGGATCTCAAATTTAAAATCTTCAAGTTCCATGTTGACTTTTTTTAAGACAGATTTAACTCCCATTCTGGAGCAGCAACCTCTGTGGGTTCCTTAATAGTCTGTACTAAACAGTTACACAGCCTATATTCAAGAAAACTCAAATAAAACAAAAACCAGATAAGGAGTTCTTTGCCACTGACCTGCATATCCCACATGCAAGTACTGGTACCAATGAAGACATACAACTGCCAGGTCTTCAAGTAGCCTTCATAGCACTGTAATAATCTAGAGATACAGTGGGCTTTTTTCCCCTCTCCCAAAAGGTGAAAAGGATCATACAACCACATTTTCAAGGAAAGGACAAAAAAAGAAAAAGGAAAGGGAAGGCAGGAATAAGAGAGAACGGAAAGTCGCCCAATTGACTCAGCACTGTCTCATCTCCCACTACCCAGTTACTGTAAATTCAGGGAAGAACAGGCTAATCCAACCACCACTGAAGATTAACTTAGCGTTGCCAGAGCTGTATGCCCCATTCCCAAATGAGAATAAGTTCTCATCAGCAGTTTTGTATTTTTGAGTTTGAAATTTAAATCAACCTTAAAAAATATCACAAAGACAAGAGTGGCCCTAATGAAGGGCTGCCTCAGTTTTAACACTTCTAAAATAAATAATTTAAAATAATAGCCATAATAATTCTAAAATCAGCCTGAAATTTTTGTTTTGTTAGCTAATGCAACAGCAGTATATATTTTGCTCATTTATTAAAAAACATAAATGTTGTTTTTACACAATTAAGAATTACTGATATTTTCTGGGACAACCATGCCACTTGTATAATGTAAGTCTACTGCACAAGACTTAACTCCATACTAAACTGAGAAACAATTCTTTCAGCATACAAAGTAGTTTGGGCACACAGATAAGTGATTCTGCTGAATACAATTTCCTTTGCAAATTGCAATTAAACGGTTTTGTTTGGTTTATAGTGAGTTCTGAAATGATCTGGAGTTAAAAGCATGAAACCTCCTTTTTTTTTTTCCCCCTTTTTGGGCTATGAGCAAACACAAAACGCAAGGAGATGAAGTCAGCTACTCCTAAAACCTTGAAGAAAAAAAGGTAGCAGAATATCTACACAGAAAGGTAACAGAATATCTCACTGCAGATAGTTCCTGTATTAAGCACATTTAACATCTGCTTGTTATTTAATCTGGTATATTTAAACCAATTTTCATTAAAACTGTTAGAAAATGCTGTCTTTAATAAAATTATTCTTGTGATTTGGTTAGAGCTTTATGTTTTGAAAATGGAAATCTGGTTAAACTCACAATGTGCCAATCCAGCTCAATATACTTCAGTGAACAACTCTAAAGGACAATCATTACATTGCATACTGTACAATGCATTACATTTTGCACACAATATTGTTCATACTCAAGCACTAGTTTTATATTCATTATATAAATCAATTCATTATTAGAACTATTTTGTGATCAGAAAAACAAACCTTTGTGTTTGTTTTTTAACTAGTCTAATGCTTTCCTTCTTCCCAAGAGAAGAAATTTAAACAAAAACTGAGGTACTTAACTAAATATAGCTGGAATTAAGAGTATCAGTATCATCTTTCATTACCTTATCAATATAGCTCTGTCTTAAAAGTCATTAGAAGTAACCTGATGAACACATATTATCAAACAAATGCAGTCATTTCAAAATACGGTTTTCACAACACTCTGGAAGAAATGTGAAGGTTAAGGAAAATTCTCATGTAATCACTGGCATCTAAATTTGGCAATATGAACTGTGCCATGTAAGAGTATGGAGGAAGACAGGGGGAAAAAACGAGACTACCCTTCAGTTTTTATTTAGGTGCTCTGAATAGTGACAGTTATATACCCAATGAAGATTGAGTGGCACGCAGGAAACCGGGACTGCTTTACAGAAAGGCAAACTATGATTTTTCTACAGAGGGATTCCTCAACCGACAAGTGTAAAAAAAAAACCTTCAGAAATTAAACACGTAAGTGGCAAGCACCTAAAGCAAGTGTTTGAAAACAGCTATAAATCAATAACCTTGCAAGGGTGGTAGGAAGCTAGCATGTTTCAAAGCATATAATAATAAAATTCAAGAACAACTTGGGAAAACACATCATGGTCACAGTGAAAACAATGAACAGATTAAGAATTCAATTATCTCCATTTATCTTGTGAAGCTGGATAAAACTGAATGATCAGAACTCCCAACGAATCTCCAAATATCATTTTGAAAGTACATTAATACAATCTATTATATTAATATTACCACATTTTGAGATTACTACACTCCTAAATAACGTAATAGAGAGAAAAACAAAGTTTACCAAAAAATCAGCTGGGTACTAAACCTTCAACATCTAATAAACAATATATTAAATAAGAAATAAACAGAAATCATAAGATGAGATATGCATCGGTGGTTAAATGAATCCAGTGGGAAAAAAAAATTAAGGAGAAGGAAAGAGGTAGGCTTAACTTAAGAAGGGATAGGGACATCAACCAAACTTACTTCCTGTTCATGAGATGTCTGATTAATGAATGCATGCTTTGTGAAATTCATCTCTTTAACGTCTATCTTCCTAACAACATCATATACTTTTCTGACCTTGAACACCTGACTTCTTGGAGTTTTATTTCCATTGTAGCCCATGTCATTTCCATTACTGGGAGAGGATGGGCCAATGCGAAAGACATGGCAAAATATCCTCACGATCCTTAAGAGACTCTTCATTTGAGCTTCATAATTACTTGACAAGCTGGGGGAAAAAATGGAATATTTAAGTTTCTTTTCCTAGATGAAACAATTTTGTATATTAAGGAGTAAGCAATCTAATGGTAGGGTCTGACACACATGCTGAAAAAAACCCTAAGCTTTAAACCCTAGTGAATTTTAACTTCCATTTCCTGCACCAGCCCCAAAAGTCAAATATAAGCACTATAATTTTACTAACATGTACTCATAATTTTACCTAGAAGTGACATAAGAACAGCAAATTCCAGATCTTGCAAAATACTTCATTTGGTTTTACATACATACACTTCTTATGAAACACTGATAAGAAATCCAACTTAGTACAGTAAGAATCTCAACGTATGAAACAAATTGGAATATCCAGAAATGTTTTTCAATCCAGAAAAGATAGCATCCAATGGTAAAAGCATACTGACTAATCAGATATGCTGCCACAGCCCATCCTCACCTAGCTGTTATCCTAAATGCCCATTAACTACCTCAATCAGACAAGGGATCAGGTTGGTAAAGATGCCACTATTTCTACTCAAGAGAAACATAACCCAAAAGATACTACACAAAAGCACCACTGTGTTATCTATTTATCTAATAAACACATTAGAAGCTTTATGTCTTCTGAACTGAACTGGCCGACACTGAACTCTGTACCAGAGGGATCTGGATAGGCTGGATCGATGGGCCGAGGCCAACTGTATGAGGTTCAACAAGGCCAAGTGCCGGGTCCTGCACCTGGGTCACAACAACCCCATGCAACGCTACAGGCTTGGGGAAGAGTGGCTGGAGAGCTGCCCGGCAGAAAAGGACCTGGGGGTGCTGGTCGACAGCCGGCTGAACATGAGCCGGCAGTGTGCCCAGGTGGCCAAGAAAGCCAACAGCATCCTGGGTTGTATCAGGAATAGTGTGACCAGCAGGAGTAAGGAAGTGATCGTGCCCCTGTACTCGGCACTGGTGAGGCCGCACCTCGAGTACTGTGTTCAGTTTTGGGCCCCTCACTACAAGAAGGACACTGAGGTGCTGGAGCGTGTCCAGAGAAGGGCAACGAGGCTGGTGAAGGGACTAGAAAACAAGTCTTATGAGGAGCGGCTGAGAGAACTGGGGTTGTTTAGTCTGGAGAAGAGGAGGCTGAGGGGAGACCTTATCGCTCTCTACAACTACCTGAAGGGAGGTTGTAGGGAAGCGGGTGCTGGACTCTTCTCCCAAGAAACTAGCGATAGGACGAGAGGAAATGGCTTCAAGTTGCGTCAGGGGAGGTTTAGATTGGACATTAGGAAGAATTTCTTTACTGAAAGAGTGGTTAGGCATTGGAACAGGCTGCCCAGAGAGGTGGTGGAGTCGTCTACCCTGGAGGCGTTCAGAAAAGGTGTAGACGTGGCACTCCAGGGCCTCGTTTAGGAGTCATGGTGGTGTTAGTTGATAGTTGGACTTGATGATCTTAGAGGTCTTTTCCAACCTTAATGATTCTATGATTCTATAATACAGTGCAGAATGTGAGATATTCATGAGTTCATGCACAAGCAGAACATTCTCCACCAAATTCAACTTGGTTTTCTTTCCTTAAACCCCAAATAGTAAGAATTCTTCTGTCTTGAACACATAAAACTGCAAGAAGTTAAAACTTTTCCTGCTGAACTCTACTCACTTATTATATAAATAAGCACATATTCAATTCTACCCTTAAAGTACTTGCAACTTAAAAGCATGCTGTCTAACTATAAGATCAGTATATACCAGAAAACTGACATCTTAGAGGATGCTGTAAACCTCTGATGCAATTAATAACCTGTTAATTCACAAATCTGAAACATAGCTAGTTGTAACATCGCAGTACCTTTATCATGATCTCACTCTCCCTATGGCGTGGGTAAAAGCAAAAGACCTATTTGTTTTCAGCACTACATTTTAATGACTGCCAGTGAGGTGTTAATTTTAAAAAGCCACATACTGAGAATTTTACCGAACTGATATACAAAGTACGACTTTGTCACAATCTAGACTTTAACCAGAGAACTTTTCAGTAAATTGAGATAAGAAAGGAACACAAAGAGTAAACAGTGCAACAGTACGAATGTTAAGTTTTTAACCAGGTAAAGAAAATCCCCTGACTAGCAGGCTGTAATTGTATTACCGGAAACTCTGGTCACAGCCACAAATTAGCATTTGTAAAATCTTTGCTTATATACCAAAGGAATCTATGAATACAAGAAACTAACTCAAGAAACTAACTTAAGTATTGAAAAAAAACCATTTTGACTGAGGTTTATTATCCCTCAGAAGCAGTGTTTTCCTGGTGAAATTTCAGTTTAAAACTCCTGGTCTCCAGGAAGAGGACCCACATATATAGGAAAACCTTAAAGTGCTTTTAATAGTTTACTGAAGCTTTTACTAGCATATTTGTAAACATTCAGCTAGGCCCAATCTGCACCAGCAAGACCAAATCATGTCACACTGCAATTATTTCTTGGAAAGAAGAAATACATGATGGAGGTAATGCTAACTGAACAGGCTCCTTGCTGGTACTCAAGGCAGAAGTCCTCAGGTTTCTACCTTCATCACCTTCTTGGCTACCTGCTACACGGGGTAGCCAGGCTACCATTACAAAAAACAACTTTAGACACTTTTGAACTAAACAACAAACAAACCCAACAGCAATGGGCTGGGGGTTAGCACCCAGGAAACTAACAGTGATAATACTAGTTCAGCCATGCAAGAGTATCGTTACTGGAGGTTTTTGTGTACATTTTACATACTATTTGTTGGAAGGTGGAGACAGAGGAAAGAGGCCCAAGCTCAGAGGGTCTATATTCACCAAGTACTACCTTCATCCTCGTTATGTTAATAATAAAGCAACTGAGAAATACTTAGTTGAAGTAGAGATTGAAGCCTCTGACAGGGAACAGAATTGGAGAGAACAGAGACAGTTTTTGTGAAACTCTATCTTGTAATAGAAAAAGAAAACAATTCTATTTCCCTTGTGACATATTACAAAGTCCAAAGTACGAAAGAGCAGTGGGCCAGTAAGAGTCCACAGGACACACTAAGTACAGGCATTTCTGGACATGCCTGCTCATCCATCGGAATGCAAAGCTTCCAACTTGTCTTCAGCCTCTGCTAGTCGACCCACATGCAACAGTACAGGACTACTGATACTGGTAGTATCAGTCTCAAATTCAGAGACAGCAGAGGCACATAGATACTGTTTCTACAGCCATACTGAGGGAGCATTGCTTAATACAGGGGAGCAGTAAGAGCAATAACTCAAATCTAAAATACACAATCAGTTTAATTTCTCTGTGAAGATACTGAAATAGAAACAAATACTTCCTCATATGATCTAATCCAGCTACCATGACTTCTGATAATGTCCCCAAACACAGCAAGTTTGAAACCCTTTCCTGCAGAATGGTTTTACACTTTACCACAGTTTATTTGTGGGAGATCTATTGGCTCTTATGAAGTCTGGAGATAAAAGGAATGTGTTGCAACTTAAGCTGATTACACACTGAAGCCCAACAGCAGCTAAAGTTCTTCAAAAAGTTATCTTTGCAGCAATAAAATGTCATTAATATGTCTATGCACTTTAACCCCAAACATTTGAAGGGTTTAAGTCTTTTATGCTCATTCATCAAGGCAAACACCCATCAGAACAAGACCGTGATTAATGGTGTCATGAATTTCCTAGCATTGTTTAGGAGTTCTGACCTGCTATCTACAAGGTCCATCCAAATTTAACACGACTGATGAAAAAGAACAAAACAAAAACACCTAGAACTAAGAATACATTATTTAGTCTCCATCTAACTGATGGGCTCCTCGCACTCCAGCCCCAGTTAAAAAGAAGCATTCAAAGTCTTACACCTCTACAACCTATGCTGACAGGCCTCTCCGGTTACAGAACACTCTTAAACCTCTCTTTTCCAAAAAGCCACGCAGAACATGTTAGTAAGGAACTTCCACGCATGCTTTCAGGCTCTTGACCTCCTTTGATAAAGATTTTCTCAGCTTCTAGTAAAGCATAAAGGTTAGAGCAAATTCTGCTAGCATTTGAGAACAGTAAAACGTTACTGGTGTTCCAACAGATAACAGATGAGGCATTTTTCACAAACTCCCTCAAACAGATGCCACAAAAACTAGGAAAGCATACTAGGAAAATATGCTTGCCTGTTTTACCTGTTTCCCTAAGTAACCGCTTCTTGCGCTGCTGAGACAACACACTGGTAGATGAAATTTTTGTCTCATATATATTAGTAGCCATGAAAGGCAATCAGAGCCAGCAAACATGAGACAAGTGCCCGAAGTAACAAAACTCTCCTCAAACATACTAAGAAAGCATGCAGAAAAGTAAAGACGTGGAACAGAAGAAAAAAGGAGAGAGGGGAAAAAAAGGAATGATTGATAGTTGGCTAAAAAGCTTCCCTTCCTAGACCTGACATAGCCAAACTAAGCAAACAAAAAATACACTTCTCTGCAACTCAAGCTTCTAGGCGCCAGCAGCTATACAAGGACACCAGCTTTCTCTCCTGAAGTCCTCGTGAAGACAGTGATCTAAACAGGCACTGTCATACAGAATCAGATTTGAGATCCATCTACTCTAGCGCGTGCCCAGCATCAGGTAGTTTAGATTATTAAAACTACCAAGTGGTACTAACTACCAGGTAGCTTATCAACCTACTTACGATTCTCTCACACTTACCTAAGCAGTTTGTGACCATTTGTTGTAGCAACTTCAGCAAGACTTGTTAGGATTTTAAGATACTGGCTTTCGCTCTGCTGAGACAAGTGTTCCAGAACTTGCCGCAACTGATACATTAAAACAAAAGAAATTGCATAGTGTCATGGAGCATCAGATCAACATTCAATTTAGAACATTATCACCCAAGCATTAATATCTAGCAATATTAATGTACATCTATATTGTCCAATGTCTAATCTAACCTCAGTTAACATTTCATTATAATTTACAAAGATTACTGAAAAGGTATACATTCTAGTGTCAATGTACGTACTACAGGATATATATTATAGAATGCTATGAACGCTGAATGCTTAAGCATGTATTATTAATTCATAAGAACAATTTATTTTCATTTGAAAAATTAGTAGGATACACTTTCAACTTCTGAAAGCTAAGAGCATATTTTGAGTTTCATAATTCATAATTTACCTGTCTCCCCAGTGCACTCCTTGGTTAGTTTATGACACAGTGTAAACGAACCTTGGATCCTTGAGTTTGCTCTCACTAGCTTCATTTTTGCTCAAGATACTGAATGTCCTTCCTTGGATAAGAAGTCATACCCTGCTAATCAATAATTGTTATGACTACCCTCTTCTCAAAATTGTCCTTTTTCTTGCCAATACCATCACTTGGCTTACAAAGACTAGACGTTGCAAACGCCCAGACGCTGCCCTGTCTTCAACTCCTTTGTTCCACACTTTTCTCTAGCCTAGACATTTTTTTTTTGCAGATAAACTAACTCCTCAGTGGCACTGCTCTTCATGCATTCCTATTGTATCCTCATTTACTCCCTTCCCTCTCACTTTCAGAAAGTTCAGTAATCCTTCTCACCTTCTCCTGTAGAAAGGTGGAATGAAAAGGAATCTCATAAAGGTCATCTAGTCCAACATTCTGCCCCTAGGCAGGAGCACTTGTATCTGCGATTCAAACTGGCTTGCCCAATTTGCCTGCCTCGTTTTCAGATATCTTCTAGTCCAGAAGCCCTGCAGCTTCACTAACTGATCTCTTCTAATACTGTTCTTGACCATGTGAAAGTTTTTCCTCAAGATTCAGTTGAATCTCTAGCTACAAATGGCTAAGGCAATATCCTTCTCCCTGCAGTCCGTCGATAATTTGTTTGTCAAGAACATTTAAAATGTGAGTCCTGACTTCTAACATACATCCAGTCTCTTCATGTCATCATTTTCAAATAATGTGAACTGGTCACTATCCAAGACTTTGGGCAGAACAGCTCAGATTTGGCCATAGAAAACCACACTTAAAATATGCTTCCATTTTGGCAATGAAGCCATGTATTATCTAATATATTTTGCATACCCTCTCATTCAGATCTTGTTTTTGCACATACCTCCACCACTACTCAGACAGATGGAACCTTCATTTTTCTCGCTTACTATCTTCACTTCTACAATATACAATAATATGCTTTGCCATTTACCTTTCTGTAGAAAGTCTTTTGTTCCGTGGTTTTAATTCTTTAACTTTCTCTTTTATTTGAAATCATCTATGCCATCTCCCCATGCTTCTAACATACGTTTTGAGAATTCTCACCTGTCATTTTACTTTGTAAAACTCAACCCTGCCTCAAAAATTTAAACACTGTTTCTATATAGACTTAAAAATCCTCAGTCTTGTAGTGGAAGTAATGGGATTACAGAGAACAATAAAAACTTCAAAAATCTAGCAAACCAAGTTCAGTGAAGTGGCAGCCAATACCTTACTAAATCTATTATTTCCTTTTTTTTTTT
>WAAD01016173.1:9242-35512 GCA_013389945.1 Fregata magnificens
TGGAGCGTGTCCAGAGAAGGGCAACGAAGCTGGCAAAGGGTCTGGAGAACAAGTCTTACAAGGAGCGGCTGAGGGAACTGGGGTTGTTTAGTTGGGAGAAGAGGAGGCTGAGGGGAGACCTTATCGCTCTCTACAACTACCTGAAAGGAGGTTCTACTGAAGTGGGTCTCGGACTCTTCTCCCAAGAAACTAGTGATAGGACGAGAGGAAATGGCCTCAAGTTGTGTCAGGGGAGGTTTAGATTGGAAATCAGGAAGAATTTCTTTACCGAAAGAGTGGTCAAGCATTGGAACAGGCTGCCCAGAGAGGTGGTGGAGTCATCAACCCTGGAGGCGTTCAAAAAAAGGTATAGACGTGGCACTCCAGGGCCTGGTTTAGGAGTCATGGTGGTGTTAGTTGATGGTTGGACTTGATGATCTTAGAGGTCCTTTCCAACCTTAATGATTCTATGATTCTATGAATTTTCATCATCTCTGATAATACCTTATTTACAGATGGTTGTTTTTACTATAATAATGTTGGTATACTATTAATGTTTAATGAAGTGTATCACCTTAGGTGTCATAGATTTTATTTCACTATCACTCTTGAGATGTTGAAAGGTTGCAAAAAGATTGTTTTTCAAAACTGAGCAAGATCTACCATATTTCTAGAATTTTAACAGTTTATGCACTTCTGTGTGCATTGTTACCAATGTTACTGTATTATTAACAAAAGAGAACATACTTTCAGAATTGTTTTGTGGGTCAAATCGCATGGTCTAGATTACATTTCAGCCTGGATTCTTGCTACTAGCACTCCTTTATATGAAAACTCCTTTATATGGGAGAAAACCTGTCAGGATCTTTTTCTCCTTTTCTCCTCTGTACTTTGCTAATGTGGTGGAGTGTTTTCAGTATATCAGACTGATCCATGCAAACTCAGCAAAAGGAAGAAATGTAATGGTTACACCAAACATGGTTTGGATGTTAATTTGAATCAGTAGGTAAAGTAGGTTTCCTTTAAGTATCTTGCTTTCAGCACTAGATATCAACATCTGAGTACATTGACTGAAATATTTAATTACATTTAGTGTTGTTGGTTATCATATCTACTGATCTGTAAAACTGCTTAACAATTAATGCTAATTGTCTACTCAGTTATATTTGCAGTCCTTTAGGTTCCTGAGTATTTACTCACAATTTATATTGTGTAACTGTAAAAGATAACTGGGAAGAACAACAGCAGCCTTGTTACAGACAGACAGTTTTAAAAAGTGATTTTACAACTCTAGTTTTTGAAGTCAACATACTTCTGACTGTTCAGGTTAAAATGGCTGATCTTGTTTACAGAGCACTAAACTTTTTCAGGATATTATTTGGTTATGATTCTTACTGTTCTGGCTTGACTAAGGCTGGAGGGGAACAGCAGTTTTGGTGGTGGGTTGTTTTTTTTTTTCATTTGATACATTTCCTACTTCCAGAATTTCTCTTCATTGTTTTATTTATAAATTTTTCTACATTGACCCAATCCTGAAACAATAAGACCAGTTCCATGAGCAGACTAGATGGCTCAAACTCTAACTTGGTTTTCCCCTTGTGCAATCCTTTTGAAACCTGGACACTATGTATGTGTCTCAGGAGAAGCTTAATGCAGAGTGTTTTTATGTAGGTGTTTATCACTGATTTCAGAAGACCAGATTCTATCAACTTTCCAGAAAAAAAGTAAAGGCCAGTGGNTTAGGTAGAAAAGCAGTGCAAGTGATAAAAGTCTCCCAGACAAGACTGGCCTATTCTGAAGAAATCATCTCTTGAAATACTTTAGCCTCTTTCACATTTCTGTTTTTGGACAGTATCTTCAAACTGGGCAAAATTTTGTGAAATGATGATTTGTCTATGGATAGTTGTCTGTTGAAGCATAGGTCTAAGACCAAACTCATTTCATCTATGTGTTATACTTGGCTATAAAAACATGATACAGAGCATGTCAGATGACAGTAAATATAATCATGTTTATCTGACTGAAAATAGCACAGGTATTAGACTTATTACCTTGTTAGCACAATGAATTCCATGGTAAATCCTTATGGTATTTATTACAGGAAGACCAAATGGATGCTTCTGACAAAGAAAGTGTCTCCTCTTTGTCAGTAGGGATGGCAGAATACTCATAAACACAGAATGAAGTTTAGACTTCTCTAGTTAAGTTGAGTGTTATACTGCAAAATGCAAAATAGGCAAAAGGATTCTGAATGGTTCTGTAAATATATCCTCTTTCATTAGACTGATGCATTAAAATATCATGTGGTTAGCTTTGTGATGTTCTTGCTTGCTACTGTATGCAGAAATATTTTTGATCTCACTCTTCTGAAAGACAGAGACAGAGAAAAGCAGGATTTCATAACAGAAAAAAAAGAACTTGGTATGATAGTATCAATAATTTCTGCATTAATAATTAGTGTATTGCCATAGTTTTGAAACATTTCTCGTTTCTAAGAAATTTATGTATAATTATATCACTGAAGTGCATTGTCAAATTTTAACACATTGATATTATAGCCAAGATATTGAACAAAACTAATTTTCTCTTTCTCAATTTTTAAGATCCAGATTTTAAGGACCTTGGCGTTTTGAAACCATTGCCAGGTTGGTATGTTGGTTTTTTTTTTTTTTTTTTTTTTATTTTGGGGNGAGGCCTTTGTACTCTGCTGTAGAAAATATTTTTGTTTGCTGTTCAGGTTTCATTTTTTCTGATATTTTGTTATTCAGTTTGTGAGTTTGAGATGGGAGGACCCGAAGGAATTGTGGAATCTGTACAAATTGTCAAAGAAGGAAAAGCTTCTGAAACTGAAGCAGTAGACTGTAAATGGTACATCCGAGCACCACCCCGATCCAAGGTCAGTCCTTCATCCACTTGCTGATTTGCCATTTAATTTAAGAAATTGACTTTTCTAATATGTCATGCATTTCTTAGTGCAGTCAGATCTTGTTTAATAACTTTACAGCTTGAAATTGTAAACTAATTTTTTCCTTCTGCCATGGAAGAGTAATTTGTCACCTCAGCCAAAATAACCTTCTTTCTCTATGAATAATTATGTGGGCAGCGTTAATGTGGTTTTTGTGCCGTAAGTAATTTTCTTAAATTCATCTTTAATTTTGCTCATATTTTTAAAGAATCAATGTGTTTTCTTAAGCGGGAGGTAATCTTATCACTTTAATTTTCAATATATTTCAAATAATACCTAATATAGAGGCTACTAAGGGAACAGTGCTGGCTTCCTAAGGTCATCATTGTTTCTCATCTGGGAACTGTGAAAAGGGAGCCAAGGTAAATTCATGTTCCTCTGTATGAGACCTTTAGTTCCTTTGGTTTAGAGCCACAGACAAAAAGAGATATTGTTCTCATTTCTCTCCCACCACAGTCAGCAAGCCATGCCTTTGTAACAAACAGGAGAGGGCTGCAAGGAATTTAACAAATCTTTTCTTGAATTCTGTTTGAGTTCCTCTTTTATCCATGGTTTATGAGTTATTATATGGATTAATTGTTGCTGGCTACACTACCGTTTCTCCTCTCTTTGCAATAACATCTTTGTGCCTTCCACCTACTTTCATTCACTGTGTTAAAGACAGCTCCACATTATATTTTTTCTAGCTGTCTTTTATTGGACAGGAAAGGTTTTACAGGGTAGAATTTATATATCCACTAATCTCTGCCATCTTTAAACAGATAAGGGTTTTTTTGTATAATCTCAGAGCAGACTGTACTGAATATATCTAACTGTTCCAGCATTTGGTATTGAATAAGCAGGAGGAAGGGTTTCCAGAAGAGAAAAAGTCATTGGTATCAGCATTTTTCTTTTGTGAATGTTTAGGAGAGGAGATGAATAGTTGGCTCATAAAGGCTACAGATAAAGTATTTCCAGAATATACTTTAATCTCATATTTTTTTTTACTTTTGGATAAATTCAGTATTCATAGAGGTTTTCAATTAAGTAGATGAGCTTCCCATTTTGCTACAGTAAGTAGCTATAGCCATGAAATGACTGGACTGATGAATGGTTATTGGATATGTTATATACTTAGGTAGAAAACAGGTAAACAGAAAATTAGAATTGTGCTTATTATAATCAGCACAAATAAATAAGCCAATAAAATTATCCCATAGTCTTAATTTCAGTTTATGTTTGGTTGATCAAATAATGTCATTGTGATATTCTTACTTGATCTAACTCTAAAGTTCTACATGATTCAAAGTCCTTCTAGGAATCCCATATTTACTTACCTGTAGGATTTATGCATACTTCAGTCCTGTTGTAAAAATACCAATTGCGTAGCTACATAACCATAAACAGAGTGTGTAACAGAAGAATGCCATGCTACCACTGTTAATAGAGGATTAAAGATTGTTTAGCTCTTCATGAACTTTTATACCTTCATTTAGTTGTGTTGCATTTCAAAAAGTGTATACCAGCTGAAGAGCATCTGGAAGGGAGAGCAATGAGAGAGTTCTAGAAAACCTAAGAAAGCACTGAAAGTTATTTAATGTCATCTAGAAGATCTTGTGAAGGAACATAGAATCATAGAATCATAGAATCATTAAGGTTGGAAAAGACTTCTAAGATCATCAAGTCCAACCATCAACTAACACCACCATGACTCCTAAACTAGGCCCTGGAGTGCCACGTCTATACGTTTTTTGAACGCCTCCAGGGTTGATGACTCCACCACCTCTCTGGGCAGCCTGTTCCAATGCTTGACCACTCTTTCGGTAAAGAAATTCTTCCTGATGTCCAATCTAAACCTCCCCTGACACAACTTGAGGCCATTTCTTCTCGTCCTATCGCTAGTTTCTTGGGAGAAGAGTCCAACACCCGCTTCNACGATCACTTCCCTACTCCTGCTGGCCACATTAGTCCTGATACAAGCCAGGATGCCGTTGGCCTTCTTGGCCACCTGGGCACACTGCTGGCTCATGTTCAGCCGGCTGTCGACCAGCACCCCCAGGTCCTTTTCTGCCGGGCAGCTCTCCAGCCACTCTTCCCCAAGCCTGTAGTGTTGCATGGGGTTGTTGTGACCCAAGTGCAGGACCCGGCACTTGGCCTTGTTGAACCCCATACAGTTGGCCTCGGCCCATCGATCCAGCCTATCCAGATCCCTCTGCAGAGCCTTCCTTCCCTCAAGCAGAATGACACTCCCACCCGATACCATATGATACCGGATAATAAAAGGATTTTACAACAAGGAAGGAATGCTCTGATGTCCACGTCTATAGGATAAGTCACGGTCCTGCACTCCAAAAGAAAGATTCAGGTTGGATACTAGGGAAGAAAATTTCAGACAGCAGGGAGGGGATTATGAATGATTGGTTAAGGAGGTTTGTTCAGCCAGCATTGCTAGTGGTCTTAAAGTGCAAGTTAGGTAACAATGTATGAAAAATGAGAGAAACACTACTAATCCTACCTTTAGGCAGAGGGGTGGGCTGGGTCATCTCTTGATGAATCTTGCTGCTGCCATCTTACAGAATTCTCTGGGTAGAGAGATAGGGCAATATGAAAGCATACAAATCAGTGTTTCCTAACATGTGGATTTGAAAGCTTTTTCAGCAAGCTAGGCAAAAAAACAGTTTTCAAGCCTAGATACATCTTAGAGGGGTAAGTCCAATTTAGCACTTGAACTTTCTTAATGTGGTTTTCACATATATATGTATATATACAAATATATACGTGTATGTATACACACATGCATACACACATGATTATGGTATCGCCATACTGGGACAGGTTGAAAATTTTCAGATATTAAGGAAGGAATTAGTAGATAAAATTTTAAAAAACCTTGTATGATGTAAGATTTATGGTAAGATTGTTTATGGGCCTGATTCAATTGAACTGGATTCTATTGTCCATATTTTACTGTCAGCTTCCTTTGTGCTTATCTAACCTTGAACTAATGACATATTCAGTACAATAATTCAGTGACATCATTCTAATTTATGGCAGCTTGCACCTATGAAAACAGGCTGTCCTGCTAAGAAAAGTCAGAACTCAGCAGATGTCTTTAAATCCACATGTTCCCATACTCTGGGCTGCACAGTTTGGTACTGGGATCTGTGCCTGAAAGGCCAGAGTTTCTCAGACAGAGTTTCAGTTGGATCTTTATGTCTTTAGTTTCTTAATTAAACTGTACCAGAATGAGGGCTGCTTGCAATTTCATTTGGCTTAAGCTCATCCAGTCTAAATTCTCTACAGAAGCAAGATGCAAGTCCTTTGCTCAGTTTGCAATTCCAGATTCAAGCCAAGTCTGAGCTCAACGTATGAGCAATGAGATCAGTCAGACGTCTAAGCCTGAGCTTCAAACTGACAGTCTGGGTGTAATGTTGCTGCTATCCTCAGCAAGGTGGAATGGGACAGAGAACAGCAAATTTCTTGCACACACTTAAAACAGAGCCATCACTGATTACCTTATAGCACAAAAAAAAAAAAATGCTGCAAATGCATGCAGAACTGAAACTTTCTGGAAGTGCAGAAGACAGCAGAAGGCAGTTTAAACACAACTTCAACGTATACGCAGACCTGGAGCCTTTATTAGACAGTGACTGGTTGCAAAGGGGGTGTTTCTTGTAATCATTCGAAGTCAGTTCCTGTTGAGTAAGATAGCTGTGAATCTGGAGTTCAGAAATACTGGGGCTTCTACACCTCATGTAGAAGCTGACTTCAATCAGCAGTCAGAGCAAGAATGGAAAATGAAGACGACAGTTGCTGATCGAATGTGCTAACCCACCCAGAACAGTAAAGAACTGAAGGAACCTCCCCATCCCAAAATTCTTCACTGTAGAACAAAGCCCAAAGGAGGAAGTGGATAAGCTTATTGCACTGGGATTTGTAAAACTTCAGAGGTATCATTGGCTACAGCAGTGGATAAGCAAAGAATCTCTATTTATGAATAGAAAATAAGAAAATTAAAAGAATGGTAGTATTTTCTCACTTTCTGTTAAGTGTGAAATGTCGGAGGATAAGATCAATGACAAGAGTTTTTCTGTATTGGATGCATCAGCAAAGTTTGACAAGACGCCCCAGGAAGACAGAATGCATGTTTGTGCTCAGGTATCTCTCCCTTTGGTGGGTAACTTCCCAGCATGGTACCATTGTGTTGTGCTTGTTCCTTGAAAGGTTTTGTAGAGAAAAGAAAAGACGGAATTTGACAGTAAAAGTAATAAAATTTACAAAGAGGATGTTCTGATGCTGGGAAGAAACAGTAAGCAGTGCTTGTAATCAGAAGCTCTGGGCAGCTTGGGAAAGAGCATCCAAACTACAGATAGACAAGCATTAATTTGAATCCAGTCCAGTGGAAATCATCTATTCAGGAGGAATGAGCAAGAGGTGCATTTAAAATGAGCAAATAGTGAGGCTACCCTCCATGTGTACACCATGAGAAATATAACAAAGTTGTAAACTAGTAGGCAAAGTGATGCCTAATTCTCCGGCCCCACCTGAGCATGCTGCTGGGCAAAGAAGATATCTTTACAGGTTATAGGATGCAAGACTTAACAAAAAGCTTAAGAAACTGAAAGGATTAATTAACGAGTATCTAGTTTTGACATATTATTGCAGTATCCTTAAACTTGAGCTGTCAATGAGCAGTGACGTTTATTTCAAGCAGAGCTGTTGGGGAGCAGTGGGAGGGGGTTGCACAGCACATGGGAGGGGGCCAGGGTGAGGGTGGCCACAGGGCCAAGACATGACCAATGAGGAGAGCTGGGCAGGCCCAGCCATGGTGACTGGGGTGCGGTGGTGGCTGGGCTTGCCCATGGCAATGGGGCCAGTCCCAGCTCAAGCCAGGCAGCAGCTTGGAGATACAGGAGGCTGGGGCAGTGAGGCATGAGGCTGGGCGTGGGCCAAAAGCCCAAATGGGACCAAGGCACTTGCATATAATACCTATAGGATAGGTATTGCTACCTGGTAGAGGCTCTAAATCACTTGTCACTGTTTTCATGGTGGACCTTGTATCCATGTACCTGACCACATAGAGATATGACGCTTTCAGTTTCAGGTGCCCGACTTCAGATTGAATGTAGTCTGGAGAGAGACTGGGTCGTTGTGCATGCATTTCCTAGGCAGTTAGGGGGAAACACATGGTGAAGCAAATTGCAGAGCTACAAGTCTGTATAAACGAATCTGACTAAACCAAAACATTTTCTGTTCTCCCATGTGAAGCGGAAACCTGTGCTCTTGGAGGAGACCTGCAAGAAAAACAGTTTAAGCTGTTTGTTAGCACTGGCAGACTAGCATATCGCTCATTTTTGGAGGCTTCTTAATCAGGTGTAGAAGAGAAGATTTAAGAAGTACACTAAAATTTAATAGGAGCTATTTGAGTGGTGGTTCCTGAAATGTTACAGAAAAATGAAATTTAGAGACTGGAAAAACCTAATAGCCAGAGACACTTTTACAGGCTTCAAATGAGCACCATCTCTGAACAAGCTCTGAAGCTTACTAACATAAGCATAATACAAATAATATTATGAATGAAAAAAACCTAACACATTTATATGGCATCCCTGGAACAAGGTGAACAAACTGTGTTTAAACAAGCAGAAAATATTTTTAACCTATGTTAAACTATTAAAATCACTTCTTTGAAACACTTTTGTTAGATGAAGATGCAAGACAAGCATGTGTGTAGAATCAAGTATGTAGAATCTCTTCTAGCAGATGTGGTAATACACATGCCAGAATAGCACTGACAATAAAATACTTCTAAGTTAGCATGAATCTATTCCATTCAAGTATAGGAATATAACCAACCTCAGCATCCTCAAACCAAATAATTGTTAGGAAGCGTGATAAAAAAAAATCTACTGACGAAAGTAATAAAACATCTGCCAAAGAGAACAGCAGAATCAGGATATGATCTACTGTTTTCAGTGTTAAAAAGTGGAACAGGACCAAGAAGCTGTAAAGGTTGTCACTTGCGAGCATTTTGCCACTGTATGAGAGAAAAATGAGGATGACTTGACAGAATAAATGTCAGTTATTGGGGACTCACTCTCTGAGCCTGGCTGTGAATCACAGGGTGTTAGAAGAAGTACCATATAAGGTTGTCATCTTCGACAGACGGTATTCTCCACACCCCAGCAGTGAGGAAAATACGAGGTATGGAGTTCTCTGTTTGCACAGCATGGTCCCAGACTAGTAACAGCAGGCCCAAAAATGTCAAAAAACCTAAACAAAAAAACCCCCCACCAAACAGAACATGTACTGTTAACACTTTTGGGCTGAAGTAATGTTGATTTTAAAAAAAAATGTAGGATCCAAGCAACAGGACAGGCTACTTTAGAAGACAAATTCAAACATTGCTAACAATATACTTTTTAGGCTGGTATACTTGCCGTCTTCTTGCCTTGAAGGAGATTAATTAGTGTTGCACAATCTGCTTTAAAAAACTGGGCTTCCCAAACCTAAATACGGAGGTATCATCTTGAAAGTCCTTTGTTAATCACATAGAGCTGAACAAGATGCAGAATAAAGCAGGCACTGTAACTGATCACTGAGCAATGGGGAAAGACGATTTAACCCAGTCCTGTGCTTACAAGAGAACTGACTGAACCTAGGAGGTGAATATGCAAAATCTGGACATTAGGCCCTGATGAAGAGGAGGTTTTTGTCTTACATCTAAATTACTTTTGGCAGTTGAACGATGGCTTTTTGTTGGTTTGGTTTGGTTTGGTTTTAAGGGACTGAACGTCTGTGCACATATATTAAGTCTGATATGCTGGGATATGGTTTGAAGCTTTTCCTGACGGGCCTGATCAATCATGTTGTCAGCCCTAACCTTCAGTGATTGATTAAAAAGCAGAACTCATCAAAAATGATTCACTATGAAGAGATTATAATCTGACTATTTTACTGAGGTGATATATTATTCACAGTTTACAATAATTCTTTTTTTTTTTCTAATATTTGCAGTCAGAGATTTGTGTTGTTTTCAAATTCAAATAAAAAAACAGTAAAACTTACCCAGCATTTCCTTTCTCATTATTGTGATGACAATACAAACCTTAAAGGTGACAAGACAATTATTTAAAATATAATGCGACTGAGTGTAAATTATATATGCCACAGTTGCAGTGAGTTTTTTTCAGTTTTGTTGCTAATGGCATTGACATTTGCAGTGACATCTTGAAACTCAGTAAAAGCTAATACTTGTGCACTAGCAGCCTGTTCTTCTAAGTAATGTGGAACTGATGATTTGAGCAAAGTGTCTTATTAAAACTTTACAACAAAAATGTGAAAGAAGAAGATATGGCAGTTATGCTGCTTCTTTCAAATAAGATGTTCTCTTCAACAAGAATGTCCTGATTATGTTAATATAATGTGTCAGTATCTACGGAAATGTTACCATTCCAAAAGCTCCCACTGGCATCAATGAAAAAATGCTTAATGAAGGCAGGTGGTGGCATTTGAGTTTGTGACCTCTTTTTTGTTCATTTGTCTTCTTTTGGGGGAGCAAAGTTTCTTATCCACGGCTGATAGAAGTAGTGACTAAGATCTCAGTAAATGAAATAACCAGCAATATTGATAATTTTTCTCTCACTTTCTGCTTAATTTCTTTTAGTGAGATCCACATACCAGTGAAAGTAATGAGAATATTGCCACTGATTTCAGAAAACTATGTATCAGGAACATTTTGCACGAGATCACAGTTTGTCATATAATCAGTTTTATTCCTTCCCTGGGGAACTCAATTTATTAGTCATTTTCTTCTGCCAGTGTGGGTCTTACAGGCAGTGACAAGAACAACGGCAAATATATAGTAATAAAACCATAAAAATTGGCAGAGGCATGCAGATGTAATTAAATTATTCCAGCTCTTTAAAAAAAAATCTGATCCAATATCAGGTTGTCAGTTTGTATAATCAGTTTCCAGTTTTTAAAAATGCACTGCAGTCTTAATCCATAGGTCTGATCCAAACAAGTAAGTGGGAAGATACCCACTGATTTCAGTGAGCTTTGTATCAAGTCCTCATTACTTTATGTAAAGTTCTGGGAATAGTCGTCTCCAAAGGAGACTATGAGAACGAAACTCCAACTCACTTCAGAATATCAGGAATTTATTTTCTCTAATTTATAAAATTTCATGCCATTGAGAAGGTGCCATCTTTCTTCTGAAGGATTGACATAGATTTTTAAGTCAAATATTTCTCTCCAGTCTTTCCAGCACCTATCAAGTCTATATATGTTATGATCTTAGCTGAATTTATCACACACAGGAATGAATTGGTATGACTGACAGCAGAATTCAGGCTTAGGAAGAAGTGAAAGTGTTGGCTTCTTCACTGAAAGACTCAAAGTGAAATGCTAAGTTATTGTTCTCTTGATTCCTTCTCAGCATTTACAACTGCTACTCTAAGAAATATTGTACTATTTTATAAGGCTAGCATGCCACCAGAAACTAGAGAATGTCAAGTGATAAGCCCACAGAAGTAAGACTTTGGCTGTAGTGTTATATGAACAATCTGTTTGAACAGATCAGAAATAATTGATGGATGCTGGAAATTGCTGTGAGAGCTGGTATTTTATAACCACAGTGAGGATTAGCACGCATTTCTTGTAAGAATGAAAACTGATATAAATTACATCTCAATACTGAAATAGGATACTCTATACAAGATAGATATGTGCTTATATATATGTATACACACATACATATGTACATATAAATGTATGTATATAAGACAGCAGGGTAGAAATAGAGAACAAGTGAGCAAGCGTAAGAGGTCTTTCCCCCATTAGGTAAAGTATAGTTTTACTATTGTTCTGCAGTCAGATCAAGATAATTTTTTTCTGGAGTAGGTAACAGCTTTCCTGAAGAAAGGAATAAGTAAAAATGTGATATATGTACACTGCATTATATCTGCATGGTCTATCATAGCTATATATGGTATATTGTAACATATAGATGGCATACATAAGATAGACATAAAAATAATGATTCATGACAATAATATGTTGGAAGCCTTCTGTGCTTTCCTGTGGGGCATTTATCTGACACACTTTGCTTTCTGGAAAACAGTCATACATACAACATTGCAGATAATCAGCTGCAGAAGGTTTTTATTGCATTACCTGTGACAAAGCTGCTAAGCACTGAAGTGCCCATCTGAAGCAGACTGCTTCTGAGAGCGGAGGAAAGAAAAGCAAGGTGCACATTCAACTCCCTGTTCTAAGTGAAACGTTATGCAGAGATGGACTATGGACTACCTCAGCAGCTTCACAGGAGAGGCTGGGTGCCAGGCTTTCACAGTGCCTGTTACACTCCTGTTTGAGCAGGAGTGACTGGTCTCTAGGACACAGAAGCAGCTCTCTGGTGTATCCTGGCTATGGCCAGTTCCCACACCTCCCTCATGTAATCTTGCTCTGGCAGGACAACAACATGGCTGTGTCAGCTGGACCCCAGGAGCTGCTAATACAAGAGGGTCTTATCAAACCATGAGAGTGAGGAGTAAGAGCACATCTCACATTGCCCACCCCAGTTCTGCATGGCTGTGTTCGAGTCACTGACTAGTCCAAAATTCTTGTCTGCAGTTCTCTCACTGGCCTTTTACTGCTCATTTTTGCTTGGTTCCAGTTAATTTCTGCATGTTTTCATACACATACCTATCAGAGGTGTAACAGTTCCTAGGAAGTAGCTGGCAGCGAAGGTCAGCCATCTGCCTGGTGGCCATGGAAGTGGCTGATATAAACAGAAAAGAGCAGAAGCCACACTGAAGATGAGGTTTACCTGAGGGGCTAAAGTAGTCAGGTATCAGCAAGACAGAAATGCTCTAAATAGCTGGAGAACACCAAGAACAAGGATTTGGAGCACGAGAAGGAGTAAAGTGTCAGGTGCCTGAGCACCTGGGAAAGGGAGGGAGAGAGTAGAGGATGAAAGAGAGACTTCTAAAGGGATGTAGCTGGTGCAGAGGAACTTCAGAAGTGGATTTTCTGCACTCAAGAAATCTTCAGAATTCAAAAGAAACCTTTAAGTAAGACTTGTCCAAGGAAGTAGGTAACCTGTTTTAACAGGAATGGTATCTGCATGTCCCCCAGTAGGAGAGGAAATGGCAAGACATTTCAAGATGACAGATATATAAAAAGTCTTGAATACTGTGAGAAAATTTCAGCAATGCTGGGTGACCAAACTCTAGTAATTTTTCATTCCACTGCAGGGGTGGAGCAACTAGTAAATGAAATGAAAAACACTATAAAAAGTATTCCTTGATATAAGATACTGCCATCTGAATATTACTTTGTGTATTGCTGTTAACTGTTCCATTTTGTAGAGATCAGTACAAGCAGCTTCCTTAATTTATAGTATTTAAAAACCAGGATACATGGTGAAAGTAGAATTCACTTAACTGCAACTTAATTGAAATATATTCCTCTGAGTTCTTCTGGAGGATGGGAATGTTGGAACATAAGTAAAGATTACTCTAAGAAATAACATACTAGAAAAAGGTGAGGCAAGCAAAAGGAAACTTAGTATACCAAATTTCATATGCTAGTAAAAATTGTTTTACAAATATTCTTTTCAGAGAGACCAGTTGCAAAGCATAACAATGAATGAAAATGTACCATAATACACTACCTGAAAAGGCTCATTTGAAAATCTGAGCTATTATTAAACAGTGGCAGACCACTTAGTAGCGCATAACTCTCAAACTGTAAGAGCTTTAATATATTAATGAGGTGAAGTTGTGAGTCCTGTTGTTACTAGGATATGCTATGTTTGTGTACTTTATGCAAATCCAGAGAAGCTTTTTAAGCAATAGTTCTGTGCATGAAAAAAACTACCTGAAGTTAATAAGATTGTTTGTAAAGCAGTATAGCTGATGTCTAATACAGTGGAGTTTCTTTTTGGTTATTTTTTCAAGTGAAGATGCATATAGCTGGATGCTGGATATGTTTACTGGCCTTTTATGCTATTTCTGCCCCACTTCACCTTTCTGTACCATTCTCCTGAAGTGTCCTGGGTACGCCTGGCAGTTTATGTATCATGTGTCTATTGAAAATATTACTTGCCTTCTCTGTTACTAGAATATTTGATGTTGCTTGTATCATCAATTGCTTTTAAAATTAGTGGTTTTCCCTATTAAAGTTCATATAGATTTGAATATCAAATAATAACATTTTCTCCTCACCCCTGCTTCTTTTTGGGTAGATTTAAAGAGTTCTTTGCAAAGGGTAATACATCGATTACATTTATGAGAGAACTTAGCTTGTATGCAAGAGACATTTCCTGAAAAACTTTCTACATTTCTAGCAGTTTCCACAAAATGTGCTTGATTTCAACCCTGTTATATTATGAAGATATATACCATAAGTCTTTGTTTAGAAAAGCAGAGATGGTGGCCAAATTGTTTGAGGAAACATAAAACGATTAATGATTGGGTTCTGCCTGGCTCCCAGATTCTCACTTTCTGAATCAGTGTAGCTGAGACATATCACAAAGATAACACATATTGACTGTGGGGAGGGAGCAGCAATTATTTGCCTTATTTTCCATGTCAGGCAACTAACAGAGCAATATTGTGCCAGCCAACAAAAGAAAACATTTCTAGCTTGTCTGTCCTTCAGCTTGAAGGACTGTTGTACATACTTCTCAAAACCAGTGTATATCTGGAAATTAGGACCCTACTGCAAAGAAGAACAAAAATATCTAGATCTTCTGCTAGATTCTTCTTTGAAGCAAGACAAAATACCAGGAAGTATAAACAGTGCTCAGTTTCTGTATTAATGCCCTTCCAGGGAAGTGGCCTATGGATCACCAGCTCCAGAAAAATTATTTTGATGGTGGTGGTGTGTAGTCTTTCTCCCACAAGGTAGAGCAAGGGTGTTTAATGTTTGTTTATTCCTTCTCAAATGTCTGTACATATTGCTTTTGTTGGTTGGTTGTTTCATAGATCTATTTGAGATTCTTGGACTACGAGATGCAGAATTCCAACGAATGCAAAAGGAATTTTGTAGCTGTCTATGATGGAAGCAGCTCTGTGGAGGATTTGAAAGCGAAGTTTTGCAGCACTGTTGCTAATGATGTAATGCTGCGGACAGGTCTTGGTGTAATCCGCATGTGGGCAGATGAAGGCAGTCGAAGCAGCCGATTCCAGATGCTCTTCACATCTTTCCAAGAACGTAAGACCTTAATCAATGCGTCTGCCTTTCAGTTTGTTGAATGATACAAGTGCCAAAAAACTGCTAATATTTTCTCCATGCAGAGTAGTCACTGAAGGATGTTCCCAAACAAGCTATGCAAATATTCAGAACAGTTTTTATTCCAAGCATGTCTAGTGTGCAATAATTTATAATGCAGTAGATAGATAGAGCACAGGATTCAGAGACAGGTAGACAGGTACGCGTAGTCATGACCTGTCCAGTTGTATGACCGCAACTTTTATCTGATCTCCAAGCTACTGGGACACTGTGTCTCAGTTTTCCCTTATACAATGTGGAAAGTAATACAGCTCTGAAGGTTTTTATCAAGCCTGATCCCTCTCTATGAATTTGATTTTTTAGATCTCATTATGACGGGCATTTGAAAAATACCTTATGATTATTTTGTCACAGATGGTGGGTGTGTTTCTGCATATTCCAGAATGCATATATCAATAAACATCTATGTCAGATATTGTTAAGCAAAGAATTCAGTTATTTTTTTGTTGTAACAGAAGTTTTCTAAAAGCCTTACATGATATTTTGGTTAATATTGTTTCTACACACCTTGCCTGCATTCACATGTTTATATGATTTCTCAGATAATGAGCAAAACAGCCTTTGAAAGAGACAAAAGGTAGTTATAGCCAGTTTAAACAAACAAACAAACAAACACAAAAACCCCTCAATGTAACCCAATAATCCCATTCACTGAAAATAATTGACTTAGGTAATCACCTGTGAAAGATATTGATTTGTTTTCTTTGACAGAAATAATGCATATTTGGTCCCTTGAGGAAGGAGTATACGCATTTATTTTCACATGCTGATTCATGTTCACTTTTTTGGTTTGTGCATCACATGTCTGACAGGAAGATTTCTGTGTGGCTGTCAGTGGCTGGAATGAAGGTGCAATCCTACCAAACACATTCTTCATCTGTATTCTGTGTGTGTGTACCCTGCAATGAGGCAATGGGACTCTGTTGAGAACAGCCTCTGTAATTCCTTAATTATGGCTCTGATTAAAAATTTCTGACAGCCTACATGCCTGAAACTGCATACGCCACTGTACTCTCACACTGCAGCCTTAAGGTGGATTATATTTTTCTTGCCTGTAAATCAGGCCAGGGTCTAAAAGATATTGAGAACCCTCAGTTGAGATGATACTGCCCTTTTCTCATTTCTGCAACTGGAGATGTCTTGAATATTCAAGATCTGATTCATTTTTTTCACAAGGCATCCTGATCTGTTACCTTAGAAACAACTGCATAGACACTGTAGGTTCACAGCATATAAAGAACTGGAGAGTGAAGCACTATGATGACTAACTTGAAATGAAGGTTTGAATAAGTGTGTGTTCGCAAGGCTTTCATATTTTATAGGAAAATAAGGAAAAATGTGGGTTTTTTCTCTCATAGTATTCCTAATATGTTTACCTGACACGCTACATCTTATGAGCTGCTCCGTTCTTGTAAAGAGGTGATAGTTTATACTGCATCGTATTCTGACTAGGGAGTTGAAAATATTAACATGATGTGTTTTCCGTAAATTTATTCTGAACAGTCATTGTGCGCTAAAAGCTGAAAATTTATTAAGGGCTAAGTTGTGCTTTGAGCTATGTATACACAGCCTGCTCATAAATAGCAGAAAAAACTGCATCTGTGTTTTTAATGCTGGAAATTGACTTTAAAGATTTAAAGGTGATGCAGATTGTACTTTCTGTGCCATGTCAGTCGTCCATAAGTGCTGCCCTATGCCGCAGACTGGTGTTGGCTGTCAGGAGTCTGCTAGAGCAGATGTCCGGTGTGCGCACTGCGAGACACAGCTCATAGCATGTAAACTGCAACATCTTTCAGCAGCGTGTGGGAATAATTAGATCATCTGCATGGAAGAGAAGGGATGTCAGACCTCATTCAGGGAGATGTGCATCAGGGAACAGACACCTGTGCCTCTGCTTGGGGACAAAGAAAGAGGAAAAAAGCTATTTTGTTCACCTAGAGCTGAGAAAGAAACAAAACAGAAAATGACATTTATGTTGTGGTTATGTGCATGGGAAAGAATAAAAAAGTAAAATTCCTGTATTTACTGTTGCTGTGGGAATGACCAGGAGCTGGTGTGATCTGTAGCTCCCCAAGTTCCTCTCCTTAGTGTGGTGTTAAGTTGTTGAGATTGTGAGTCTTCCCTTACACAAGGCTCTGTGAACTGGAAGTGTTTTTTTGTGGAAATAGGCTACTTATCCTGAGGAATATTTTCTTTCTGTGTAAGTCCATTCAGTGTTAATTCTTGTTATAGAGCTATGTCCTGGGGACTTGACATTTGTGTAGAACAGAGAAAACTTAAAGAGATTTATTATATGATTATTTTCATACGGTTTGATCAGTGTGCTCCAGTTACATTTGAAATATATATGTCTTTTTTGTTGATGTCTAAGAAGTGATCTTACAAGTTTCCAAACCTCTAGCAGTTATGCTCTGCAGAGCAGCAGTGCTATAAATATGTCTGAAGGTAAGGCATACAATGCAAGAAGTTGTTAAATTTCCTACGCCAGAAAATCAGTAATGATTCTCACATCATCAAAATAGTAGTAGAGCTCTAAGTAACACTTAATAACCAATTAATTCTTAATAGCTGATAATTTAGAATGATGATCTGATATTTCGTGATCAGCATTATTAGCTATTCCAACTACCATTATGGGTTTTGTCTACTTATGTCCTTACCTCTTTAATCTTTAATATATCTTCTAAGCATATTTATCTAATCATATTTTTGTGTATGGTAGTCACTGTCTACAATAGATTTCAAATATCCAATAAATTAATTTAAGAATCAGAAAAAAAGAAAACAAGAAAGCTGGCATGATCAAAAGGTGTCTGTTCATCTGGTAAGAAGTCTTGAAAAATGAGCTTTGTTTTTTCACCTGCTGACTAACTGTTCATTTCATTTTCCATAACTGTGAGAGTGATCTCCAGCCTGATTAATGACAGACATGCTACACCTACAGCTTCTTCAAAGAGCTACTCCTGAGCAGACACACCTATGCTTTAACCTAAAAGCAGATTCGTAGAACCAGGGCATATGGCATAAGAGAAAATACCTCTGTATGCACAGCAGGCAAGATGTTCGTTCCCTCACCTGACTGCTATTTGGTAGCACCACTTCTTTCTCTGTCCATAACCCTGCATCACAAACCCCAGACCTGAAAAATATCCCTTCTCTTATTTTGTTGCCCCTTTGAGCTCTAAGCCTGTTTTTAAAGCCCTGTCACACGTGGCTTTCCTAAAGGAGCACAGGTTTTATCATTCTTATTTTCTTTTTATTAACAATGTGGATAGAAATCTAGGGCCATGTTTAGAAGAGTAGTGCACAGCTTTATCGAGTAACAGCACTCAAGTCCTTGTTTACAGTCAGAATCCCTGGAGATGGTCACGCCAGCATGGGCAATTCTCTAATGGGCAAAAGGCACTGCAGGTATGCAGTATTAATGACTGTGCTTAGGGTGGTAATGCAAAGGGAACTATTGAGAAAGGGAACAACAAAGCAGTAAGTGCAACACGCGTGAAGAAATGGTTTCCCTTTGCAAGGACTTAAGAGTGTAGATTGAAGCTTTGCTGGTTTTGCTCCCTGCTTCCACACTAATATATAAAAAAGAAAACATTGGGATTGCCTCCTTACTGGTGAGCACTCATCTGTGATTTTCTTCCCCTCTGTGCTATTTGCAGCTACCTCTAGTGAAAAACCCTCATTGGCTAAGCATCCCAATGACTCTCTGACCCTGAACAAAGTAACAGTTTGTGGTGCCTAGAGTGTATAAACTGAGCACAGGCTGGAGCTCTGAGCACATGCTCCTGAGCTGCCATTCTCTGGTGAGTTCATATATCAAAACCCCCCCATGAAACCACATGTAAGTGTTTTTTAAAGACTAGATTATCAATGTGTATCTGGTATTAAGTATCCGTAAAAGTTACATTTATCTTGAACAGAACTGTCTGAAGGTGGCTGAGAAAGAAAATTCAGTATCAAGCACATTTCATTTTCAAGTTTCTAATAACTGTATTTTAATAAGATTTTTTTCATTAGTGGCAAATGAAAAGATAAGTAATTTTACTTTAGTTAATATACTTGTAGTGTACAGTACTAAAACCATCTTAATAATTTCATAATTTTAATAAAGTGAAACGGTCTCTCAGCATCACTGATGAACTGTTCCTTGGAGAGGCTGAGAGAAAATTCCTTCCTCTGTTTCAAGGATGATTCAAGGAACATCTGAAGAATTTCATTTTTCTTTCTCTTGTGAAGGAAAAAAAGCTCTATTTTTCAATAAGGAACAGTGGGAAAATTCAAATTATCTATACTTAAAGAATTCCTGTGCAGAACTTGATGCAATGAGCTATCTTGAGTACGTGAGGAGTAGGTGTGAAATGTCTAACGAGTTCAGTGTGAAATATTTCTCACATCTAACCATTGTTAAGATTTCAGAATTTTCCCATTCACCCTCAGGAGAAAGCAAGTCCTCTCACAAATGTTATCACAAGAAGGGAAGGGGGGGAGAGAGAGAAGCCTAAAAATAGCAGGTAGGATAGGGCATTCATCTAAGATTAGGGAGTCCCGGACTGAAATCCCTGTCTTGAAATAGACTCAAAGGGTAAATCCACACGGTTCAATGAAGTACGACGTAGACACCCAAGCTAGCTTGCTCAGAACTAGTTCACACCCTAGAAGCAAAGGAGTTGCACTAACTCTGCATGGTGCTGAGAAACAGTGTAAATGCACTGGGGAAAACACGACACTGAAGTGGAACAGCCAGGCTTCACACCAGGTCTGTAACAAGTCAGCTTTTGACTTCATCTTGTAAAAATGTTTTGACCTGGTCATGTTTGCATTTTCTATGCAAAGTATCCTGTAATGCCCGACAAAATGATGCCCAACACACACAGATAATGTATTTTATTATTGACATCATAACATCACAATAGTATAATAATTATTGATAACACAGAGAATATTTAATTGCTATAGTGCTTTATTAATATTGTCATTTTATAGGATAAATGTGCATGTATTACTTGTGATTATTTATTTTATTGTCTCAGTGAAAGCAGTATTTTTTTTTAAATATAAAATATGACTGCTTTTTTTTCATGTTACTTTGTAAACATTGCATATGGAAGAACTATTAATGCTCTTTATGTTTCTCTGCCTTAGGATTATTCAGGATTAACAGAATTTGTGATCATTTTGCATTAATAAATGAAAAATTATAGATTATTGGCTCTATGTGCATTCCCAAAACCTTTCAATAGTAAGAAAATATAGACAACTCCATTGGCTCAAGTTTTATAAATTTTGAAGGCAGTAACCTTCAAATACTAAACTCAGGCTTTTTTGAATACTGTGATGGTAACCTTCTGGATATGTGATCATTGTAACAACCTCCTAACTTGTGCTAGAAACAAAATATATTTACATGCCAGATAACAGAAATAGGGTTATGATTACAGGATTTTTTAAAGTATAGGTTTCCCAAACCTGAAAAAGACTCTCGGGTATCATGTCTATTCCTGTTAACCCACTTGCTTATATATCTTCTAGGATAAGTGCACCATCTTGTGTTCAGTATAAATACTTGTTGCAAAGCAGAAGATGTTACATTATAATTAATTAAATAACTATAAAATCTGTTTGTATATTAAGATACAAGGTATCTCTACACATACCACACAAATTTTTAAAAAGAAAATATTATCATTAAAAATAATGTAGAATGAAAGTGTTTGAAGTTTTTCATTTTGTATATATTATTTTATATAAACTATAATTTTACATTAAAATAATTATTGGTTCAAATCTAAACTGGAAAAAGAACCTTTAATAATAATTTTTTGTTTAACTGGTGATTTAATTTAAAAATTATGGTGTTTTCATGCTGTAAAAATCCAACAATTTATCAAAGACTTAAAGTTATTAAAATGTATCAGTTTGAATTATATGTATAGTTCTAATTTGCTCACTTGTGTTATAATCATTATGAATTGTTCATTGTGCTGAATATGCTATCTCACTTATTTCAAAGCCAATAACTTGGCAGAGCTTGACTCAATGCAGCTTTGGGACACAGGAGAAATAACAAAACTGTGTGTTTCCAGCTGATACTTTTAACCTAATTATGAAGCCATCTTTTCAGAGAGTCACAGAAGGGTCGAGGTTGGAAGGGACTCTGGGATAAGGTCTAGTCCAATCCTCCTGCTCAAAGCAGGGTCAGCTACAGCAGGTTGCTCAGGGCTATCTCCGGTTCGGTTTTAAATAACTTCAATGATGGAGACTCCACAACCTCTCTGGGAAACCAGCTCCTGCAGAGTGTTTGACCAGCCTCAAAGTAAAGGTTTGTTCTTGCATTTAAGGGGAATCTCCTGTATATCGTTTAGTGCTCATTGCTTCTTGTCATGTCACAGGGCACCGCTGAGAAGAGCCTGCCTCTGTCTTGTTTGCTCCCTCCCATCAGGTATTTGTACACATTGATGAGAGCCCCGCGCGAGCCTTCTCTTCTCCAGGCTGAACAGCCCCAGCTCTCTCAGCCTTTCCTCAGATGTCAGGTGATCCAAGCCTTTAATGGTCTTTGTGGCCTTTTGCTGGACTCACTCCAGTACATCCATGTCTCTATTGTGCTGAGGAGCCCAGAACTGGACACAGCACTGCAGATGTGGCCTCACCAGTGCTGAGTGGAGAGGAAGGATCAGTTTCTCAACCTGCTGACTATGCTCGTTCTAATGCAGCCCAGGATACTGGTGGTCTTCTTTGCCACAAGGGCACGTTACTGGCTCATGGTCAGCTTATTGCACACCAGCACCTTTTCTGCAAACTTGCTTTCCAGATGGTCAATCCCCAGCATGTACTGGTTCATGAAGTTATTCCTCCCCAGGCACAGGACTTTGCATTTCCTTTTGTTGATCTGCTTGAAGTTCCTGTTTCTCCAGGCTATTGAGGCCCATCTGTACAGCCACCCAACCACTTGGTCTATCAACCAGTCCTCCCAGTTTTGCACTGCCTGCGAACTTGCTGAGGATACACTCTGTCCCATCATCCAGGATATTAATGAAGAGGTTAAAGAGTATTGGCCTCAGTACTGACCCCTAGGGTACATCACTAGTGACTGACCTCTAGCTGAACTTCATGCTACTGATCAGAAATTTTTGAGCTTGGCAGTTCAGCCAGTTTCAGTCCAATTCACTGGCTACTTATCTAGCCCATATTCTTCAATTTGTCTATGAGGATGTTATGGGAAACAGGGTTGAAATCTTTTCTTAAGTAGAGAAACACAACATCCACTGCTCTCCCCTCACTCACCAAATCAGTTATCCAATCGTAGAAGGTTGTCATGTCAGTTAACCATGATTTCCCTTTCATAAGTCCATGCAGACAACACTATCCTTGTCCTTCATGTGTTTGGAAATGGTTTTCAGGATTATTTGCTCTGTGACCTTCTCAGGGATTGAGATGAGGCTGACTGACCTGTAGCTCTCAGGATTCTCCTCGCCTTTCTCAAAGACAGGGGGACATCTACTTTCTTCTGGTCCTCAGAAACCTCCCCCAATCACCATGACATTTCAGAGATAATCAAGAGTGGCCTCGCAATGACATTAGCCAACTACTGGAGGCATCACATCAGGGCCCATGGGCTCATGTCTGTCCAGTGTCTTTAAATATTCCCTAATCTGGTCCTCTTCCACGAAAGGTAAGTCTTTCTTGCTCCAAGCTTTCTCCCTCATCGCAAATGTTTGGAACTCCAAAAGGCAAATCCCACCAAAAAAAGATGGAGGAGAAGAAAGGGTTCAGTACCTCAGTCTTTTCCACATCCTTTGTCACCAAGTCCCCTGCCCCATTCAGCATCATATTCACATTTTCCCCCATCTTGCTTTGGCAGCTGACATACCTGTAGAAGTCCTTTTTGTTGCCCTTTACAACCCTCACCAGATTCAACTCCAGGAGGGCTTCAGCTTTCTTAACTGTATCACTGTATCTTTGGTCAGTGCCCCTATATTTCTGCTGGGGTCATCTGACCCTGCTGCCACCTCTTGTATGTGTCCTTTTTATGTTTGAATTTAGTCAGGAGCTCATTGTTCATCCATGCAGGCTGTCACCTTCACTTGATTTTCTGCTTGTTCAGATAGACAACTATTGAGCTTGGAGGAGGTGATCTTACAGAGTCAACCAACTGCCCTGGAACCCTTATCTTTCCAGGACCACCTCCCATGGCATTCTTCCAAGCAGACCCCTCAACAGTGAAATTTTGCTCTCTTGAGGCCCAGGGTTGTGATCCTGCTTTTTGCCTATTCCCTCTTTGCAACATCCTGAACTCCACCATCTCATGATCACCGCAGCCAGGACTGCACCTGACATTCTCAACCCCAACAAGTTCTTCCTTGCTTATAAAAGTATGAGGCCCAGCAGAGCTCCCCTCATCAGCTCCTTGATCACCTTTATCAGGAAGTTATCATCAATGCACTCTGGAAAACTCCTGGATTGTTTGTGCCCTGCTATGTTGCCCTCCACAGATATCAGGTGGTTAAAATCCCTTGTGAGGACCAGGGCCTGTGAACATGAAGCTTCTTCCAGCTGTGTGAAGAAGGTTTCATTTACTTCTTTTCCCTGATCAGGTAGTCCATAGCAGACAGACACCAACTACAATATTGCTAGCTGCGGGCAGACACTGGGCTGCCCACTAATCCTGACCCAAAAATTCTCACTTGGTTCCTTGCCCAACCCAAGGTAGAGCTCTGTACATTCCCACTGCTCTCTCATATAAAGGGCTTTTATATAGCCATGGGGAGGACCATAGATGGATAGAGTAGGGCTTCTGCTGGGTGGAAAGGTTTGTGCTGCTTTATCTAGTTGAAGCTAATGATAGCAGTAGCTTCCTTTCATGAAAACATTCACAACCTTTCCTCAGGTTTAAACGTTTACATCTTGAGGCATTGCCATAGATGATGTTCAAGAGTTAGGTTAAGCTATCAAGTGCTGCTGCCACATACCTTGTCTCCTTGATTCCACTTCCATCCTGGGTTCTGTTACAGCTTCAGGAAAGCATCAGGACCAGATCCATCTTGCTGTAAAAGAATCCTGTTTACTACCAGTTCATTCATCTTTTTGCTATTATTAAAATGTCTTTGATGCAGCATCCCAAGGTCCCTTCTCTGTGCCTCTTCAAGGGCAAAGACCTAATTCCTCCAATGTATAATGGGACTGACAAGTTTTCAACTTCCCTTGATGCTTTCATTCATTCCAACAAAAAACCTTCATTAGAGCGGGGAAAATATATTGACTTCTTGTCCAGCTTAATCACTCCATGTTCAAGGGACCACAGAGAGGACTTGACTATACTAATTTTATAAACATGAACAAGAGGGGGCTGTTTGTCATTAGGTTTAGGAATCTTACATTTGGGTTTCTCTCGTGCTAAGTTTGCTGTACGTACTCTGAAATTGCTCTGCCTCACTATTCATCTAGTTTTGACATTTATTCACATACCATCTGTTTCTTCCATAGTTCAACAGCACAATTTAGAGAAACTGAAATTTTCTTTTTTTTTCTTCCTTTCTCTTGCCTTTCATTTCCAGATCTCCCTGCCATCACTTTGCATAATTGTCCCTTCTTCTTAAGTCTGCAAAAAATGTCTTTTGTATTTCTCTTATTTTTTCTTTCTTATTTCTGAAACATTTCCTAGTATTTTTCTTTTGATATAAAATCTCTTGTCATTCCTTTCAGTGCAGAATGCCTTAAGTGTTGTCTATTTCTGCTGTGCAGTCCTCTCTTTCTTCCTCTTTTCAGTTCCTTTACTACCTTCCTCTGGTTCTCCTTTTCTACTTACCACCACTATACTTCTGAATTCCTTTATTTCTGCCTTGCACAACTGCCCTTCCTTCCCTTAAATTGTTCTCTATTCTTTTGGGAGTTGTTTTTCCACTATTAATCCTTTCTTTGCTGTTGCATTCAGGTTTAAATCAGATTGGTTTTAAAGTGGCAAGAACAAGTCATAGACATCTAGGAGGTTCTGCCTGCTCAGACACAGCACTCTGTCCTCACCACTTCTCTTCTAAGGCCTTTCATGCCACTCTGCATGTTTTATGGTGTTTTGGTGGGGTTTTTTCTTCTTTATGGCTTTATTAGCATAAACTTTCCTAATACTGCACTTCTTTTTTTTCCCCTTTTTTCCCTTTCACTCTTTGTGGTTTCTCCATTTGTCATTTGGGTCTTCTTTTGTTGTGCACTTCCTACTTATTACCATGTACTTTGAATGGGTGGCTACCTAGGTCTTCTTAGGTTTGCCTTTTATAAATTCTCTCCCTCTCTGTTTCACTTTTTTGCTTAGAGCAGGCAGTGAAACTCTTTCCGTGGGTTGGAAAGAACCAGTCCCAGAAGATCCTTGCCTTGCCCAGAAACAGGAATTGCAGCTAGAGTGTGAAAGGATGATAGTGCCTCTGGTGGGTTCCCTATATGATGTGTCACATCATAATGTGACACAGTATCCTCCAGGCTCAGCCTTCACTGTCCCCAAATGACAGCAACAGATAGATAAGGACTGTCCCAGAGCACCCTCCCTTGCTAAGATGCACATGTGTTGTTCTGCTCTTTCTGTCCAGTTTAAAGTAAAATCCTTCCTGTAACAAACTTAACACCTGACCTGGGTCACTGCAGCTTAGGAGATGGTATACCAGATTTTTCCAAAAATTGAACAGTGGGCAGACCCAGTCTGGCTGATCAGTCTTCTGCATTGGCTAAGAGACAGTATACATATACTGTTATATCTGAGTGGACAGTTGCGTATTTGGGGATGTGTACAAGTTTTGAAGGCAGTTACTATTTGTTTAACAGACCATAACTGCTCTGAAGAAGCCATTATAGTCAGTTATGGATATCTGAACTTAAACACTTATTGAAAAGTGGATTTCTTCACATGATATATGGAGTCATTAAGTTCTACAGTACAAATCCTTTGTACTGTCCTTAGCAAACCACTGAAGCAGTCATCTGCTCTGAGCCAGTCTCTGCGCTATGCATATATGTTGTCATAGGAATTGCTTTTAAAGTTGCAGAGGAGAAAAAATGCCAC
>WAAD01016175.1:21999-101626 GCA_013389945.1 Fregata magnificens
TGATTCTGTGATTCTATGATTTCGTACCTTCCCAGCAGGACTGCCTGCATGTAGTTCTCACATAGCCAGAAGAGAACAGGCACCTTTAAAACTCAAGTTCCATGTGTTTTTAAACCAAAAATTCCAGTTATGGATGTGTCTTTGTAACTCAGACCTCTCTGTGTATCCTCAGTATTGGCTTTAGAATAGCCTCTGACAATTGTATTAATGTTGAGTGCTACAATTTGTCTCATCTGTACTAGAATTTGTCCAGGGCTTCACTCTGTGTTTTTCTTCCATAATTCAAATGTTGGAATGCTAGACAAACCTGAGGCTAAGAAAGAGCTAATCAAAGAAAACCAATGGAAGTGACTTGTTATTCTGCTACTTGCATGCACACACAGACGATAACCTACATACTTAATACACCTCATTTAGATGAAAATGCCCAGATGAAGAGAAATACAGCTTGCAAGACATATGAAGTAATCCTTAGTCTTTACACCATGCTAGTGAGGTTTCTGCAGAAGCAGAGGCTTCTAGTTTGTAGAAGAAGAAAAAGAGAAAAAGGACCAGAGGTCTGGAAAACATGACCTACAAGGAAAGAGTGAATAAACAAGGGTTACTTAGATGAAAGAAGAGAGGACTCTCAAGGGAAAAAGACAAGGAAAGGAGTGTCAAACTTCAAATAAGTAAAGGACTTCAGCAAAGATCAAGGAAATAATTTGTTCTCTATGTCTATGATATATGTATGCAAGGAGATGTAAGGGCTTAAATTACATGACAAAGTTCAGGTTAGACACCATGGAAGTTTTCTAACAGTAAGAATAGTAAAGGAATGGAAAAGCTGACTGGAGAAGGTCATGGCATCTCTGTCTTTGAAGAACTGTAAGACCAGGTTAAGAGAGATGTCTACCAGGCATAATCCGGGTACAGGCGGTCCTGCTTTGGCGTAGGATGGTGGAATAGAGGAACTTGAGGACTTTTGTAGTTGCTGTGATTCTATAAAACTAGTAACAATAATAACTTATTTTTGTAGACTTCACTTGTGCTTTCCAGATAGTCTCTGATGCTAAGAGCACAAAATTCTCAAAGGGATAAGCAGAGATTTTTATGGTACTGGCAAAAAATTTAAATTTTATGAAATCGTTACTAAGGAACCAGGAGAAAAATTCAGAAGGCTGAGTGATATGGGTATTGAGATAACTGTGTTTGTTTTGTAGGGAAGGAAGTCAAAGCATAGCTCCAACCTCTGGCTACAGGGGAACGTGACTGGACACAGGAAAGGCAGTTATTCCCACAGGGAAGGGCAAGTGTGTCTTTGAAAAGGGACTTAGTGAAATGAAGTTAGAGTGGAAGGTGAGTCATTCTCTGGGTACTGGCTGTTTGCTTTGGGTTCTGATCTTGGGAAGCTGCAAGCGCTCTTGCAAATCAGTGTGGATATCAGGATTCCAGCATACCAGTACCCCAGAATGATAACATCCTAGCACTGAGAAAAAACAGTGGCCTGAAGGAAACATGAGTGAAAAATTATTTTATACAAAAGATGTTGATTTCAGTTGATGAGAAACTTAACAATTAAAAGCTAATTTTTAATTGCACTGCTGCAGGCTTTCTTTTAGGGAATGAATATCATGTTGACATATGGGAAACCCAGAAGGAAAAGCAGCAGCATCACCAATGTGCAGTGTTCCCAGTGGAGGGAGGGCTTTTGGCACAGTTTCAGCTGACTGCTGAGATCCATAGTGGGGCTGGAAGCCCTGCCACACTGGCTTGTTATCAACACACTCCTGCCTGACACGGAGGCAAGATACTTCAGACAGCTGATGAACAGTCTTGCACAATTTTGACAGGCAGGGACTCTAGCACCAGTGTCCTCTCTGGTACCTGAAGAAATTCATTGGGAGCACTGGCTCCCACTGTGAACGCAGACTTCTCCCCTCCCCTGATCAGTAGTATATCTACCTTCAAGATGAAAAATGGTGGTATGCCGTACAGCTCCATGGGGCAGTAACAACAACAGTAAGAGTAATCGGTAGAGTGGAGGTCTAGGTAGCTAGGAGGGGACAAACTAGTTTTCCTACTTGCTAAAACATAGACTACTTCATTCAGTTTGTGAACTTTGGTAAAAGAAAATGGTACAAAAGCTGTTGCTAAAATGCCAGCAGAGACTTCAAGCAGTTCTTAGCTCATTACCCATGTGCTCACCCATACTGGCAATAACTTTATCTCATAGTGGGAAGCAGTGCTTTATTTTCATGGCAGGAGTTCTCCATAGACTCAGACTAACGAATTTTCATTTTTCAGGATGTCTTGGGAGGATGCTGTCACTGATTTCATAACATCTAGGAACCATCCCTAAAGACAGGAGTTTGGGCCTGTTTCATGGAAATTCATAGCATGCACAAATTTCAGGGATGTCAATAAAAAGTGAAGGTGCTTTACATGTTGGAAAACCAGATTCAGGTACCAGATGATTATGCAAATCTACATATAGTATGGAGGGCAGAAGGAACTTCCTACCATTAGGAACGATACTGCTAACCTATGTGAAATATCCTTTGACATGTGTAGGGGATACAGTAAGAGTCACATTTCCAACCAGTGCCAGAGCTGGTGCTCAGCATTTAATGTATTGGTATAGCTATTGTATAACTATTGATGGAGCGTTTCCAATTTCTGGGGAAGCTTATTTAACATTGTTGAAGCTATTGTAAAATAAGTAGAGAAATCTATGACAGCTGGTCAAATTTATCCTATTCTGAAATGAATCTGGCTCAGATAGCATTTTCAATTTCTCTTGAAGTGTGACCACAATGCACAAGCTGGAATGGAGAAAAAAAGTCAGGATGTCGATCAGTTTCTAATATTATAGTGAATAGGTCTGACCTGTGAGATAACACTATAAATGTAGAAGGCATGATACTAAGGAATTTAGGATTCTTGTCAAAGTTAGATGTAATAGCTTGATTCATTACTAAGCAGTAGGAAAGTTTGTTTAATCAAATCACACTTTGTTGTTATTTTTCCGTTGATAAGAAATATATTTCACCTTGTGATGCATTGTGGAAAATGGTCTTCAGAGTCACCAAGCATTTTTTTTTCTGAACATGATTTGATATTTACAGACTGGGGCCTCATAGCTTTAGACAAGATGTACCTTTAAAGCATGAATTTGTCAGGGCTCTGAGAGCACTAATAGGCTTTAATGGCTCTTACCTGGAGCCTCCAGCCCCACCACTGCCTGAGGGCTCCGTTTCAGCACAGGTCTGGGCATCCAGTCCTGGCCCCAGCTCTGCTGTGGATGGGCCTGTGCCCAGCCATGTCTCTGGCCCTGCCTCCTGGATGGATCTTGGACCTTTGCTACAGCCTTGTCTCCAGTACTGTCTTTGTCCTTAATCTCCTGATGGTTCCTGGATGGACTGTGGACCTGACTCATGTCCTCACTATGTCTGGGACTGTCCTTGCACCCTGTTACCATTACTGCTGCACTGTTGCTGTGGGGCTGTGCCCTGGACAGTGAGGGCACTGCTGGATGGGCAGTCACCCTCGGCTCCCAGCTCGCCTTCCCTTCAGGAATGGCCCCATCTCTTGCTGCTCCCTGCCCGTAAATTTCTCTGCCCGTAAAACCTGAGTGTTCTGCAAAGCTTTTTTTCTGTCTTCAGTCCTGTCCTAGTTAATTTTAAAGAATTCTGCTGTTACTTCAGACATTTTGCATAGTAGCTCAGTTAACATTAGGTTATAATTATGACTGACTCATAGAGTTTTAGTATCTCTCAAGACCTAACACTTGTTTCCTGAGCCACATGCAGGATCTTGCCTCTGAAGTTCTGCTCCGTCTCTGTGCATTCATGCTCTACCGTAGTAGTTGCTTTGCAAGTAAAAAGACAAATGACTGTTTTCATGGTAAATACTTAGAGACTCATGTAAGAGCACAGTTTGGAAGGGACATATCTAGTTCAGACTCCTGCTCAAAGCAGAGCTATCTTTGAAGGCAGATGGGGTTTGTTCAGGGCTGTGTCTAGCTGAGTTCTGAGTATCTCCAAGGATGGAGATTCCACAATTTCTCTGGGCAGTCTGTTCAGGTTACCCTCCCTGTGGATTTTTGCCCTGATATGTGGTAGGAATTTCCCTTATTGCAGCTTGCATCCTCTCTTGTCCTTTCACTGTGCAACTCTGAGAAGACTCTAGCTCCATCTTCTCTATAAACCCCATTTCAGAAACAGAAAACTGTTACTAGGTCCCCCCTGCAGCCTGCTCTTCTCCAAGCTAAACAAATGCAGTTCCTTCAGCATCTCTTTGTACACCAACTGCTCCAGATCTTCAACCATTGCAGTAACCTGCTGCTGGGCTTGCTCTGATTTGTCCTTGTCACTGTTGTGCTGGGGGCCAAAAGTGAAACCGCAGTATTCCAGCTGCAGCTGCACAAGTGCTGCGTACAGAAGAATGACAACTTCCCTTGACCTGCTGACTATACTTTTGCCCATACAGTCCAGTATGTGGCTGTATTTGATTTATATATGCAGCAGAAGGTTGAGTGTGGCCACAGTTAAGTTCAGGGCACTACAAAGCATCTGAGTATTTCCCCTTTCTGACTGAGCCTGGGGACTGAACTGAACAGGGGTAAGGCATCTAATTGGTGTGTGGGCGAGGCTGCGACTTGCCATCATATTCATCCATCTACCAATTCTTTTTTCTTTTTTTTTAAGAAACAGGGAGTATATAAGCGAGCCTCTCTGCTTATTGCTTTGAAAGTCTGCCCTTCACATTCGTCATTCTACAAAATGTGCAAATGATGGCCATTCCATGTACTTGCAAGCTCAATGGATTATCAGCTTCCTGTAAGCCCAACACTTTGCTAGGGCTCTTAATAACAAGCATTCAGTAAGAATTTCCTCTGACTCCAGTGACAACAGTTTACATAAGACAGTGATGAGGGTCTGGCCAATATCAGCGGGAACATTCAGGTCATTGCATTGCCAGATATGTTAGCATCTTGTGAGCAGAAAAGCTACTTGGTCCAAAGTATCCCAGAGTTTTGGCCCCCATACTTGGCATACTGCCAAGCCCATCTTTTTGGAAAGGCATATAGGAGCAGAGTGGCTTTGGAGAATTATAGGGCAGAGTTTGGTTTTGTTTTGAATATGTTTGGCTGGAGATGGTTGCCTGTAAAAGAGGTATGGAGAGAAAAGAATTACTATTGTGAATTTATAGCCGCTAATGTATTAGCAAAAGTACTGCAGTGCAGGGAGAATCTGTCCTTTTAGTATGTTGATTTAAGTACTGAGGAAGAGAGAAAGGGAAAAGGAATGTACATGGAACCGTATTTCATTCTGTTATAGTCTGCCATTACAGAGGTCACTGATTCCATTCTATGCAATATGCAGCCACAGAGAAGATGTGTGCATGATGCTGAACTGTATTTACACTTTTTGTGCTATTACTGGACAAAACCCTGAAAAATGCTAAGCATCTATAAACTCCCGAGAGAGACACCAGCCCAGGGAAATAATCTTCCTCTTCACCTGGAGAGAACTTAACACTCCTCTGTATTTACATCTCAAACACACAGTGAATGTGTGTTTCCTTCTCAGTACTTAAGTTGGCCTTTATTGAAGTGCTTGGCTGTTGTTGAGTGAAGTTTCTGGCATTACTGAAGGTTTGAAGCCACAGGTATTTGTGCCTGTATAACAACACGGTATAGTTCTGTCCTTTTTACAAATCGGTACACTGCAGCATGGAGAACTGAAATGGCTCGTTCAAGATAGTACAATGGAGAGAGATGCTCAGTGCACTGACACATGCTTTTCATTGTAACTGCCTCTCTCTGCAAGCTGTCAAAGGTCTACACAACAAAAAGTAAGAATGTGGAGTCTCTTATCATTGCCCCAGGGATCAAGAGCGCTTCAGAGCCCTGACCCTTTAAAGAAAAAAACATCAGAAACCCACTCATTTTGCAAGCAGACTGATAAATCTGTCTTGTGTCAGAAATAAGATTCAAAGGAACTGCATTATTTCTTTGCTATTTGTAATATAAATACCAATGAAAAAAATTAAGGTGAACAGTGACTTCAGCTGAGGAGAAGAACTTGCAACCTAGTATATTGACTTTTCTAACAGAAGTTTTTTGAGGATTTGGGGTTTCTGGGCTAATGAAAGCAATTTTGGGGTCTGCTTCATTTTTAGCTCTAGCCTTATCCTGTTGAAGGCAATACATTGGCTACTCAGTTCAAGTCTGGAGAAGTACTTAAGACAGGGATCAGTGTTTTTGTTTATGTGTTTATACATTGTTTATGTGTTTATACAATTTATCTCACTCATAAAAAGCAGTGGCCAGAAGATATTACTGACGCAGTGAGTGTTCTTCACATCCTCTTCAGCTTCCATGCAAACATCTCTGAAATTAAGGTCATAAAAATAGTTAAATATCACACTCAAAAAGGCATCCCAGTGGAGCAACTGAGTGGGTAGCTTTTATACTGTATGCTTTTGTTATGCTTTTACTGTAAGGCTGGCACCCGAATTAGGTACAGTTGTCCAACTGAAGTATTACCAAGGCAGAGTAGAACAGAAATATTACTTCCTTATGTCTTTAGAGGCATATTTCTGTTTGTATGTGCCACTATGGCTTTCCTCCACTAGCGTGGCACTTCTGATTTTTCATCTTAATATTGGCTTCAGAGCTAAACCTTTTTTTGAAAGAGTATGTACTCAGTTATTCCCATACCTGTATTTTTGCAAATGATTATTACTCCTGAAAAGTAATATTCTGCACTTGTACCTATGTTTTGAGAGCACTTCTCCAATTTGTCAAATTTGGTTTGGATTATAGCTCTGTCCTGCAATAAAATTCTTCAGCTTTATGAAGTCTGCATATCTAGGAAGCATATTCCATCCCTTGAAGAGAGCTAGAGCCAGGAAAGACTGCTTCAAAGTTTTACTCAGTACATCCTCTTATTTTGAAAATGGACTACTGATTACTACCCCCTTAGTGGTTACAGAGTGTTTGAAATAATAGTCTGTAGTATATTATAATCTGTTTTATGGTAGATTATAGGACTGACCTTTACAATGCTGCAATTATGCAATACAATTTCGTCTCTCAATTTTGTAAATTCTCACCTGTTTTACTCTACTGGGTCAGATGATCCAATTACTCTTTCAGGACCCTTTCTCAGTCTACAATGTTTATTACAGAAAATTTCTAAATGTGCCAATCAGAATCTGTAATTTATGTCTTTATTTTTTTCCTCTTGGCTGATACGATATGGTATATATAAAAGGCCTCGCCTAAAAACTGTGTATTTTTAGTTCTAAAATTATTAAGAAACCCAAGACAAAATTGGATATGCCAAAACCTGAGACAATGTATATTGCTGTTGTACTCAGGTTATATAATATTTTAAACAAATGTCAATAATCATGGTAGGAAATTCCTGTATCTTGATTCTTTTCATGCCAGGTAGTTTGGCATGATTATAAAAATATTTTAAAAAATACTTTGGACTGAATTTGGCTCTCAGACACATTTCTGCAAATCTGGAGGAATTCCCACTTAGCTAATAGAGTTACTGGAAATTTAACATTGCTGGAACTGCGAGCTAGTGCCTGCATTTACTGAAGTATGTAGCAATCTTCCCACGGATTTCATTAGACTTTGAGCCTCCAAATCTTAAAGATGTTCTTTTTATATGTTAGTGTATTCAAAATATTTTATTGTGGTAAATGTCATGTATGCCATCTATTTTTTTAATGTACAAGCAAATATTTAGCTGTAAAAAAGACATATTATGTCATTTTCTTGTTGCTAATACAAAGTCCTGGGTAGAGAAAGTTCCATGTATAGAAAAAGAGGATGCTCTCTGGGTGGGTTTTTTAATATAATTAATTCTTGAATGGAGTTGTTCTGTAGAAATTGAACATAGGGACCAAGATCACTGAAGGAAGGCCTACCTTGCGTAGTGTTTGACTGCCTGTAGCTTGTACTGGCATATACATATGGATAAAAGCAGCCTCTCTGGCTACATCTTTATTCATAAATTAAGCCATACCAGAGCATATCCCTGGGTATGGGAACTAGATCCTCTCTATTGTTAAATTCTTAGAATGTTTTTTGGCAAGATTTGACCCAGGCCAAGTAGCACTTGGCAATTCCTGGGCACAATTTCAGGGCTAGCACAGGTCATTCCAAATGAGAAATTTGTATGGGGATGTTGCATTTTGCAGGGTAAGGGAGTTTGGTATTATGGGTATAGGCTGGAGGTACTGATGGCCATAGAACAGTCTTGGACACATGCTTCTCAGCATAAAAGACCTTAAATAGCAAGGCCCTGAACATGTACTGTGGCTCTGTAGAAAAACTATCAACAGATGCATTCCATTAAAAATATGGCTTCCTGAAGTCAGATACATAAACTACGTCTATGTTAGTAAACTACAAGGACTGGACAGAGTCCCATGGTGACACATCTAATGCTTTCCCGAACAGCATTTGGGTATAGTTCAGGGAACATCACAGGCCACCTCATCACATCCCAGCAGCTAAGACCCCATTTTGGACTGGAAGAGAAGTTCTCCATGTGGGTGTGAGGCTTGCTGTATGGTTTTGTCTCCAGACTCATTTTGTTTACTAGCACAGATGTCTTCTTTTGTTTCAGGCATGCTAATTCATGTTTAAGTATCTAACATAAGCTCTTAGCTACCTTGCAACAGAAACTGGCATTGAACTTTAGGTTGAATTAGAATACTGGGCTCATTAAACCTGTTTAATTATCGTAATGCAATACTTGGTGCACTTCCCCAACATAGCAGGCTTCTGCCTCGCACCGAGCAGTTCAATCACTCTTCAGGGAAGTAGACTGCCAAACCTAGAGAATGACTTCATTTTGAGCAGGTTTATCTGTATGTCCGGGATTAATTAAAATTGACTTCTCTGTATGTAGAAATGGAAATCATTCTAGTAAGACAAGCACTGCATTAAAACATCACCCAGAGGTGATGTAACTGCTAAAAGAAATTCATTCAGTCACAGTGAGATTTGCAGAAGGACTTGGTTATCATTTCCCTGGTGCTCAGCTTTGGGGTCTTGTTCTCTGCAGTCCTTACCTGTAGACAAAGTGCCTTCCACACTATATTTATGAGTATTTATGTTGGTAAGGAACTTACACAAAAATGTAAGTGTTTGTGGACTGCATTTTTGTTATTATGGCACGTTGGAAGTGTTGGGTCCTGCATTCCTTTTGCATGTTGTACCACAGCTCAAGTATTAGCCACAGCCGCAACCAGGTGTCAGGGGGAGGATCAGAGAGATAACCTCTTGTGAGAAATGCTGTGAGCACAGATTGACTCCTGGCATTTCACAAAACATTTCTATATCTTATTTCTATTTTTAACTCAGTTTTGTGAGGGTGTAAACTTATTAAGGCAGGAGACTTTAGGAAAGAGAGAGCTAATTGCAAACTATAGAGGTAAGAAACCTTCCCTTTATACATCCACATGCACTAAAGCTTTCTGAGGCACTGGATTAGCTTCACAAGAACAGTTAGCTAGAAGAATGCTCTAGATGCTGATGTGTGCAGTTGCATTAAATATTTCTGCCCTCGTGCTGAATTCCCTTAGCTGTACCATTACCATTGCAATTCCATCAAAAATGCAACAGGATTTGACCTGGCCTAGTCTGCAAAATATGTTCCAAATCTGAGGCTTCTGAGGACTTTTTCAAGCCATTGGACCATTCTATAAAGGTAGAGAACTTCCATAAAGGCCACTGCAGGTAACACACTTTCATTGTTTAAAAAAAAAAGAGAGAGTTTTGCTTACCCAGCAAGCCCCTAAAGGAATGGCATGGAAGTTCTGAACCCCTCTGGTCATCTAAACTTATTTTGGGGTAATTTTCCTGATTTAGCGAAATGGAAATGGTATGTTTTGTCTTCATTCTTTTTCAACTTGCAGAAACAATCACAGGTGGGCTGGTAGGGATTCAAAGAAAATCTGGAGGTGTTTAATTTCCTACCTTAGGTACTTCCTTTTGCAGACAGGTGTGGTTTGCTATCACTGGTGCATAGTTATATATTTTAGAGAGTGTCATGCAAAGCACATAGGAAGTCAACCTGACATTTGTCATCACTATGCAATACCTATACTTAGAACAGGGAACTTAGAGGCAAGGATCTTCATTTTTGTTCTGTATTTGTACAAAAAGGGCCCTGATTTATGACTGTGATGTCTGTGCTGGCACTTTAAAGGCAAATAGAATAGACTTGCCTGGTACTGTTACCAAAGGCTTACAGCTGAAGCTGAAATTATTGTTTTATTGGTCACAGTCAGTGATCACACTGATTTCAGCTGTGGGAGATGAAAATGTCCCTTTTACCCTGAAAACTTTTGTAATAATTTCAGGCTAGTGCTATTTCCACTATAATGCTGAGGCTGAGTTATGTGGCTAATAGTGATACATCCTGATGTGAGGGCAACTGCAAGGAGCAGCTGTAATATTACCAATTTTCTAAGTTACTTGTTTGTAACATTTTATGATGGTAGGAAAGAAAGAATCATTATGATAACATGGTCACCGATCAGGAAAATGCAGCACAGTGCTACTTTTCTTGCTGAGCAGAAAAGAAAGTGGGGAGTTTGGCAAAGAACAGGGAACATATCTTTTCTGCAAGCTTGCTCTCTTATATTAATAGGAATTTTCCATTGTTTTGTTTAACATAAACCCAGTTTGTTTATTTGCTTTTAATTTCAGAGAGTTTTTGGTGCATTGCAGTGCACCCCACTGAGATAACCTAGAAGGGCATTATGTTTTCATGCACAAGGAACAAATCATGCTTTTGCAGGCTATAGCTTCTTTAATTTCAATTAAGGAAAGCGACAAGAAAGAACAGAAAATAAAAACTCAGTGAGGGAATATAGGAAGAATGTCTCTTTTATTGCATATCACAGAAAGCAAAACTTGGCATTAAGTAAAAAAGAGCAACTTGGGGGTGGAAACATAGATGTGTTTAGTATTCCTTATGTTTGAACTGTATGTAAGCACTCCCATCAAAAGGAAGGGTTAGGACTCCACAGGACTCTCACAATGTTTCAGGGCCCCATTGAACAATACTAATTTTAGGTAGACATTCATTCAGGGATAGGATTTGGAAGAGGGAGAAGATTTATCACTCAGAATCTGCTAAAAGCTTTCAAAATAAAGAAAAAAAACCCCTCCTCACTACTTCTGTGTTAATGGCATATCCTTAAATGGACCAACTCAAAACTTGTATCCACATGATTATACAACATTAAAGAAAGCTCTTGCAGGGAAAAAGTTTCAAGTATATGTCCCAAGTCTCAAAATTCAGATAGCAAATATAAAAAAGGCAAGAAACAAAGTTCTGTTTGATTTTAAGCTACTCACTCAAGCACTTTGTCATACTTCTTATGACTTTGAGTAGCTGGGGATAAACAGCCTAAATCAGGATTTAATGCATGTTAAAATTTAAGAGAGATCTGTAGGGTTTTTCCTAAAATTCTTAACAATGTGAAGGGTGCACTGGTCAGCAAATGTCCCATGGGGAAGGTCATTCCCATCTGACTGTCTCTGTTGTTGGCTCCAAAAGGTCTCTGCCTTATCCAGAGTACCCTGAGCTTGCCCTGGCACCCTGTGCACTGCAGAGGTGAGCCAGTCACCCTGTTTGGGGCTGCCACCCCTGTGTGAATACAACCTCTGTGGCCTGTCAGGTGCTTGGATACTGCTTTGAAGAATGGGGAGACCATAAGTAAAAGCAAAGTGAACTGATTATCATGCTAAAATGTAAGACTTGACAAATAGTATATTGTAGCAAGTATACAGAAGAAAACCCCAGCTGTTTCTAGCTACTGATGCTTTGCTTAGTAACTTCAAGGTGTTCTCTAGTCCACTGGCCAAAAAGCTATTGACAGTCATGCAGCTCTGCCAGCTAGGACCCAGACGTTTTAAAACATCTACCTTCACAACTGCATTTGAAGGATCATAATGTTGTCTGAGATCATGCCTTTACTTTTTGGCCCTTTTCTCTGGGGAATCCATTCAAAATCAAATGTATTCACCTGGTTGTCTTCTAATAAGCAAATCAACAGTTTTAAACCGTATTCCAAAGAGCTGTGGATTTAGAAGTGCTGATGTCCCCCGAGCATATCAGACAGAGTTAGCACTTGGCCAGACAGTAAACAAAACTTTCGTTAGAGGCAACATCTAAGGAGTAGCTTGATACTTGACAATAAACAGATCATTTACCTGTTGAGAATTAAGTGTTCTTTGCAGACTGTTAAGGAGTGGTATAAACCTTAGTGCACAGCCCTTTATATCATATACATCAGAAATATGTTTTATATAAACATGGCAAGGAGAATTATGAAAGCACCTTATTACTAGTTATTGACAGAGTCTGGAAGTGATGACAACCAAGCAGGTTTGAACTGGTGGTATGTTTGGGATGAGAGCCCTCCCCCAGATTTGGCTTTCAGGGAGTACAGACACCATGGCAACCTTACATAAGTGTGGTGAGATTCAGATGCATCATTTTTTTCCCCCTTGTCAGAGTGAATTAATTAACCACTGCCACAGGTAACTGCTTAAATTCATCTGTACTCGTCATCATTGTCAAGAACAAATTTGTGTTTATAAGATTTGTTTCAGTAACTTTTTAAAAAAATCATTTGTGGTCTGAAGACGATGATATACTAGACAGAATGGGAAAAGGGGACCAACAAATTCTAGAAGTGTTAAAATTCACCTGAAAAGTTTCAACCATGTACTTTAAAGTGTTGATTAAAAACCACCATGCCAATTATCTATGTTACTCTGAAGCAGTAGTCTACATATTATCTTTCTTCATCAGTCCTTTTTCATACCTGACTCCTGTTGACATCCAGCTGCCTGGAATTTCTCCAGAGTTCTAAGATTTCTTGAAAAATAACATCAGAAAGATTAAGACTTCCTTAGACAAGTCTCCCAGGTTTTTAGGTGGGGGTTATGAAGTTTGCAGATTTTAATATTTGTCCCTCAAAGGTAGCCCTAGTAACTAAAAGGGGAGAAAGTTCTTCAGTTACTCATGTACACCATCCTGCTTCACCCCAAATCCATCCATTAAGCCTGTCATTGAAATAACTTAAGATTTTCTTTTAAAACATTACTTTCAGATCAACTTTGGTCATAATTTTCTGCAGTGAAGCAGTAAGTTATATACTTGTCAGTGGTCCCCCAAAGTGCCAAATTCCAATCTCTATATTCTTTTTATTTGTCACAAGGAGGTCTTTAGTGAAGTTATTTGATGTTGTGTGAAATCCCTTGGGAGATGGGAAATTGCCATTTATAATTTCAGGAACTCCAGTTACATTTGCTAACTGAACCAATAAGATCTCCTGTACGTGTATGTCAGACTTGCACACTTTTGAAAATTTTACTCTATCCTGTATTTTCTTAAAATGCAATGTGATATGTCCTTGGTGTTCCTGCTGATACGCTAAATGCTTTACTTAGTCATGTCTTTTTAATAAATTAGTATATTGACTAATTCTGGTGTTGCTTATTTCTAATTAATTAGTAATGACAAAGTCTAAAGAAAAAGGAGGATGGAAACTGTATTACTCAATGCCTCTTTTGAGCTTATTCCCCAAACATTTTAAATTGCAGTGCAATGAATCTTTTAGCTTTGACCTCGGTGTTATCCTTAGGTTGGCAGTTACTTCCAAAATCGATTGTACCTCACTGGAGCATCATTTACCTGTTCAGCCACAGGGTTTTTGTAGGACTTAGGGCAACTCTTCTGTGCACACCTGAAATGTGCTGCCCTGCTGCTCCTGCGTGATGTGCAGAGATCACAATGGCAGGTGCCGTGGCTGCAGGCTGTGGAGCTGAAGCCTCTTGCCCTGGGAGTTTTCTGCTTCCTATCTTGGTTTCTGAGACTGAAATTCAAGGTCTGCTTACAAATCAGTCCCATTTATGGAACGCTGAAGTGCTAAAAGTTTTCTCTGTATCTTGTTTGTTTGGATACTTGTCTTTATCCCTCAAGATTAAAAGGGAGAAATGTTTACTTCTGTGAGACAGCAGTACATAAGGTGCTTGTATGTGAAATGAGAGCATGCCTGCACCAGCTGCCAACAGTTATACAACCACGCACCCATTTTTCCACTTATTAGACCTACATCTTACACAAATTTGAGCTGATCCTTTGATACCTTGTAAGCCTACCAGAAAATCTTGTGGACCATGCAAGTCACGTTCCAACACTTTAATTTCCAGAAACCTTGTGGTAATGCAAAGATATATGAGTCAGATAATGCGTTAAGCAGCAAAAGTGGGAGCCTTTTATTATATTCAGTTGTTGCTTACTATGTATTTTTTTCTATAGATCAGCAGGATACTGTTAGACACATGGAATAGTAATAAATGAACCTTGGACTGGTTGCAAAAAGCCAGAAGGGACTGGGGATATAGCTTACACACTGCTAAGTAGCACATGTAATGTGTCTGTGGTTAAGGCTTTGGTTTTATTTACAGTGGAACAAATCTTAAGTGAATCATGGTTCCTTTGATCAACTTACATAAGAAAAGGAGATGCAAATTCCCAGAAGAGAATGGTTCTGTCATGGAAAGCTTTCTGCCAGACCAGTCAGATCTGAACACATATGTTTGGGCTCTGCTTCCCTAGGCATGCGTGGTAGGCAAGGACTGGCTCCACTGGCATCACCCTCTGGACTCCACACATAAGCATAAATGGCACCAGGGCTAAAGGCTAGCCCTCTTGGCCAACCCACAGCAGCTGCAGTTCCTGCCCAAATAGAGCCAAACCTTTTATTTTGGGTTTCACTGACAAGCTGGGACTTGGTCTTTAAATTGGCTTCATCAGAAAAGAACTAAGGCAGAGAGTATGTAAGATGCACTCTGACTTGGCAGTGCTACCCCAGGTGGCATTTGGAAGGGAGGGTCAGAGGAGGTTACAGATCATTCACATTTTAGCCTCCTGAAGGTACCTTGATCAGCTGCAGCAAAGACAAGGAATAATAGCACCTGTCAGGGGAGGAGCTCAGGCGTTCACAGCTGACCTCCTACAATCTGTACTAGGGAGGATGGGAAGTCTGGCCATTTTCTTTACCACAAAACATATTGTGGTTTTTTTTCTTAGCACGGCAGCCTTACAAAGGTAGGGTGAACCCTTTACTTTTGGCCTGGACCTTAATTTCTTTTCTTAGTTTTGCAGCTTGTTTCCTAACAATAAGAGCAAGAAGTATTCTGCCTTCAAAATACTTCAAAGCACATTACAAAAATAGAGTAATTAAAGCTGAATTCTGCTTTTGTCAGTGGCCTCAGTGGTGTGAGTTAATGATGAGACTACTTCATCTCAAAGTTTTACACCTAAGTGTACATACTGGGATTCAACTCAGAAGTTAAGACGCTTACATATAGGTGTCTACTTGTAGGTATGTGCAGACTCACCAAATATCTAAAGTTTCCACCATAAAGGATGGTTGTCTAACCCTCAAGACAGTTCACAGAGAATTTAGTTGCCTATCTAGTGCCACTGTTGAGTGCTGCCTACCTGCAACCTGAGCAGGAGGGAGTATGCATATAGACATATATGGAGAGGGGTGGCTAAACTGGAGGCTCTCAGAGGGGGTGGTGGAGACACGTATCATATCCTGAGGTGTGGGTGAGCGATGGAAGGATGTGAGAACTGCTGCAGTGGGTGCTTGCCTAGGAAATACTGGGTGTACCCTTCCCTTTGGTGAGGCATTATGAAATATCAGGTTCAGAAGGGGAGGTTCCCTTTTCAGGGAGGTATTTTGAAGCTCAAAGTGTTTCATGACTTTTGCTCAAAGCTGTAGAAGAAAATGTGTTGAGTCCATTCCCTTCTGTTGTTAGAGCAGGCTTTTCTTTTTATTATTTTACCACTTGTTCTCATTCTTAAGCGATAGGATATTTATGCTCCCTTTGGCAGGATCAAGCAGGCTTATATGTGGATAGATGGAGATACATTTTGTCCTGGCACATTGACTAACGAAAACCCTCACAGCATGAAAAAAAAAGTAATTAGATCAGTGGTTTTTTTGTAGAGCTAAACCCACTGTTGTAGTTTTGGTGTAATGATCTAGTACTGCAAGTGTTTTTGTACACTTCAGGACAAATACTGTCCTGAAAGATAAAAGGTGTCTCGTTAACATTTTGATTTTTTTTCTCTCTGCATGGGTAGCTAAATTCTGTTGTTAAATAAGCAGAAACCAAGGGACCTGATCTTTCTGAGTAGAGCTTGGCACCATAAATAAAGCAGAAATTCTGCTGGAATATCCCCTTTTACATAATGACTCTCACTAATTGGCTTGCTAGAGACGTCTGCAGACTTGCACTTTGGTTTGAAGCTCTGTGCTGTAAACAGATCATCAATTATGACCAAGCTTAAAAATATTACCCAAAAGATATGTCAAGAAACTATATTCTAAACTCCAGGGAAGATCCAGAGCATAGTCCTTATGCTGTAGCTATATTTGCCCTGTTTATCTGTAGAGATGTGATGCAACTGAAAGCTTTAGTATCAGCACCCTGATCTACAGGGTCAATATTCTTAAAAGAATTCCAATTTGTCAGTCAGGGAGCCAAGTAATGTTATAATATGAGTTGTGGAAATGATCTTCTAATATCAACAATATCTAATAAATAGCCAAAGTACCTTGCTAGTGAAAGGCCAATAGATTAGACGTTCTTTTAAATTTTTTTTTAAGGCAAATGCATATGGACAAGAAACAGTTTTTGAAATTGAGATGAACTTATGAACAGATTGTTAAAAATCAATGAGATTAACAAAAATATAATTATATGATTAATTATGACTGTATGATACATTAATTAGATTATAAAAATTATATAATATAATGGTGTATATTGCATATACTTTATAATATATAGTTACAGCATATGTAATATAGAACATGATATTATATAATATAATAATATAATAATTAATATATCACTTCCAATAAATAATTTAAGGCAACAGTATTAACAGTGGTGGATTTCTTACATGATACAGGATTGGCTGAGTGAAGTTAAATGAAGTGGAGATATGGTAGCTGAGAAGTGAAGCAAGAGGCCAAGAAATTTATTGGCTTTGATAAGAAAGAAGGCAAGTTTATTTGATTTTATTATGGGGAATTTGAACAACAGGCAAAAATAATAACTAGAAAGGAACAGAATGTGGGACTAAGGACCAAATATTAGGCATGATTTATATGACAGCTGTTCACAATACAAATAACTAATGTCAGCTCTTGAAGCTCAGTGTTTATTTAAGCGTGTCACTCATTCTGGAGTCTTTTGGACTTTTTCAGTGTTTCTGGGCAGTATGTATTGTAGACTCTGCAGTTCAGGACAGAGTTCAAATGCACTCTGTGAACCAGAAAAATCACTTTTTTCTCATGGAATACTTCTGTGTATGAACAGTAGTTTAAACAATGTTCCAGTGAACCGGTTTTGCTTAAGCATATGAAATCCATCAGCAGGATTTTGTACAAATAAGCAGACTTCAGAATCATGTGTTTGGTGGTCCACAGATGGCTCAGCACCTCGAACGCTGGACTTTCATTAAATAGCCTTTCTTAACATTGGAGATGAGAAGACAAAATGATTCCTCCTATCATCTCATTTGCTTTATCTAAAGTATCTGCTAACTAGCACTCACCAGGAGATGGCTGAGCATAGAGTATACTGACCTTTTAAAGACATTTTGAAAAACGTTCTTGAAAGAGAAGCTTGCCTTGCTGGTGGAAAGGTACAATTGTTGGTGACACAGAAAATTGCATTATACCTTTTCTGAACCAGTGATCCCTTTAAATCTGTGAACCACTGGGGCCTGATTTTCCTCTCTCATGTTGTTCAGCATTATTGATGTCAGTAGTTTCTCCAGGTTGATACTACAATAAATGGGAGAAAAATAGTTCTCTTGTCACTCTAAAAATGAGTTTTCTTTCTCATCAATAAAAGGGCAGTCAGTAAAGAGAAACAGGAGAGTGGTGGTTTAGTCAAAGTGGTGAGAAAATCGTTTTGGGTGAGATTTGACCTCTCCTGTGCACAGCGGATAGCACCCGACTCTTAAAGTCACAGGCTTCATAGAAATGGCAATTATGGGGTAAGCTGACATTCGGGGGTGGGGAGAAACAGTACACATTTAACGACATGTTAACAGCACTGCTTTGTGCTGGTTTGGCTAACAGCTGGAAAGTTCACAGAGCAGCAGTCTCCTCCTGTTGTACTTAGTCTTGAAGGAGACCAGTAGCACTGCATTTCCGAGTGATTCTGGTGCCAGCCATCACGGGGGCAGAATGAAGACTGAAACTACTAGATGTCCTTACAGAGTACCAGGACCTGCAGGTGCTTTGCTCTGCACCTCTATCCTTTCTACATGTGCTCATCCCAAACTTGGCAAGAGAAGTATCCCAGGAGGTGTAGACCACCAAGATCTCCCTTGCCCAGGCAGGTGCTCCTCTGGTTGTGGTTTGGTGCGTGGCTGAACATTCCAGTAGTCTCTGGAGGATATCTCTGCTCTCCACAAGCACTATCAACATGTGCACCCAATTCATGGTATCCTTATTTCTAAAAAGGGGCAAGCGAACTCAGCGTGTGGACTTTGTCATTTTGCGTGTGTATTTACCAAAGGGTGTGCAGGGAACAGTAAGCAGAGGTGGATCTAATCTTAGAAAGTGACTGGTTTCCTCTCCATGGAGATAGGGCTCACAGAGCCAAGCAGCTGAAATGCTGTCTTCTGCTATTTCTGCCACATGCTCCTGAAAGGGCTGCTGCTGCTCTCTGCCGGTCTACTCGATGTCACTGAGCTGTCCCGTCTTCCAGCAAAGACATTTTTCTGCATACAAAAGCCACTGTTTGCAGGCAGCAGAGCTGCTAGCTTGGATCAAGGGGCTTCTGACTGCAGAGGCTGACCTAAGAGCAGTCATTATTCAGGAACTGACTCTCTGCCTACCTACCCGGGCTGCGATTTCTGCATCCTTCTCCTCATTCTCTGCTATGTTTGATTACAGTTCTCACAATCGCACTACAGGCTTTCCAGTCATACTGCTCTTTGCAATGCAGGGAAATAATGAAACCACAAATTTTCCTTTTAAAAATACAAGAAAATAAAAGAGACTTCCCAAACTCATTCTCAAGAAGTCTGCAAGGCCACAGTTGGAGGCCTATGGATAATCCTCAGAACAGCATTACCTGAATGCATTTTCCATTAAGTTTCAGCTAAAGGTGGCAAAAATGTTAGGACGTGATGGCAGTACAAGTGGCTTAGAAACTCTGAATGATGTAGCAGTCAAAAATGACACTCATCATGGGCAAAGGATAGAGAAACCACTAGAAAGGGCTATTCTGGCATATGAATGGTGTATACATTTTTAATGCTAGAAAATCTGATCAGGAAACACTTTTGCTCTGGGAAGTCTACAGGTCATGGCTTAATACTTTTACTCAGTGAACAGTCTTCAGCCAAAAGTAGACCTGAACTCTAAAATGATCAGCATGTAACTAGTGTTTGGCAGCCACCAAAAGCCACCTCCCTGGGTCTGCGTGAGCAGACAGGGAGCTGAAATGGATGGCAGGGAAGGTGACTCAGTGGGATCCTCAAATTGTTCCTGGGTAGAGGAATCGGTCTGTGATCTCTGGACTATTTGAATCAATGGATATGTCTAATGCCAACATTTCTGTTCAGCCACCATCTATTTTTCACAAACCACCAAGCAATTTTTTCATGCAATATGGAGCTGCATACCAGCTGTAGACCACCTTCTACAGCCTCACAGGCCTCTCATGGTCTTCAGACCATAATCCATGAACCATAAATGCCTATGTGCAACATAGACAGGGAACAGAAGTGCATCCAATTTTTGGCATCCTTATCTTTGAAAAGGGACAAGTGAATTCAGTACCTGGAGCTGAAAAATTTGTTCCAGAATGGATCTCTTACTTTTGTTTAGCTCTTGAATTGATGCATATTTAAAAAATGATTAGTTAAATATAATAGTTTAATACTTCATAAAATATTTATATATTATTTAATAATCATGATATTACTAATGATCAGTGTTTAACATTAAATGAATTTGGCAGCTGGCTTCTCAAAAGATCTTACAGGGCAGTACTTGAGTGCAAAACAGAAAGGAACACAACCCTACACTATTGCTACCCTCGTTACCCCCCATATGTTGCTGTGCACCGTGGAAAAGGTCCTTATCCCTTACTGATGAGCACCCAATATGATCTGCAGCAGCATGGGAAAAGTACAATCCCAGCCTTCATCCAGACCCTGTGCGTTGGATGCCTCGGCTGCCTGTGTGGTTGGTGTAGAGAGAAGACCTCCTCTGGGAAAGGCTCTGGGCAGCTGCTATGGCCAGCAGAAAACCAGCAGAAAGCACGGGCCCAGTGGTGCTTCCACTTTGCTTCTACAGAGAGCCTGGGTGCTGGATGTCTGTGGGGCTGCTGCAGGGGTAAGAGCTAGATGGTGAAGGCCTCTTGGGAGAAGTACATGCCTACAGGGTTGAGGCTCCCTCTTGTTGAAAAGTAGCTGCTGAGAGAGGTGGTGGGTTTTGTACTGTACTCAGGGACTGAGAAATGTGCTGCTGAAGCATTTCTGAGCTGTGGTTCCTGTTCCCCAGACGGTGCCCTAACTTCCAGCCTAGGAGTATTCAGAGGAGATGATACTGGGAGGTGGAGCCAGGTGGGAGAGGAGATCAAGGAAGAGTAGCCTCCATCCGTATGATGAAGGTATTACACAGGCAGGAGCAACCATCGGATCAGAAAAGATAAAGGAAGAATCTGAAGCCTTGTGATTTGGACACAAAGACCTTGCAGGAGTAGAGCTGCATTTGGTTCCCAGCTTCTGCACGTGTGCATGGACCATTGTCTGCCACTGTTCTGGTGTATTTAGCTTGGGGGAGTTGCGCGCACCTCTCAGCCCCACTGGTATTAGCAACCAGGCAGTACTAAAAAGCAGACATTTGGATTGTGCTCCTGGACACTGGGACATTGGACATGAATTTTGCCAAGTTTTATTTCTTTCCTGATCTTTCTCCTTTGTGTCCCAAAATAGAGCGCTATGTGGCTTTCACAGTTCTGATGTGATCTTTCATGGCGTTTCCCACCATATTTCTGTTATTTCTTTTACTCCAAAACTTGAGAAACACATTACTCATAAAATATTCCCTGCCTCCCCCTTTCAGTTTTCAGTGAAATAATAAAAGGCCTGCCACAACTCGTGTGCTTTAGTTCTCATTATTTCTGCCCTGTTTTCAACAGCCACTTCTATCAGGGAGTATAAAACCTCCAGATTCAGCTTGCATGCCAAAGAAAACAACTGCAGTTCACAGAAATCTTTCATAATTTCAGTAAAATGCTGAAGGAGGAATTTTGTAATTAAAGATTTCATATTTTCTTACTTGATGTTCCATGCTAGGCTGGGAGGATTTTTTCTGCTGACTCCATGACACCACACTGGGGGGAAAAATGGTTGCACAATTGGCAAGGTTTTTTTGGACTAGCTTTGTCTTATTGTTATCTCTTAGATTCATGGGATAAATATTTACATGCATCCTTTTTCCAGGCAACCTTCAAAACAACATTTTCCTCATTAAATTGTTGCAGCATTTAGATTAAGTGCTTTGGCAGCAGAAATTAATTCTATCCCATCTTTGTGGGTTAGTGCTTGGCAAACCTTAATATATAACAAATCAGTGTGATTTTATCAGGATTCTGTGCCATGCATCCTGTGAGCTACTATGCTGAGTGTGGAGGATGGAAAGAAGCAAAACTTCTGTCGTAGCAGAAGCTCATATGAATCTGATACCTTAAGAACAACTGCTCTTGCTCCATCTATGATGTGCATGGTTGTTCTTTTCACTAAACCTCTGGGGCTCAGCCAGGAGGAACTTCCTGATGTCTATATTCCCATTCCTCTGTTTCAGGGACATAATTGTGTTTTCTCTCAAGGGAATTAAAATGGGACTGAAATTTGTCCAATACCAAGTCCAGCAAATGATCTTTTCAAATCATGCAGGATATTAAATTTCTTCCTGGCTGACACATAGGTATGGCTGGACAACATGCAGCTAGCTTCTAGTGAAGCACACTCAGATGTTTCCTGTACAATTGCTCCTTGTCTTCTAGGACATAATTCCTTTTCCTCTTCTTGATGAAGAAAATGTATTTAGCAGTCTGAGCTGGAGCACCTGCATACTCCTTCTTTGTGAGTTTTACACAATAATTCTTTCTTGTGCACTAGATTAACCTGTTTTGTCCACAGAAGTTGGTCTGACATTAAAAGATAACTCAGTCCCTCATTTTCTGAGCCTTTTCTGATAGGAATGCTTACTGCTGAAAGTGCTGAAAGCTCAGTCTTTGGAAAACTGAGAGCTCTACAAGCCTTAAGAAGTCAAACTGAAAAAAAGAGAAAATTCCTACCTCTCTATTCATTTGTATGCACATGTATAATGATAACCAATAACCACTGTCATTGATAAAGTACACAAATTAATAACAGGAAAGGTTCAATGTATTATTGCAGCAGATTAATGAATGCCTGAGCATACGATGAAACAGTAAATTTAAAGATGACTTCTATATAGTATAGTTTTGTCCTCTTGTCTCTCTCTTCTTTTTATTAGAACCTTGGTTTATTAGCCTATTTCTAAAACTCTTATTAAAATGTTGCTGTGAAGTGATATATTCTGTTGCATAATATTGAATTTTAGGACTTGCAGCCTAGCCATGCAGAAATCTCTGCTGAGTCAGAAGAACGGCAAGTGCAGAGTTTCTGCAGAGAAAGGCATCGCCTCCCCTGACTCACCCTGCCATAGTCTTGGAGTATAGGCTCAGCCCCAAGCCAGAGAGAGGGAAAGCTTTGAGGCAGACTTAACAAAGGGGGAGAGAAAGGAGAAAGCATAGAAAGAGGACATTAAAGCTGACTTTAATTTGCTTGATTATTATTTGGGGGAGCATACAAATTGATCCAATATGGACAATTTTTTGGAGAGCAAGGTTGGAATGTTTATTGTTATAAATACTGAACTTCCTGAAAAAGAAAAAGATGGCAGAAAACTGTGGTGTAAACTCTACCTGAAAAAATTAGAGTATTCCAGTAAGAATACGTAGATGTACATTGGTGCAGTTTGCAGCCATATGGATTACAAGAACAAAATTATAGCAGAAAAAGTCCCCAAGATGTAAAGTAGACTTTACTCCATCAGGTCAGATTTCTACATCTATCTCCTTCCACCTTTTAAATTATTTTTTTACTTGCAAGTCTGCACTTTCATGACATCAGCTGACACCAGATTATGCTCACTTATTTGGATTTACATAATTTCTAATGAAGGTTATTTATCTCTATTCATTGTTCATATATAGCTGAATATATCAATATCACAGTCACAAATGTACACACACAAGTGTTCGTACAGAATATTGTAATCCTAAAAGCAAAAGTACACAGCTTTACTTCTTATTTGGCCAAGTGAGGAATTTAGGCAGTTAGTCTATGAGAAATAATATATTACGCTTCCTTGGCTTTTTTTTTCTCTTGCTATTTTTTCAGTCTAAAATAGAGAAACCCACTCTGTTCAACAGCACAACTTCTAGATGCTTCAAAAGGAATGCAGCAAAAATAAATGTTTAGGTTGAGTGCACTCTAGTCTGTTTAAAATAATTCATGGCTGTCTCGCTGTGCGAGTAGTAATTATTGATCAATTTCTTTTTTTTGTTCTTTTTTTAAAGTGTTGAAGTACTGTAACCAGCTGCATTTGTAGAGGGCTTTGTGAACCTGGCTTATTCACTACAGCTCAGCTACTGCAAAGCTAATGAGGCTGCTGACCTTGATGACAGGAAGGTTACAGGCCTCACAAAGTGAATATAGGACACTGGAAGATGTTTGTTTTCTGCGATTTTATTGAAATGCATTTTTTAAGTTTAATTACTGGTACAAATAGCAAAGAGATCAGAGCAAGGAGTCAGAGTAGAAGCCACATTCTGTGGCTATTTTCAGATTAATGAGTCTTTCATGGCAGAGCTGTACTGCTGTCTTGGTCATTGAAGATGCATTCTGCTAGTGTTGAGAAATTCCTTCAGTTTTCATGAAATGTAACTCTAATCCTCCTTTGACTATCCAGTCCCCTATCTTGGGATCAGTCATTGGACAGGTCAGAAATCCTGCCTTGGAAAACAAACAGAAAATTCCCATCTGTGCCTGCCATAATCTAAATCAAACCCTGTATTCAAACCAGACTATGTTTAACATTTAGACATTAGATACCGTATTCATATAGAATACCTTTGGTTTTAATAAATAAATCTTTGGCCCTGCATCATAGGGTTTGTTAAAGTGTTTGTCTTGGCAATGTAAATTTGCTAATATTTCTTATCTCTCTTTTGCAGCTGTAAAGGGACCAGGCAATATTTCCTTTTCTCTTTTTCAGCCCATATGAAATATACTCTAGCATGATTTTTTTTATTATATTATACTTTGAACGGAAATTACAAAACCCCCCAGTGATAGTCATTTGTCCTAGTATTTAATTCTTCAGGGTTCTTTCAAATCTTGGCCTCCTTGCTGAGACAAACAGTCGGGGTGATAAAGAAATGTATCTGTTCAGGATATAAATACATAATCAGTAGGAATTATGCACAGCGTTTCAATTCATAAAGAAGACCAAATATTCTCAACATGACAGTGACCACTTGTTACCTGCATTTTATCTAATGGTGCTAAAATTAAAGACTCTCTTGCCATCATGATGATTATATTTAATTATAATAGAGAAGTTATGCAATAAGCACTTTCTGGACACTGTTTTGAAGAACTTACAGGATGGTGCAGGCTTCCTGCTCATTACTGGCATCCTATGAAGCATTTCTCACGCTTCCTGTGAAAAATGTCATCGCTGCTCTTCAGTCCTAATAGATGTCTCCTACCCTGCTGTTCAATTCTATAATCCATGTTGGAATGAAGCCTGCAAGAAACTGATGAAAAAAGCCAAAGTCTAGAGCTGTCTTGCACTCTGGCTGTGCAGAAAGCACAGAATGAGAGTGTGTTTGCTAATAATATGTCAGTGGCTTTCTTACAAAATCTGCAGGCAACCCTTTTTCCCCTTTTAATATTGAGAAAGGGGAGAGTCTCACATAATTATACTGCTTTTAATTCTAATTTTGTCTGTCCCTGTGTCTTGTGCCTCACGCTTATTAGGGTGAAGGTTCACCAGTAGGAGCAATTCAACCTAGCTGACATGGCTTCCAACTCCTTCTGCATGGCTGCTTGAGGTGTCTGTGGGTCATCTCAACCACTGCTGCAGTGTGTTTCATGCTGCTCTCCACGACACATTATCAGATGCAATGGACATGCCTCAACCAGGCTGAGGGGGGCTGTTCTGCTGATATTCCTCATAGGAAGTTACAGAAGAGAGGATCATACAAAAATAAAGCTGGAGGTGACCTCAAGTGTTTGTCTAGTTCAACTGGCTGCCCCACTGTAGCTTTTTTCTCTTTTTCAAAGATTTCCCGGGATGGATATTCAACAATGTCCTTGGGCAATCCATCCAGTGCTTCACTATCCCTGTCATTAAAAAATTTGCCCTAATGCCTAACCTGAATCTTTCTCACTGCCATTTAAGTTCATCACAGTGGGGTTAGCCTTGCTCAGTAGAAGTCCCAACAAAAATGATAGCTGTTTCCCCCTAGGAAAAGTTGCATGTGAAAGTTTATTGCATTTTGCAAGCCTGCCTGTGCATTCTGCATTTCTAAAGCACTTTAAAGTATGTCAAGAGAAGTTGCATTTCTGCATTTAGTGTCAAAAGGGCTCTGTATCTTTTAAGTATAATGGGTAGCATCCAAATGCAAGGTCTTATGTGCCCAGTGCTTATGATGAGGTTGTGTATCGCCATCTCTCAGTTCACTGGAACGCGTCAGGCATTCCAGCATCTTCTTGTACCTGTCAGGCTGGGTGGTACCAGGAGTCATTTAACTTTTGCAAAAGGGGAAGCAAGGGGGGTTATATCACCACTGTCAGCAAGGGAGTTTGGAAAGCTGCCTACACACTACACACCCTCCCTTGAAAGAAAATTGTCCAGGGACCAAGAGCAAAGCCATGGGATGTTCTTTTATAGAGATGGGAAATGGGAATTACCTAGTTTTAGTAGAGTTGGTCAAACTGCCTGTCAAAATTTCCCTATAAATTCTTTCTAGAAAAGGAACTGGAAAAGCAGACTGATCAACAGGACAATAGTGAAATGTTAACCTTGAAGCAGATACAACTGACTGATAACTAACTGATAACTTCTGTCAGCTTCTAGTCACCTTGTCAGTTAACAATTTTCATTTGGACCTGTGAGCGTAGCTATGATTACAAGGATAAAATGACAAAATATTTGTTTCAACAGCAGAAAATGCACATAGCTGACCTAAAAACATGTTTGCATGGTACACAGAATTTTGCCCCTACTTAACAAAAGAATGTTGCTGCCTAGATTGCAAAAACAGAGCAAAACTGTACAGATACGCACCATGCTGTGAGCTTTTATTGTCTGACTGTGTCTAATGGCTGAACTGCCAAAACTAGCAGCGGGACTAGAATAAATTACGAACAGATGAAGAACTCTCTCATTCTTGTGTGATAATCCAGAGTTCCCTTATCTATAAATAATGATCCCAGGGTTTGCAAATGAGAAGCACAAATGTTATGTGAACAAATGGTAGGAAGCTTTTACATCCTTGTTAGAATGATCTTCTCTGACAAATCAAATGCCAGATACCTGATCTAAACAGGATGGAAACCCTGTACGTTAAATATCCATGGTACATATATAACGTGCTTTACATACTGAAATTTGGTGTGCACTTCTGTATCTGCTTCTGGGTAGCATTAGTGTTTTGTGTTTGTGAAATCTATTTCTTGTATCCAAATTTAACAGAAATACCCTGAGATATGCTAGAGATATTTTCTTTAGTGGCATGGAATTTGCCAGTACCTCCATTTTGGTTTATTTTACATACAGGGGCATTGTCCATCGTATTGGGTACCAGAAAATTTTTATTATCATAAGCTAATACTTCTGGAAATACAAATGTTTCTTACAACAACTGAAGTTCAGATAAATGTGGAATTTTTTTTCTTTTCCAAAGTAACTATTTTTACTCACTTTAATCACATAATTTCTAAGTGAACTCTGTTGCCTTCTGCTAGGAACACGAGAACGTGTAGCTATTGTGCAGGATGCAACTCTATTAATTTAGAACTGGAAGTGATAAGAGTGCAGCAGGAAAACAATCAGGTGTTTGTCCTGCTGTATTTTGCAAAGGAGCACTGATGGATTTTCTTTTAAAAACTGCATTATTTCTAAGGACAGTCCAGTGAGATCTTAAAAATTAGGGCAGCCCATGAATATGTTGACTCTGTGACTCACAGTCAGCGTTCTCTTTTCAGTCAAGAGGAAGCAGGTCCATTTTGCACAACATATTGCTCAACCCAGCACCTTATTCACATAAGCAAAACCGTTGAATTCAATAGTTTTCCTCACATTAGTTTTGTTTCCTTACAGTAATTTTGTCCATGTGAAGACTGGCATGATTATTTAAAACTGCTTATACCAACATTGCTAATGCTAATTCTTCCTCACATGGATTTATACCGGTATAGTTGTTTCCATGAGGGATTCACACTCCTAAATCAGGCAGCTATCCTCATACAAATTAGGACTAATAAAATGCATGTTTGCACATTTTCTGTATTTGATGAGCAGAAGTTGAAACGGGACCTATGGTTCAAGCTGAATATGATGGGGAAAGAAAGAGAAAGAGAAAAAGAATGTCAAGGAAAAGAGGGGAATAATGGACAAGAGGGTAGGAAAGATAGCAGGACCTTTAAGAGGTCCATCTTCTCTTTAAGTTTTGAAATGTTTTGGCCACTTGAAATCATTATTTGGAACTAATATCAACTGAGACTTATTTTGACCATCACTTCAGGTACCTGCCCTCCTCTGGTTACTATGGTCTCCTTTTTTAGTTGTTTAGTCTTTTCTCTCTTTCTTCCCATTCTTGTTTAATCTTTTAAATTTAATCTAGCCCAGCTTTTTATCCAGTTCTACCTACCGGAAGATTCTGCTGCTGTGGAGCCCCAATGTGGCACAGGGTAAACATCATGTCTTTTTAATGGGCAAGAAGTCTCCTACCATGGCTGAATGCTGATTAATTATTTAAAGCAGAATAACTAAGGTATGCTACAATATGAATTATTCTTTATATACTTACATCCATTTCTTGCCTTGGCCAATCATCTGTACTGTCTACAGAAATGTCAGTCCATATGAGCCTTTTAACTCACATATGCATGATTAGGACATATAGCAAGAAGCTGAAAGCGGACCAGGAGCTAAAATATACAAATAACATTAACACTTCTACATATATCTGATGATAAAGAAAAGTAATCTAGAAGTTTCATATAGGAAAGATTGATAAGATCAAATGAGAAGATCGATAGATTTCCTAGTACAAAGTTGTTAAGCCAGAAGATACCTTTAGCTATTGGTCAATGCATGGATCTTGAATTTTGCAAGTTTTTTCTTTTACTTATTTGTCGTGGTTTAAACCCAGCTGGCAACTAAACACCACGCAGCCACTCGCTCACTTCCCCCCCGCCCCGGTGGGATGGGGGAGAGAATCAGAAGGGCAAAAGCAAGAAAACTCATGGGTTGAGATAAAGACAGTTTAATAGGTAAAGCAAAAGCTGCGCACAAGCAAAGCAAAACAAGGAATTCATTCACTACTTCCCATCGGCGGGCAGGTGTTCAGCCATCTCCAGGAAAGCAGGGCTTCATCACGCATGACGGTTACTTGGGAAGACTAAACGCCATCACTCCAAACGTCCCCCCCTTCCTTCTTCTTCCCTAGCTTTATATACTGAGCATGACGTCATATGGTATGGAATAGCCCTTTGGCCAGTTTGGATCAACAATTTTAGCTGTGTCCCCTCCCCTTCCAGCTTCTTGTGCACCTGGCAGAGCATGGGAGGCTGGAAAAGTCCTTGCCTAGTGTAAGCACTACTTAGCAACAACTAAAACATCTCTGCATTATCAACACTGTTTTCAGCACAAATCCAAAACATAGCCCCATACTAGCTATTATAAAGAGAATTAACCCTGTCCCAGCCAAAACCAGCACATTATTGTATTACTATAGCTTGACCATATAGCTTGTAAACAATTTCCACAATATGTTAGATGTACTAAGTATGTAACTACTCACATCCTGCATGATGACAAGAATCGAAATTCAGTTCACGCATGGAGCGCTCTAGAAATGAGAAGAACATGGAATTTAAACCCTGGCTGAAATATAAAATTCTCGTCTTTGCCTTGTTCTGAAAATAGGCCCAGAAATCACAATTTCCTAGACTCTCTCAGCATGGAAGCTAGTTGAATCAACCTGTTTTAAGAACTTGCAATAATTTTGGGGCTTTCAAAAATAATTTTGTTTTTACAAAATGAAAGCTGCCTAAAGAAGTTGTATGAAAGATCTATTTGATATGTACAAAATACCAGGCCTGGAAGCTCATGCTGCTTTGAGACTCATTTTGCATATGCTGTGGTCCTGTTAACCTAATAGTTGAAGTGTAGGGAAGACACAATAAGTTGTAAAGAAGCTTGAATCAATTATTGTCTCTAGACAAATGTTACATCTCAGGCAGATTTTGGTTTTTGACTTTGTGAACAGGTGACTATATGTATGTCCTGTCTGAAGTTTCTTGAGTGAGTGAGAAGTCATTTTGGCTAACAAAGTAAGTTTATTATTCTTAAGTCTGTATGTTTGCTGCTAAACTGAATGTGGGTAAAATAGTAAGATTAAAGAACACAGCAGAAATAACTGGTTAATTGTAATTAACTATAATTGTAATTAACTATCGAGCTACATGCAGATCTTCCCTAGATGACAGCATATGAAAATATGTAGTGCTTTCAATGCATATCCAGACAAGTAGAGTCTTCAATTGGAAAAGAAATACTTCTACGTGGCCTTACAAGGCTCAATTTTGTTTGGACTGTGAACGGATTTTGGCATGATTTTAAGCTGTGTTTGAACTGGTTTAAATTATGGTGACCTCAGTAGTCACAGAATATCTACAGTATGAGCTATGGGTCAGACTTACTATCCTAACCATGACATGCTTTTTGTCATTCTTTGAGCTGATGGGACAGAATCACAGAATCACAGAATGGTTGGGGTTGGAAGGGACCTCTGGATGTACGTATGGGATTGGATGTATGAATTGCATGTATGTACAGACTGGGGAATGAGAGGCTGGAGGGCAGCCCCACAGAGAAGGATCTGGGGGTTCTGGTCGATGGCAAGCTTAACATGAGCCAACAGTGTGCCCTGGCAGCCAAGAGGGCGAACCGTGTCCTAGGGTGCATCAAGCACTGCATTGCTAGCCAGTCGAGGGAGGTGGTTGTCCCGCTCTACTCAGCACTGGTGCGGCCTCATCTTGAGTACTGTGTGCAGTTTTGGGCGCCACAGTATAAAAAGGATGTGAAGCTACTAGAGAGTGTCCAGAGGAGAGCCACAAAGTTGGTGAAGGGTTTAGAGGGGAAGCCGTATGAGGAGCAGCTGAAGTCACTTGGTCTGTTCAGCCTGGAGAAGAGGAGACTGAGGGGAGACCTCATGGCAGCCTACAGCTTCCTCCCAAGGGGAAGAGGAGGGGCAGGTGCCAATCTCTTCTCCCTGGCGACCAATGATAGGACCCAAGGGAATGGCAGGAAGATATGCTAGGGGAGGTTTATGTTGCATATGAGGAAAAGGTTCTTCACCCANAATATCACCAGAGAAGGAGACTCCACAACCTCTCTGGGCAGCCTGTTCCAGTGCTCTGTCACCCTCACAGTAAAGAAGCTTTTTCTCATGTTCAGCTGGAACTTCCTGTGTTCTAGTTTGTGCCCATTGCCCCTTGTCCTGTCGTTGGGCACCACTGAGAAGAGTCTGGCCCCATCCTCTTGACACCCACCCTTTACATATCTGTAAGCACTGATAAGATCCCCCCTCAGTCTTCTCCTCTCCAGGCTAAACAAACCCAGGTCTCTCAGCCTTTCCTCATAAGAGAGATGCACCAGTCCCCTGATCATCTTTGTGGCTCTCCGCTGGACTTCCTCCAGCAATTCCCTGTCCTTCTTGAACTGGGGAGCCCAGAACTGGACACAGTACTCCAGATGTGGCCTCACTAGGGCGGAGTAGAGAGACGCTCTTTTGCCAGCTCGTGCTTCTGAACACGCAGATTAACAACTCTGAATATAGGCAAAAGTAATGCTTCTGATGCCAATAAACGTGTGCAGATACTGAAATGAAAAGACTTTTGGGTTCGTAAGCAATTACTGCACAGTTTCCTATAACCAGCATTGCAGGAAATTGTACTTTTTCCTCAAGATGGTTCTATATTTTTTCCAAATGTGTGGCACAAACAGGATGAACATAGAGAAAGAAAGGAGGAACTGTTACTGGATGCATTTGCATTTTCGTTTGCGTTATTAGAAAATTTAGAAGTGTAGCAAGTCTGGTAACATAAGTAAAAGTGATTGATAACAGAGTTTGTAGAGGGGGCTTGAAGGAGGCAAAAACCATAAAAAAGACCAAATTAATAAAGGATGTGTGTGGAGTATTTGCGATTATTATACACTCAAAACTGAGGTTTAGGAGAGATTTGCAATACAGATTCTGTGTGAGCTCCCAGATTTCCAGTGACTACAGGATCTTAAAATCTGTTAAATCAGCATCTTTATTTCACAGCACACACTCATGGGATATTTCAGTTCCAGCCTAGCAGAAGAAAAAAGACAGCTGCCATGATCTCTGCTTTGATGTTTGCAAAAAAGTGGAGCGGTCAAGGATTTCTGAAAGGAGATTAGTAAAATCACATATACTCAAGTGAAGTCTTGCCAGGCTACATTTTCTATGCAGGATAAATTTGATTTTCAAAAATGTGGAATATAGATTACTAGATTAATGAATTAAAAGAACAGAGCTTGCTGTCTGTCTTTTGCTCATTTTCTGTCTCATGGGAAGAATAAATTATATTCTGCCTACTCACTGGAATAATTAAAATTTTGAAGAGCATGCAAGTACAGTATTGAATAGTTACTCATCACTTTGCTATTTTGCTGAACTTTCCTTATCACAAAGTCAACATCAGTCTCTGCACCTAGTCATTAAGAAGAAATAAATGTCCCACTCAAGCCATAATTTTTGCTACCTTTCCCTCTGATTTAGAGAGTAGGTCCAAACTAGGATTTTTGAATTTTTTTTTTCCATTTCTTGCTTCATCACAATTATTTTTTTCACTGACTTTGGGTCCTGAATCAGTTTTGCAGCTGTCAGTGAATATTTAGAATTTTGTCTGTGAAATCTGTTGGAGGAAGGCATCTCACACAAAGGAAGAATCTGGTGAGAGGTCTTCATCCAGGGCACAGCAAAGCCTGTGAGATCCTCTCTTATGATTTCTGTGGGCACACAAGTGGGCACAGAACAGCCACTGCTCATTTCAGGTAACAGGTAACTAAACTTTGAGTGGAGATAATAGTGGAAACAATCAGCCTTCAGAAAAAAGGTACATGCTGAGGCGTATTTGATTGTGTGAGAAAGAAGTGGGACAATCAGCAAAAAAAGAGAAAAGACAAAAAAAAAGGTGTATGTTGCATGATACTAAGAAAAAGAGAGATTTGGGGCTTATGGGCATGCAGAAAAGGGGCTTGGTGACAAGGAGAAAGAAACTTTATTGCACTGTTTGTTTCCACATATGGGACTCCAAAGCAGACGTAGTCTTGGTGGAGGGGAAGGAGCAGTTCCTCCTCTCCAGTCGTAGGGAGGTCATGTTTTACTGGATGGGCTACTGGAAAGAGGACTGCAGGTCTACTAGTTTCCCTGCTAAATCAATATCATGAAGGGAAGATGAGTGCTTGCCTTTTAGTCGTTAGTGTTGTGAATAACTGGGACCACATATAAGAAACACCTGACTTCTTTATCAATTTCTCTTTCTGGTGGAAACAACCTATAGGACTGTAAACCCTGGCTGATAGTCCAGGACAGGTAACAATCTCTCTATATATAGAATCAGTGTGTATTCATATAAAATATTTCTCCTCTGAGATGATCCCTCTGCAAAACTCCTATTTCTGTCAGTTTAGATTAGCCTTCTAAACTTTAGAGCCAGCAGCTAACAAGCTTAACAGCACAGCCTTGTAAATCATCTGTCTTGCAAAGGCACTTATGTAGAGGAGCTGAGCATCTCTGAAAATCAGGCCGTTTCATTTTACTGGCTATATATGGATGCAGCAACTTAAATTAGGCATACAGAGATGTTAGCAGTGGGATTTTCTAAAGATTGATTGCTGCTTGGTTATTAGAGCATGCTCCGAATGCTTGTTTTGTGCCAGGAAAGATATGATGGCAATACTTCACTAGCCAAAAGGACAGAATGACCTTTTTGAAATGGCTCTGGCATGGGATGGGGCTGATGCAGCAGTATCAGTGCAGGCAGGTGGATACTCAGAAACTCAGGGGTTCAGCTGACACAGAGGGTAATTTTCAGCTAAGAAGGTGAACTCTAGATTTGGTAAGCTCATGTGGCCACCCCACAGCCCTGAAGGAGAAGTGTGGGGAGCTGGCTTGGGCAGGTCAGTAGTGATGAGGGTATATGGATGAAAGTAGGGGTCAGGCAACACTAAGTGTGTGCTGAGCCAGTCGTTGGCAACCTTTAAATGACAGAGCGTGTAGCTTTCCAACTCAAGGATAATATGCTCGAGGGAGCTGGGATCCTTTGCCTTTCCAAAGTAGTTCTCTTGAGCTACTGCTTTCAAAGTTTGCAGCCCGGTGCCAGCTTGGCTGTCTGGCAAGCGAAATCTGTGTCCTCTGTGCGACGGCTGCCGGCTCTGCCACCAGACCACTTGCCCAGGGATGAATATTTAAGCTCTGCCCCTAAAGCTGGCATGGTTGCTGTTCACGGGCTCAGTCTTGTGTTGAGCAGCCAGTGAGACAGTCCGCAGCATTCACAGATATTCGGTCAGCTTCCCACAGAGCTCTGAACATCACTGAAGTATCTTCTTTTTCAGTGAATGGGGCAAGATCATACGGGCATAGGCTGGCATGTGCTGGGGACTGTGTCTGCATTTGCAGCCAGGGAAATAAAACCTATTGAATCTTTGCTGTGCAGCATGTAGCCTGCCCAGTGTGCTCTAACCAGGTCCCATGAAGAGAGGTAGCTGCTGTGCTCAGGATCCTGCAAGTGGGACCCATCTGCACTGCTCCCTCCAGGCTCATCTCTGGCTGGTGGTACAAGTGATCTTCCATCAAGCAGTTGCACTGTACTGACTGCAGATGCTGCTAACTGGTGTGAGCTCCCCGGGGCATAAGGAGGAACACTGCTGGTCTTTTTGCAGTTCCAAACTAATTGCTGTGACAAGCTACTATGAGGAGAAGAGATGTGTGATCCCCCCATTTAAGTAATTGCAGTCTGAAATAATTAAACCTTAATTAGTGAGTTGTTCTAACTTGCTCTGGCTCATGGTCTTGGGTGCTTGAGAAATACCAGCCAAGCCGTGGTTTGATTTGGACAATTAACAGCTTGCTTATTTACCGAACAGGGGCTTGTGCCTTGCTTGTGGGGTGGAATTCTGCTTTCAGTGAAATCAGTGAAAGTTTTGTTGTTTGTTTTTTTTCTCTGAAATGTTTTATTTTAAATAGTGATGGTTCAGTGGTAGGAGAATAGTTGCTTTGTGTTAATATTGCTCTAACAGCTACAAGCTTCACTGTCACTACTCTGCCTAAGTGTTTGCAGAAAATGAACATCTGAAGGGGAAGGTACTTCGAAATTACTTCCAGAAATTCGTGGTTGCCCCTCTCTGATGAGCAGAATTGGAACCAGACGACTCAGCTCTGCACCTTGGTGGCTGTGTTACAGCTGAGGCCACCGATGCCTGCTTCTGCTTTTGGAGATCATGCCCGCTCCTCCTGGCATTGACTTATAATCTGATACTAGTTTAATTTAGTCACAGCACTGGTACTCTGTGATCTCTGTTTTCCATCTGCTAAAGGGTTCATTCCGTTTAGAGGAGAGAACAGTATCTACAGTCATTGGGCTGGCAGTGAGAAACAGAAGCTAAGGCGATAAAAGTAAATAAAGCAGGACTCGGGCACAGGTACCAGCACTGGCACACGATTGTCCAAACTGGCTGTTAGCATAATCCCTGGTACAGGTTTTGGCATGCACCAACTACCTCTCCCTGAGGAATGCCCAGGCACAGCCTGGATGGCAGTGTCTGTCAGGGACTGTTCCTAAAAAATCAGTGTGAGTGAAGGAGGAAGCCATACGGATGCAAGGTGTGCTCTGCCAGTTAGCCTCAGGGCCCATGGTCCCTGGCCCGTTTTACTCGCTGATATAGACAAAGCTGGAGATGCCAAACATCTGATCCCTTTTTCCTGATTCTGAGAAGTAAGAGCATCTGTATGATACTTTAGCCTTGGTACTCTAACAACAGAGCTGCCCAGGAGCTTTCACAGCCTGAGATTTTAGAGGTTTCTTTTGTAATAAATGCTTAGGCTACGTACAGTTTTATGCTGGAACTGGGTGATGCCCTTTCTTCCAGAGGCTCTGTAGAAAGTCTGCACCCTTTTAAGGAACTACATGCCATGCTTTGTGTACCGCAGGTGCAGTATATCCCAGGTAAAGCAATAACGGCTGGCAAACGTGTACACCTTCTGAGAGCCATCCTTGCAATCAGAGTCAGTCTGCAGCTTTGCCATAAATTACATAGCAACAAAAGCTATAAGGCATTGCTTTATTCTTTGGGAAAAAAAATGCCTCTTCGGTTGGCTGGATTATCTTTAACGCCTTTGAAATTTAGCAGAGCGATTTTCTTTGTGCTTTGGGAATTCACAGTGAGGGATGAGCACAGCTAATGAACCACTTTCAAGGAGTCTAAACTTAGCTAAAGCCTGTTCATGACTCCCTTCGATAATCAAGAACATCAGCAGAAGAACAAGGTTGAAAAGACAAAAGCCTTGAGCTTGACTTTACACTGTGTTCTGTGTACAATTGTAACTGTTGTTACAATGTACAAATTAGGGAACTGACTCTTACATTTGATCTTTTAAGTAAAAGGGTAAAGTATGGTTACATTTACACTTCCCTTTGCCTCTCATCACCTCACTTTTGTCAGTGCAATTTGAATGGTGCTGATTTGTGATGCTACTGCTTTATACATCACCCCGTCTGGATTTCAGCTACATTTCCTCATGTTGCCATTGCCACGTCCTGTCTTTGAACTGAAATGTTTGCAATTTGTCCTGCTGTGGCTTCTCCCCTTGACTGCGAATGCACAACCCAGCAGATATTCTTCTGTTCTTCCTGGTTACTGGAGAATGAAATATGTTTTGGCTCTTCTCAGCAGACCGAGTGTCTGTATTTGTTTCAAGTTAACGGGAACATGAAGCCATGCTGCTCCATGACCCCCATCCCGATTTCATTGAAAACTAGGGATGGGCAGCACTTCACAAAGCTGAGCCTTATAAGCTGGCAATACCTACTTGCAATGAACAGACTGCAAAAGGGAACAGACTGTTAAAGGGAAGCAAAACTCCTGAGCAGATTGTCTTTAATGTGTCTTCTTTATAGAAAGAGTTACAACTGCTTTGTTGTCATCGTTGTTGCTTTTTTTTGAGGGATTGCTCCACTGCTATTGTACTGATTAAATTTGTCCATTTGTTAAGCAATGTAAATTGTCTTCATTCCCAGCTGCTGCACAATGTAACCGTAATAGTGCAGATTGTTTTACAGAGATGGCTTGATTTTTGTGGTAGGTTATACGGTAATGAATTGTTTGTCAGAGAAATTTAACTATAAATGCAACAATATATGCACAGATTGAAGTAATGAAATTTGTGATCATGATAATACTGCTTTTCTATGTTATGATGTAGTCAATGTGTCCTTCTCTTAAAGATAAAAAGCCAGGTTTGATGACTACTAAACAAAAGAACTCAAAGTTGAGCGTACAGAGTGTGAAACTGTTTTATATGAACCAGTGAGAGCCCTCTGGAAAGGATGTATTTATAAAATATTTTGGATCTGGAAAAGCAGAAGGTAATTATAAGACTGACTATTTTAAATTTCAGCACTTAAGCACAATGCAATATTTGGCTGTAAACTGTTTAATCACCTCTCTGAAATTTTTCAGTCTCTTGCTAACAGGAAGACTGTCTCCTTGAGCAGTTTTAGCAAGAGCAGGATAGCTACCTTATAGTGGCTGCAAGCCAGGATGTGGTACAGATGAGAAACCTACAGGAAACTTTTTTCCTAGAACTTGTTTTTGCAGCTAGATATTACAGCAGAAAGACTATCTGTGAATCAGCACTAAAAATTACAGCAAACAGAACCATTTGGGCAAATATCAGTAAACTTTCCTATGGTGTTGTAACACTTTCTCTGTAAATGGCTTGTGCATTAGAGGAAGGGTATAATCAGACCGTTCTCAGGCAGCTGTTGCTGGTCAGTCACACAGCTCTGGTGTGAGGCATAGATGACAGGGCTCACATGGAAAGATGAAACTGCATGTGGTGCAGCCATCCCCATCTCAGCTTGTTCTCTAATCTCCCTTTACTGTCAATGGAGAGAAATATACACTCTGGAAAAGCAGGCATCCCTTAATGTCAGCAAGGAAGAATAAGAACGTCCAGAAAATGATGATCTCATCTTGCCTAATGTAGGCAGAGGATGAGTGTTTATCACCTCCCGCTATAGCAAGACTTTATCTCTGGTGACTAGAAGAGAAACCTCAGGTGGCTAAGGTAGATGACTGATTAGATAACTAAGAACAGGTGAAATAAATCCTATTCAAGCATTGGTGGAATTGTGTCGATGTACAGAGTACAGTATATCTTATTTCCCTTCCAAGCATATAAGCACTTTTAACCATTTATGCTAATTCCAAATAAAAGGGTGCCATGCCACACCACAGTTTCAGAAATATTAGCATTATTAAAGTTCTCCAGCATTTGAAACACCTTTAAAGCTTAATCTCTCCAGAGCAAGCAGTTTCCCCTTACACTCTTACCTTTTCTCTTCATCTCTCCACTCTTCTCTCTGATGGTAACTTTAGACTGTAGTTTAATTGCTGCCTGACCAGTATTGCATTGATGCCAGGTTTTGGAATGAAATGTTAATATTGTTTTATTTCATTGAGAATGGCTGACTAATAACAAGTTAGTGTTCGTAACTTAGGGTGGATGCAATTTTTTTTTGGTCAAAAATGTCATTTTAGAAGCCTTTGCCCTTTATACGTTTTCAAATCAGCCAAGGTTGCAGCTTTTGAAAAAATCCAAAGGAGACAAAAGCAAACCAAAATAAAACAAACCCCAAAATGTCTTCTCCATGAAGGTGAAATTAAATTAGCTTTTTTGCATCTCAGAACTCCATATGATTATTATTAACATAGCTGATGAAAGCAGTCCTCACAGAAATTACTTAAACAGTGTAAAATTAATTCTGATAAATGTTAAATGACCCCCAAAATGCTTTTGTGATCTATGAAGAAACCTGAGTTCATTTTTGTCCCCTATTTGCCAATTTCTAGTCCAGAAGACATGGAGTGCAGAGGAGACCAGCAGACTCGGGCACAGGGGATGGGGGTGTCTAACCCTGCAAAGTGGAAGCCATTCCACATGTGGTGCTGACATGTTCCCATTGGTGGTCTACATATTTAAAAAATACTCGCCTGGGGTGGTGATATGTTGTAGATATAAACCTGATACATGTGGTTCCAAGTTGTATGAATCCTGTGCAGCAGCTTTCATTGGTGTGGTCCAGTACCGGCTTTCCCTTTCAGGTAAATTAAGTCCCACTAATGCTTGGATTTGTTGAAATACAGTGACTTTGGATAAAAACGAGGGAGTAGGGAAGAGAAATAAAACCACATATGTTTCATTTTCTTATGTCACCAAAACCACTTAACGCAATTTTTTATTTGATTTAAATACTGAATTTGAAAAAAGGCCACTTTCTGTCAACTTGGAAAATGTATCTAATGCCCAGTTCCTTTAGAAAGTGGTATGGGAAAGAGTATGTATGATTGCATACTTGCCTACATAAGTCTTCTCCCTTGAGTAAAAAGTTATTGTTGTCTGCCTCCTAGAGCAAACCATGAACTCTTGTTTGCTTTAGGCATTGCCGAATGTTTTCTTCTGCCTCTCAACTGTTTCATCGATGCTGGATCTGAACTCTGGGAGTTAAGTGGAAAGTTCTGGTTTGCTTGCAGAGGCACAGAAAGCCTGATCCTAACTGCAGTAACAGGCACTGAAGTTCAGCCTTCTTCAGTAGTGGGTCCCAAGTTAATTTCTGTAGAGGCTTGTTACAGAAAATCGTTCCACGCTTTTGGCCTCCAGATCTGAAATCACCTTTCTCCTCATAATACGATACACTACAGGTTTTAGTTGGCACAAAATGTCTTTCCTTGCAGTTGGAACAACTTGGGTCCAGTGTCAAGTATACAGCTTTTTCCACGGTTAGCTAGAGACTGAATGAAAAGAAATATGTGCCCTTTACTGAGCTTACCTGAGAAGATAAATGCTTTTCAGCAGTCAATGAACCTTAGACAGACAAAGTAATAAGAAGCTGCACCTCTAATGGAAGAGAAAAAAGGATCGCCATTTCCATTTGGTGGTATCTGTTTCTTCTTCTGAAGCTGACAAGGAGAGGAATTGGACTCTTGCGTCGTTTGGTACTAACTGATGGATGATGCTCATTCTTACCTTTCATTTATTCCTAAAACAATAAGGTTAACTTTGATTTATGCAGTTTACAGATTATTGGCATTTTATATTTTAATTCTTTTTCCAACTGATAAGAATATCCAAAATAAATATACCAAATGCATAAAATGAGGAGTAAATCTCACATTTCATATTAATTTTATTTATAAGTCCATTTACACACCACCAAAATTAAACAATAGACATAATTAGGTAGGTGTCATGTAGTAAGAAAAAAGTCTTTTCTGACAAATTGCTGACGACCTTTTTTTGGTGGGGAGGCAGCATGTAACGGTCATTTAAAAACGCATAGTCTATAACTCCCATCAAAGTGCCTATCTACAAACATAATGCTGTGTATTTACTGAAAATTCAAGAGAGCTTGATAATCTGTGGTTTACTTTTAACACAAATGCCCCAAGCAATTTAATCACTCGGTGAACGGACTCCTGTAAAATATATGTGATGAAGCCTATAGGTATTATGTGACACGTTTTATGGTTCGTTCTTTCATTTTATTCTCTTATTTTCCCCAGGTCAACCTTTGAGTAATAGACCAATGTATTTGTATTATCAGTCTTCAGTAGTAGCCTTGATGGTCTAAGGTTATGAGCATGCCAATGTTCATAGGGAGAGACAATATCTTCTGTCTGTCTGACTGATTTAATGAGAAAACTAGACTGGCTTGCTACCTTGAGTTCCCTGTGTCCTGTTGATTCTTGTTCTAGTTGCAGTCATCACAAACAAAGGTTTGTTTTCAGCTTTTGCCTTTATCTCAAAAATATTTACTGGAAGAAGTAACCACAGGAAGGTTACTATGGATGGGGTATTACAAGTTACATATAACTTTTGTACTGCAAATGATTTTTTAAAAAAACAAAATTCAATACGTTCTCTTTTAGGAACGTAAGCCCAATTTTCCAAATAAAGTCCTGGCAATCCTGACATCAGTTTTGGCATTTGTTGCCGTACAGCTAGGATTTCACCTTTCATCTGGGAGGCTTGCTTCGTTAATTAACAGTCCCTGAAGACCAGGATCTTGCCAGGTTCAGAATGAGAACCGCCTGCTGGTGTGACGGCAATTGTACCTGTAGTCATTTACACATACAGCTTTGTGAGTTTATGAAGGATATATGACTACAGCTCTAATTTTGAAGCACTAAACCTATGGTTAATTACATATGGCAAGTCATATAACTGTTGTACAAGTAGTATAATACCTGAGGCTGTGCTCTAGCAAGTTCTGATTTGTACAGATCCCCTTGACCTCCCTCTGATTATAGATGCATATTAACGTATAAAGGATAAATGTGACCTGTAGACCTACAGCTTGAATTTGGAGTAATTGTACATACTGATCATCTTAATGTGCACTGATTTAGGATGTTTAATGCTGATTTTAGGATTACTAATTAAAATATGAATGAATGAGTTTATCGGGAAGAGGTGAGTATTCTGGATTGTTGACGGGGAGCTGTGTTTTCTGTGAAATGCTCCTCACATTTCTGCATCAAGTTGAATTCTTATCCATCCATCCTGCATCTTGGCATTTTTAGCTGTAGGAACAGGAAAATAAAGTACTTAAAAGTGGGAAGAAAATGGCAATAAAACATTCTGTCTCCAAACTATAAAGCTGTTATCCTTTATAAGTAATCTTTCATCAATTTTTGTGCAAGTAGCACTGTAAAAGGAATCCTGGAAATTAGGAATAGCTTGATTGACAGACTGTGCAGACTGTTTACATTATGGGGAACGACTAGAAGTCCTGGAATGGTATGTATTTATTTTTTGAACTGTATAATATGTTAATCCATGGTGGAGAATAAAAAGTCTCCTTTACAGTACTTAAAGGTGACTCAATTCTTTTGCTGTGTTTCTCTAGATAGTAGCCATGAATTTCTGAAATTGTGGCTGGCTGCAGCAAATTTCCCAATGATTTCAAAGACAGAATTTTCAAACAAAAATCTCAACATAGAGTAAGAATAGACAGACCCTCAATTAGATAATCCAGTGGGTGCAGAGCAAGTTACTTAAGCAGGTGTGTTAATTCAGCAAAGACTTCAGCACATGCCTTAATCTCATATGGTTACTACATAGCAAAATGAAGGTGATGGTCTGGATTAAAATTGATCTCACTAGCAGAAGAGAGGCTACCTGTAAAAATGTGATACGGCTAGCAAGCAGAATGCAAGTCATCTGTGAACTTTGAATATGGCATATTTTCATCCTTAATTCCTCTGATGGCTGTATTACTGGGGGTGGGTGGCAGGGTTTGGGGATTTCTTCTTGATTTTTTTGTTCTGCTATGGTCCTTTTGAAGATGCAAATTCTTAAAGAGATCTAATTTCCATCTAACACAGGGCCAGCAACACAGCTATAAAAGGGTACTGTGTTTTATACTGTGCCTCAGATCCATAACCAAAGGTTTTTGCAGTGCAGTGTAGCAACCAGTATGTCTTTCTCTTCTCTGATTAATGGGTCTAGCTCCAGTGTTGGCTTGTGTATGGTTGATGTAGCTGTCTCTAGACCTGTAGCAGAAATTGGCCCAAGATGTCCCCAAGTACCTTCAAGAAGAGCATATTAGTCACGATAGTGGTGCACTGTGCAGAGCTCCCATCTGTCAGCACGAAGCTTGACTGGTAGATTTGGCCACCCATGGAGGGAATGCAGCTCCCATCCGGAGCTGGCTGTGTGGTAGATGGGGAGTGATGGTGTCCTTCCAAGACAGATGCAGCACTTTGTATGTATGAAAGTATTACTTAATGTCTCACCAAAAATTTTGGAGTGTGTTTTGGAGTATGGCTCTCTGGTGTTTAAAAGCCTGGTTCTATGTAGGTTCTTCTTTAGGCGCTTTTGTAGATCTGGACCACAGTCATTTACCCATTTATGACAGTCATACAGCTTAAGATGAAGCAAAGTTTTACCTACAAGTATTTGATTAGGAGCCACTGGGGCAATCTACTCTTCATATCTTAAAATCTAAATTTAACCCACTTGTAAAGAAACACAGATGGATCACTTGCAATTTACATTTGAGGAGGACCTGTATTTGCAATGACAGTGAGCTGTCACTGTAAAAAACACCATCAGATATCCAAAATAGATTTTAAAAAAGCAAAGAGGAAAATGTTACGGTTCTTTTGTGATGGGTCAAAGGGAGAAGTCAGTTGGTATGTTTTGTGAAGTAACAGCTGGATTAAATATGGAAGGACACTTTCTGCTGGTTACATCTAGATGATATAATGTTCATGTGAAACCCTCGAGTAAAATTTGTCCCCCAAAAGCTGGGATTCATAAATTACTCATTGAAAGCTTGGATTTGCTTTCACTGCATCAGAGACAGAAAAATCTAAAGCCAGTCCCTGAAGAATTAAAGTGTTAAAGCAGCCAAGTCCCTCAAATATGCAGCATATCCATGTGCTGGTTTAAAATTTCACTCTTAGTAGCATAGATGTGAAACCTTCCTCTGAAGTCAGTGGAGTTATTCTTAGTTATAGCAATGGAAAAGAAAGCACAATATAACTTACTATCTGGGAAAAAAAAAATACTTGCTATGACTGAGGCACAGAAAGTGTTTTATTATTTTGTCTAAGTAATAGCTTGACATTGCATTGTTATTTGAAAATTGCTCCAAAGCTTGCTGTTTCTTGAGTCTGTGATAGCACCTGCAGGGCTGACATATGTGCAGTGAATGAGACATCTGGTCTGGAACAAAGCTGTCTTTTAGCCCAGAATAAACGTCACTTGTTCTTCAACCACAAACAGCAGACAGAGGTAGGGATGAAAGCCAGGTAAATGTTTCCCAGCGCATATCAAAAGTGATTATAATAATAAGAGCTTACAGGGCATGCGATTTAATCACCTCCCCAGAATCCAAGGTGTTTATCTGCTTTTTGTTTTTACAGAGACCTCACTGGGGTTAACCAGGTTTGTTTTATTAGCTGAAGATGATGTTGTAGCCCACCCCGTGAAGCTCTGTGGGGCAGTATCTGCACAAAGCCTCTTTTCTCTTCGCCTATCTGCCCACATTTGGCAGACGGGACTGGGAAAATATGGTGTGATCTCTGAAGGACTCCTGCTCTCCTGCCAGTGGGCTGCTAGCACTACCTGCTGTGTTGAGTATTGGTGATGAAGCCTAGCGAATCTCTCCCCATGGAGGCAGGTCTCTCTGGTGACTTTGCCTCTGACCTGTGAGAAGGTGCTGGATGCCCGGGGAGAGACTGGGGGCCAGGCTGGGAATATGCCTTCTGGCAGGGATTGCTCGAATGTGGTACCCACCTGGTGCCAGTGCATCCCCGTGATGCTCCTCTCCTGCTGGAATCCTGGCCAGGCTGGCCAACTCCATCGAGCCCGTGGGACTGCAGAGCAGGAGAGGTGCCACAGTGACAGGGGAGCTTTAGCCTTTTCTCTGCAAAATGATTAGGAGGGAATGAACTGTGCGAGCCTCTCAGTTTATGGGGTTTGACAGGACTGTTGAAAGTTGAAGGGAATAAAACCACACAGCTCTTGATATTCTAGTCCTTGGCACCCTTTGCGAGGGCACAACATGAATAAACTGGGATGTGGCAAAGTCAGTATTCAGCCCTGGGCCTGCCAGACATTTTCATTGCCCCTAAAATCTATAAAAGTGACAGGGTTTGAGTGCAAAAATTTGAAATAGGTCTTGTAGTTAAAACATTTTTGGATGCTTTGCAAATTAGAAACAATCGGCAACCTGCTGGCAAAAATGTGGTTGCTGACTTTGTGAACTGTCATTTGTGCCGTTTCTGATAATACAGGCAAGAATTACTATTTTATATCCCGGAGGACTGTTCTTGAAAAAGAAAACATCCCACCCCCCGCTTTTCATCTGGCATGGCAACATGATCACTGTGTGGCAGAGCTGGGTGCACGACAGGGAAGAGACACTTAGTCCTCCAGCAGTTACTTGCTTGCACTGGGAGAAGGAGGGTGATGACTCATTTGGGACTGAATTTGAGTTGTGTTCAGGGTTTGGGCTTCTGACTTCATACAGTCTCTTAGAAAGGTAGTAAAAATTTAATTCCTTTCTACACACTGACTCTTGGGAAGGTCATTTCAGCGCCTGGTGTGATAGATGGATTTTCCTGACAGAAGTATTTTTGCAGGCTTCAGTGCAGTATGTACCTAATGGGCTTAATACATCTGGGAAGTATCAAACCTACTGCGCAAGCATTGATTCTTCATAGTAACTTAGACATCCTGAGCATGTCAAACACACAGCAAAAACACAGATCATCTATGAAGTCCATGCACTAAAATCAAGCCCCCCCATTCCCAAAGAATCAGACTTTTGAACGTGTACTGAAGAGCAACCTTCCTCCCCCACGAACATCTCCATGGTTTCTGGATGCTGGGCAAGCCAGAGGGCATGGACAAAAGTGGAAAATCATCCTCATGTTCTGCCCAGGTGACATTTCTGAGTTGGAGAAGTGAGTGTGCCAGAAGAGACCCTCTTGGAAAGAATCGCTGTGGGAGAGAGGCAGGACGTGGGACCAAAGGGATGCCGTGAGAGGCTGCCTGCAGATATTAAGAGGAAGAAATTCTGTGGAAGAGTACTTTTTTTCATGTTATTCAAGCTAGTCCTGATAATTGCTTGGACAAATTTACCTGGACACAGCCTACCTTTTTCAGGGATGGCAAATCCAGGTAGAAGTCCCATGTTTTGCTTTCAAAGAGCTCAGTAGATTTATTGGTCTGCTGCAGGGACAGCACACACGCAGCTGAGCAGGAGATAACAGGATTTCTGCTTGAATTTCCACTACAAACCACAGCAGGTTTTCAGCACAAATATTTCACTGATCTGCAAATATACCACGGCTCATTATTAAAGCTGACTTCTCTATTAAATTCTCTAAGTACTTTTTACAAGGTTGCCGCTAGCATCACCTGAGACACCCATTAAAGGTAATTGGGACCTGCCTAGAAGAAATGTCTTTATGTAAGACCAAAGGGAAAGGGATGAAAAGAACAGGAAATCCTTAGAACAGATTAGCATCACTAGTGTGACTTTCTGCCTCAGAAGGTCAACAATGTTGACTTCATGTTATTTATGTTCAAATTTTACAGGATTTTAGGAGAGTGTGAAAGGTCCTCCCCAGACAACCATAGGCCATTTTTCATTAGTCTTATTTTGAGCCTTGTGATATGGCTTTCATTCCCTGATGATCTTCTGTTGTCACCTACTATTGGAGCTGGCACGATTTTAAGAAAACAAAACTCCTCGGTAGGATGCCCATGTAGAACGAATTTAATAGCTGCTCTTACCGTTAGAGTTCTTCTAAATATAGGTAGTTCTCAAAGCAGCCCTGAGGGGCATTTTTCTTACAGTACCAGTTGCAGAAGACAGCTGTCAGTACATATCTCAGACTTGTTAAACACAAATAACCTTCTAAGTTACTAACCAGCAGTTTAACACCGAGTGAAAGATTTCTGCCTCCCTTTCCATGTATCCCAGGTACCAGAAAACAAGAGCTCCTAAGGCTATAATGTGAGTCACAGAGAAGCCAGTTTGGCCACAGTAAATTAAGCCTCATAATGGGCGCATTGGACTGTGATGACAGCTACTGCTGGGTGATGTTAAATGTGTGAAAAGTGCTGCCGGAGAGGGCTGGAGGAAACAAAGGGAAAACGTGTTAAAATTTGCAGAGTCAAGTCAGGTAAGGACTGGAGAAAAATTTAGCGCAGAGGAAAAGGTTTGCAATAAATTCTGGTGAGAGGTAGGTCATTTCTGCGGTCATACCTCTCTGTGTGGATAGAAGGTTTGAAACTGAAGGCAGAATCTCTACCAGGGAAACTGGCAAAAGGGCGCAGGAGAGAACAGCTGCTGAAAAAGCTGTACTCAGCCCAGATGTGTCCCCACTGCCTTTTATTACGGTCACTCTCCCCTCATCCAGGCTTCCCTGTAAAAAGACACAGAGCTAGAAAGACATTCCTGTGTCCACGGAAACGAAGTACGCATGTAGAGCAAGAACGAATGTTTTTCAAAAGTGGAAATAGTCTTAAATTGCAAAAGGCCTTTGCAGGATAAAAAAGGGATTTTGGCAGAGATTAAAGTGCCCATGAATGTTTTGAGAACAAAGTCTAAAGAAATACAGAAATGAAACTGATTTTTGAAGTGTAAGAATGAAAAAGAAAACAAAACATTAAACAATTTGGTGGATATTTGTTTTTCCAAAGTGCAACACCTCGCCCCTTTATAAACAGTAGCAAAACCAGTGTAAGAAACGTGTGACACTCTTACTAGTTTGCAATTAAAAGAAAACAGTGTTTAATGTTTTTAGGTACAGGCACCCATGCATTTCAAGAGGTTTCTTTAAAAATGAAAGAAAATACAAATAAAAATAAGGCATACATTTTTATTATGGAGATTCAGGTCTCATGTTTTATGTTTTTTGAAAAAGCACAAACTAGCCTGAATTATTTGTGTTTATTTCATGGTTTGTGAGGTTTTGGGTACTCATTTTCAAGCCTTCCTCCACAGCAGTGAGGCCTGATAAAGCTAATATTTATTATTTTAATGAGCTGAGATTTCCACATAATCACTTCACTTGGTCCGGAATTTAAGCATGGCGTTAAATGGTATGATACAGCTCATGTTATCTGATAACGCTATTTCCTTCACAAAACTCACTAGAGAGCTGTTGTATGCTCCAGCAAGTCAAGTGAAGTGGCCCTACATAAGAGGATCTTAACTAGCAAAGAGAAAAATTAGCTAAAAAAAGACCTGTTTTCCCATGGTTTCACAGCAGCAACGTATTGGTATCTCAACAGGAAAGGCAAACCCACTGAGGAGATGGTCTTATCTCATTTAGAGCACAGCCTTGTGACTTAGAGGAAGAGGTATGGTAACAGCTTTTTCCAAACAGGAAAATCTACCAATTTAATTGCTCTTCTTGTTTGATTTGAGCAAAGACTATTCCCTTGCATGCCAGTGCAGCAGCTCAGCGATTTAGATAAAGAGCTGTTGCTTGTTCACTTCCTATCAGTCCAGCCCTGCTATGAGAGAAGACAGAAGCAAACTCCTGTCTAGAAACTCCTAAGGAACCGGGGATTAATTTCATGAGGAGCCTGGCACGGGACTTAATGTCTACCAGATCCTGATGACTACTTGATAAATCCTGCATTTACTTATAAAGGGCTTAGTTGAGTTGACACAAGAATATTCCATTTGCAGTGCAAACAAACAAGTTAAAAAAGGCTTAGTTAGACATTCTTAGTGCAGTCAGATTAAACCTCGATCCTAGCAAAATGCAGATGTTCTCCTTCTTGTTTGAGTGACGGATAGGCAGCCTGTTTTACTGAACAGCATGCCTTTTTTTTTGCTTAGCAACAAAAAGCTACACTGTTCTTACAACAGAGTTCAATATTATAGATATGGGGAGAACGATTTTAACTCTGCACTCCAGTAATGTTAACATCCACCTCATTCTGCATCCAAAGTGCTTTCCTCAGAGCTACTGGAGATACCTTAGCAAAACAGTCTACAGCAAAGCTTTGAAAATGGTAGGCCCTTAAAATTAAGGAAAGAAGCCTTTAATAAATATTCAATTTTAAGACAATGATCAAATAGCTATTGTAATCAGTAATAAACCACAGAATTTAAGCTAGTTGTCTCTCCTTTTACATCTTCTGACAGGTTATTCATGGGTATTGCTACTATGGATTAGGTCGTGAAAACAGAAACATCTCACCTGAGACAGCTGCCAGTTTTCAACTTTACAGATTTAACTATGTAGCTTAATACTGAGACATTTTTCCAATGCACTTGCTAACAAATATTACTAGTGTGAATCCCGGCACCCAGGTTATTCTACAGATGTGAATCAACTGCAAGAGGGCTGAAGGACCTATCTTATGGTGTTTGCCCCAAACAACACCCTGCAGAAGGGTGTTTACCCTCATCAGATGATTCAGTCTTTGTCATATACGGGTACAGTTTCCCTATCCCCATCACGGTCTTCAGGGCTACCCCTGCCCTATGACAACCACATCTGAGCAGCCGGGCTGTCAGGTAATGCCCTGGAGGAGCTGGATGATGCCAGATGTAGTCACTGAAGAGCCTTGCAGAGCCCAAGCCCCACTGTGCAGAGGTCACCTTGTCCATATATCTTTGCAGGACCAAACCTTTCAGTGTAAGTCTAGCCTTATCATCCTCCCTGCCTTTCAATTCTGTTTCATTTGTGGCTGATTTGTTCCTGCAAGCTCTTTGGGAGGCATATTCTTCTGCACCCGCCAGGCTTCTGTTTTTCAAGGTCATTTTACCCATGGAAAGTGATGTTTCTGCTGTTTTTCCCAAGGGACTTTTACAAAAAAAAGAAGCACCATTACACTACATTCAGACCCCTGTCCAGATTTATGATCATGGAAACCTGTTTTGACACTGTTGTTTTTGAGTGAGGCTGTGTTATCAATCTGTAGAAGAGGGAAAAAAGTGTTTGCTATCTTACCTCGCTGTTGGCTCACTACTTCACATATCAATGTTATGACTGCAGTTCAGTTCATATTTGTGAAGCCCTGGTAAAATGTTAAGCACTCTAGAAGTGCTGAAGATTAATATTATTTAGCCCTGCAGAGCACAAGGCTACTTCAATAGGACAGGGCAGTCCAAACCGGTCTTGACAGTGCCTGGATAAGCAAACAACTAACACCAAGCAACCCCTCGTTGCATTTGTTTTTGCAAGCAAAGGACTGAGTGGTGTCTGGCTGAAGGATATCCTTCTTCCTGCATCTGTTTCTCTAAAATACCTTGGGTCACGATATAACTTGCAGTAAGAAAGATAAAGAAGCTGTCTTTATTCACATTACAGCCCTGATACATCTCCGTGTTTATAGTAAGTGCAGAAAAGCTATACTTGCTGTGATTTCTTTTGATCTTGGACTGGCACCTGCTGGTACGGGGACCTGGAGACACTGAATGAATCATGGTAGAGCAGTAATCAGTTACAGTGAAGTGAGAGATCATGGTGTTGATGAGCAAAGGTAGGTCCGTACTTCCCATTGTGCTTTCTTCAGTTCCGCCTCTAATCCTTGTGTCTGATTTGAGAAGTAACAGCTGTGAAAGATGAACAGCAGTTCCAGGATCACCTTTCTTGCCTGCCAGAAAGCCTTGTGAAGTGCACTGCAATCAGCATTTGAAGAAATTCATATATTTTTTCCTTCGAGGAGTCCTGGATATGCTCACACCTGGAATGCCCCACCTCATCTCACTGCTAAAATGGGGTTGTGCACTGTGTGCTTCCTAAACTACATCTCTCCCAGCAAGCCACAGGCACTTAGCCTGATTAGTGGTCTTTGAAATACAATCTAATGAGTAATACAGTCAGAAAGGAAGAAAGTAGTTTGGAAAATAACAGACAGAAGGAGAACAGTACTTTTTAAACACTTTACTGCTGCATTTGCTTCTGCTTGGCCATATTAATCGAGTTTAATAGCCAAAGACAGAAACAATCCAGATTTTCTCAACAGTTTCAGAGTAAACCACAATGCATGGAGGATTTTTTTGTTTGATTGCTTACTTGAAAAAGTTACAAAAAATGGCTTACCACATCCTCACACCCACAACAGCCTTTTTTTCGCAGCCACTACAAGACATGCGTAGGCAGTGCAACTCACGGTGCCCGAGTTCAGTGGAGGGGTGAGAATTCTGCCCAAACTGCAAGGCCCCAGCTCCATGTGCAGTCACTGGAGACAAGTAATTAAGGCATCTACTATAAGACTGGATTCATTTGCCCTAACTAAAGCATCTAGAATTCAGCCCATGTTTAAGGATTTTTCAAGGCTGTGGTACATACGCTGCTGACCTGTGGTGGATTTGCCTTCCCAAGCAATCTTCTTCCCTACTTTGCCTATGCCCAAGGCCAATTCTGAGTCATGATGTTGTTATTTCTTTGAGAAGGATAGTTTAAATTTCCTATCAGCTTGACATTTTTAATTGCATAGCATGGTACAGAATTACTAGACTGAGCATAATATGCCAAGTCAATAAGCCATGCAGTACATTTTTAACCTGAGGCTTCAGAAATCCATGTATTTTTGTAGGTGTGTTTCCTGTATGTGCTTTGAAGCCCAGGACTTGTACAGCTTAAGGGAACTGTACAACCTTCTTCATTTTGTACAGGCAGCCTTGTGAATGAATTGAACTTACAGCTTCAGTCCACACCTACAACAATTTTCCTGTGGTTGGGAAATGTTCCTTTTTTCAAGTACATGTGAGCATTAAATATCTCAGAGGAACAGAAATAATGACTCTACTTCATGGCTTGACTCCAAAGGGGAGACTTCTGGCAACAGAGACTCTGCCCTGCGTTTACACCTGCAGAAGAGGCGCCCACATCTACTCTTGCTGGTTTAGGAGTCACTGACAATTTGTGACATGAAGTGAATATGAAGCCAAGTAAATGTATTCTCTGCCCAAGAAAAAGAACGATCTGTGGTTTATTCCCTTGACTATCAGATGAAAAAAACATTACAGTTTTACCAAGATGTTTTCAGCCAGGCAGCTAACGTGCCCCTCCCTGGGGCTCAGGCGCATGGGATGGAGAGGCTGCCATCTCCAGCATCATTGCCAAGACAGAAGTTACCATCGTCCTAAACCTTTTGGCTCACCGCAGACTCCTTGACCTCCATCACTCAAAGCGAGCTGGTTTAGCAAGGTGCAGTCTGCATTTAAACCCTTCAGGCCAACCCTGGGTCATTTCAGCTGGGATGAGCAGAAGGTGAGAGGGCAGTAACCCGCACAGGCAGCCCCAGGCGAGGACATGCTTCAGCAATGACGTGTACGGTTGTGTGTGCATGGAGTCTCCCAAGCCGGATGGCAGCTCGGCAGGCAGACTTTGCCTGGGAAGAGGATAGGGTGCATCATTTGTTCAGCACTTTGGGGAATTAGCAAGTAAAAGCATCTGGGAGATCTCAGTTTAGCAAAGCATTCAAGTACCTGTTAAATTTTAATCAAGTCAATAGTTTGTTGACTTTGGTGGGACTAATGATCTGCCTCAATTTAAGGCTGTGTTTAAGTGCTTGGCTGGATTCAGCTTTGAAATATTAATTGCTGCCCAGTTTTGTGTATTCTAACGCAGGTAAGTGTGGAGAAGATAGAAGGTGATACCACCCATAATACGAATGGTACTAAACTTGTTTTGGAAGAAACAGGTAATTACTGTTCAAGGTGGAAAACTATCTATCTGGTTTGAGTAAGAACATGTTTTAGAGTTTCCTCTCCTTGCTCACTTCAGGACACTCTGCCATTACTGTAGTTTATTTGCCTTGCCCACCTCCAAGTCTCTTCTACATGTTTTTCTTCCTTGTTCCACTGTTCTGGGAACTGGAGTTAAAAGGAAAGCAGAGCCCCTTTGAATCTGCAGCAGGCTGGATTAACTGGGACAAGCAGCCCTCCCTCCCCTCCCCTGCCCTGCTGTTTGCAGCTGAGTGATAACATCAACCGGCCCTTGTTCCTTGCTCTGTTCCATGTGTCTTCTCTTCTTTTTTTTTTTTTTTTACCTGTCACTGGCTTTAATTCCACATGCACCAGTGAACAGCAGCCACTGATGCTTGATCTAACCACTACACAAGAAAAGCTTTTACACAGGCTGCAACCTGAGCTCCTGCAAACGCATTTCAAACCTCCAGCTGGTCAAGGTGCACCTCTGCTCACATTGCCTTTTATCAGAGGGCTGCAGGGGACCGTGCTGAGCAGACTATTTACTCTCTGTATGCAGCCTTGCTGGCCTGTATTATCAGGGGCAACATTTTATATTGGAGGTTGCCACCCAGTAACTAAACATGAGATAAGTAGTCGTGGGTAAAAAATACTTGTTCTTTGCAGAATATAGTAAGATCATTACGGGATCACACACTGTTCATTTACCCAAATGAGCAGGCAGGAGCCAAGTAGCGGAAGACTGTCTGCACCGATACTGTCTCCCCATTCATTTTTAACTGTTTTTGGCAGCACAGCTGGGAATCCAACATGGGTAAAAAACAAGAGTGCCAGGATCCAGCTCCCCAAAAGGACATCACCGGGTATGGTGGTAAGGCATAATAGTTGATGTGGCTTCCTTACTGCCTGGTGTTATTTAAAAGGACTTTGAAAAGGGGTCTGATCCTCAGCAGAGGCTGGCACTGAACATTACTTCTCTATCCACAGCAGAAAGGTAAGAAAGACCAAACACCATTAAAAGGCCAAAAGGATTGGAGGAAAACCACATGTAAATATGCAGGAGGAACATGAAAAGGCTGTCAGGGCCATTTCCTTCAGGGTTTCTTCGCTGGTGTTATTGTCTGGCAGGGAGAAGTCACTTTTGCAATGAGGTGGCTGGGACTTGGGCTGTGTCTCACGGGCAGACTGGGGAGACACTGTTCCTCCTTCCCCAGTGACTGCAGAGGAGGGCAGCGAAGCTCTGTCTTCACCTCAGCTGTGAGGCATGAGTCCAAGCCTCTGCCTCTTTTGTTAACGCCCTTTATATTTAGCAAAGAAACAAAAATGTCCTTGCAATGTGCGGACATGATAGGCACTTCCTTGCTCTGGGTCTCCTCAGGGAGTTCTCATCTAGTATGCATCCTTCTGCATTGCACCACTTTGGGGAAAATTATAGAGCTCCCTCTTGCATGGTAACCATGTTATGTAAAGCATCTGAATATGCCACCCTCTAAGTAGATGTGCCAGCTCCAAGAACCTCATTCAGATATCTCAGATATGATAATGACCCATTTAAATAGTAATTTAATAGTAATTAGTAAATTAAAATTGGATGAGTTTCATATCTCCCCCAGCTTTAGAAAAGAAAAATCACAGGCCAAATATAAATTTCATAAATGCTTGATAGAACCTCTGCAGAAAGGAATTTGGCAGAGGGCATCGAGACCAAGCACTTTAGAACAAATGAAAGAATCTATAGCAAGACTTTGAAGTCTGACCTTCAGAATGTATAATAATACACTGGATGACAAAAGTAATAAATACTACAGAGTGGGACAAAATGTATCTAATTAAGCAGTTTTAGCCATGCTTTGGCATTCTTTTCAAATACGCTTCTTACCAGAAGGATTTTCAAACTTATCATCACAGCTTTTCAGTGATGCTAGTTCTGAAAATACTGCTTTCTTTTTCTCCGTGCAAAACAGCACATCATCAGTTATTTTATAGTCACATCCACTTCAGCGGTGTCATTTCCATTACAGCAGTGGAAAGGCCTGAGAGAGCTGTGACCAGTGATAGTGATCACTTCACTGAGAACTATGGGCCAAGCATGTTCTTCTGAGCTTTATGTTAAAATCAATGGATAAGCTAATTGGATAGACACTGCCATGTGAACTGGAACCCCAATTTCTTCTTCTCCAGGTGGAGAGACTAAAAAGTGTGCTTTCTTACTCTTGCTGTCTTCCCAGAATCACAGAACAGATGAGTCGGAAGGGACCTCTGGAGGTCTCTAGTCTGACCTCCCCACTTCTTTACACCTCCTTTTGTTATTTATACACAGTGATAAGATGTCTCTGAACTTTCCCTTCTCCAGGGTGAACAGCCCCATCTCTCTCAGCCTCTCCTTGTAGGACACATGCTTCAGTCCCTTCATCATCCCCATGGCCCTTTGCTGGACTCTGTCCAGTATGTCCATGTCTCTCTTGTACTGGGGACCCCAGAATTGGACACAGTACTCAGATGTGGTGTCACCAGTGCTGAGTAGAGGGCAGGGTCACATCCTTTGACCTCCTGGCAACACCGCTGTTAATGCAGCTCAGGAGGTTCTTGACTTTCTTTGCTACAGTTGCACATTGCTGGCTCATGGTCAGCTTGTTGTCCACCAGAGTCCCCCACTGTCCTTCTCTGCAGATCTGCTTTTCAGTTGATTGGCTCCCAGAGTCTACTGGTGCATGGGACTTTTCCTCCCCAGGTGCAGGGCTTTGCACTTCCCCTTATTGAACTTCATGAGATTCCCGTCAGCCCATTTCTCCAGCCTGTTCAGGTCAGGTCTCTCTGAATGGCAGTACAACCCCCTGGTGAATCAACCACTCCTCCCAACTTTGTATTGTCTGCAGTCTTGCTGAGCCTTCACTCTGTCCCAACATCTAGGTCATTAATGATGTTATGGGAGGCAGTGTGAAGAGCCCTGCTAAGGTCAAGATAAACATCCACTGCTCCCCCCTCACCCACTGAGCCATTTATTTCATTGTAGAAGGCTATCAGGTCAAGCATGATTTCCCCTTTGCAAATCTTTGCTGACTACTCCCAGCCACTTTCTTGCCCTTCATGTGTTTGGAAAGGTTTTCCAGGATTATTTGCTCCATCACCTTCCCTGTGATGGAGGTGAGGCTGCCTGGGCTGTAGTTCCCCGTATCCTCCTTCTCACCCTTCTTGAAGACAGTGACATTTGCTCTCTGCCAGTCCTCATGAACCTTTCCCAATTGCCATGACTTTTGAAAGATAATGCAAAGTAGCCTTGCAGGGACATTGGTCAGCTCCCTCAGCACTCATGGGTGCATCCCACCAGGGTCCATGAACTTGTGTCCTTCTGGTGTGTTCACATGTTCCCTAAATGATCCTCCTCCAGCAAGGCAGTCTGTTTTGTTCCAGTCTTTCCCACCGGTCTCAGGCCCCTGGGATTGCTGAAGGCCAATACCAGTAAAGACCAAAGCGAAGAAGGCACTCAGTACCTCAGCCCATTGACTACCTTGTCCTTTGTCACCAGATTCCCTGCCCCATTCAGCAGCGGGCCCACATTTTCCCCAGTCTTCCTTTTGCTGCTGATATACCTGTTGAAGACCTTCTCATTGCCTTGCATGTCCCCCACCAGATTTAACTCTCGGTGGGCTTTGCCTTTCCTAACCCCATCCCTGCATGTTCAGACAGTGTCCCTGTATTTCTCCTGGGTTACCTGTCCCTACGCCCGCCTCCTGTTTGTTTCCTTTTTATGCTTGGGTTTAGTGAGGAGTGGCAGTCCTCCTGCCACCTTTGCTTTTTTTCCTGCTCATCAGGATGGATCATTCTTGAGCTCAGAGGAGGTGATCTTTGAAAATAAACAGCTCTCCTGGACCTCTCTTCCCTCCAGGACTGTATCCCACACAGTTCTAAGCGGCTCTCTGTACAGGCCAAAGTCTGCTCTCCTGAAGTGCAGGGTTGTGATCCTGCTGGTAAAGCCCAGGAGTGGATGGTGAGGCAAACCTTACAGGCACTGGTCACAGACAGGGAGGCATGGCAGAGGCAAGGCGAATTTCTCCACATTCCTTATTCCCTGCCTGGGCTCCTGGTTCAAGGATCCAGCACAGCTGGGGAAAATGATCTTGCATAATTTGTGCTGCCAATGCATGACATGAAACCTTTCCCCAAAAGGCACCCACAGCAAGACTCTTCTGGCACTGGCCCCGTGCCCCAGGTGCTTGCTTCACAAACTGTCCTATGTAACAGGAACTTGCAAGGCTGGGAAAGGGTGAGACAAAGCACAGATGGCTTCAGGAGCTTTAGGTAAGGGAACAGACAAATCTGATATCCCAAGGAGCTTTACAATGCTTATGTCAGGGACCAATACTAATACACGGAGAGCACATTTGAAATTCTTGAGGTTTTCACTTGTGAGATCAATTAAGTCATTTTATGTAGATCTGTGCATGCTCCGGATGAGCACCTGCTGGAGGAAAAGTGGAGGGCTGCTGAACTATAAGATGCAAAAGGCCACTTTCCACAAATAAATTCATGCTGGATGCTGGGACTGGCTGAGGAAGAAGATGCAGACTTGCATCTGATTCACAGTCCAGAGTATATGCATAATGCTCTGCAATTGAGGAAAACTCTCTGAGGACACTAGAGAGGCTTTCCAAACTGAGTGCTCTAAGAGGTGGACATTGAATGGTTACGACCAACACTATCTGGATATATACCACAGAAGTTGCTTCCCTCATACTCCAAGATAGAAGATACCATGTTAAAACCTGTTAACATTAGTACTTCTGCCTGATCTTGAGACTCACTCCTTTCTTTTCCCATTTCTTCCAAGCCACTTTTCCCAACTGTAAAACAGTTCTCCTTTTCTATCCCCTCTTCATATTCGAAGGCAGTGCATTTCCTCATCTAATGCCATAACAGCACACAGCAGAGTGGACACACTTTTCAGTCTTTGCCTAATGTTACTTCTTATTGAAAACACCTGCCTATGTAGGAATTAATTTCTGATTGCATACAGTTTGCCTAACCTAGGTTCCTGAACTGTACTTAAGCACCCGATGCTTGGTGAAGCAATTCCGCTGAAATAAGGACTTCACAGGGGCACTAGTTCTCACTAGTTTTTCACACTTCTCACAGAGGCACTCAGACACAGACCCGCATGGCCTGCTGAATCACTTACCCTCTGGGGCATGTCCTCTGTGCCCTGGCCGAAGTCATCTTTGACTCCGTGTGCCATGACAACAAGGTGACATGCTTTCTGCAGACTGACATGTCACTGGGGGCAGTAATGGAAGGTGGTCTTTCCAGTCCTCAGGCTTTGAATTGTGTGGAAGAAAAAGCTTTTTATTTCTTGCTGAGCCAGGTGACATGTGCTTCTTGCAGACTCATAGAGATATCTTTGGGGCAGGTGTGGTTTTCCTGCATGGGGACCTACTGCAACATGCACATAACCTGGTGGCCCGGCAGTATGGGGTGAGGATGTGGGGCACCCCAGTGCTGTCTGTGGGAGCTAAGCTGAGAGATCAGTACAGGTGTATAAACATGGTATTAATTTTTATATATATATATCCAACTTTATCTAAGATATGAAAGATGATTAGTAGTGCAATTTGTGAATAGTTTTACACTCCACGTGTTGTTCAGGGCTCTCTGTTGTTGCTCCCAGATTTTACAAAACTCCCCCCAAAATCACTGATCTCCTTGGAATGCTTTGTATTTTATTGCTTAATCATTTTACATGCCTCCTATTAATTAGCCATGGCTGGTACGTACATGCTTGTGCACTGCACTGACTGCACCGTAAGATGGACATACCTGAATATTGTATAGCATGATTAATGGTGAGGTCTTCTTAAACACCGACTTTGCTGGTAGAGAGATTGAGTGCAGTTATTTGGGTGACCTAAATTGCTTCATGAGCTGGGGCTGCTAAGAGAGAGTGAATAAGTGATGGCATTATGAAATCATGTTTTCTCTTGTGTAGCTAAAAATGGCTCCAACCAAAAAACACAGGCTCTAAGTTTGCTTTGGGGTGTGGTGAACTTGTATATTTGCAGTTTCTCACTGGAAAGGAATAAAAAAATCCCTTCTCTGAAGAGCTACTTCACTGAATTTTAAGAGGATCGGGCAAGAACTCCATATTCTTGCTGAAGGAAACATTTGCTAGCTGTGTTTGCCCTCTGCCAATGGACATTTTCTTAACTGTTTCATACTAAAGGGTTTACAACAACCATTACAAACCAGGTACATGCAGCCAGAGCTCACCTACTGTGCCATGAGCGATGCCCGGCAGCTCCCAACAGACCCTGGCCTGCAGCAGCAGCAGCAGCAGAGCAGCTGCATTGAAAGACCAGCCTGGAAGGTGCTGGATGTTCTAAATTTTCACTGATAACACGAAGGGTCAGCATGTTTCATGTTTTCATGAGAATTTTCTGCATCCAATGGATACAAAAAATAGTGACTGTTCCAGTAAGATCAGGATAAATCACCTCTTAGTTAGAAAAGAAAGGAGAACAAGATTGCTTCTAAAAGAGCAAGCAAGCACTGTATGGCTTTGCACCTAGGTTTTGTACAGCTCTTGTTTACAGTGAATATACATATGAGGCCTTTAATTGGTTAAGCTAAGTACCGATGAGTAAAGGGAATGTTCAAAGCATCATGTTGAGATACTGTGGAGGGGATTCTCGAATATCCCAGAGAAAATCAAACCAAAGTCCTCAAAGACATTTAGGTGCATTTCCTGTTGTGCCATGGAAATGATGACTTTTTTACTGTGATAAGGGCACATCAAATCCTACATTCCTTTGGAAGAGAAAAAAAATTTGAAGACATCTTGCAGGGATCAGGGAGGTTGTCAACTGAGTAACTATGGAGTTAAAAGGCTGCATTCCCATCTCACATTTCCTGCCCTAAGCAAAGACTAAGGATTGGATAAACTCTTTATACTGGGAATCATGGAGCAAATGGAGGGACAAACTGACAAGGTGCATTTATTAGTAACTATGAAAGAAAAAAATTTTTTTTTGAGGCAGCACCCATTTGTGTTGCTGTGTGTTCTTAGGGTCATGGTAGCTCAATTGCAGCAAAAACAGTTGCCCTCAGAAGAGCACAGTTAGGTAGGTCTATGGCTTATGTGACTCTAGAGAAGAGCACTCAACATTATGTTTCCAGCATCTCGACTGATGAGTGTGTAAAGTTCATTTTGATTCATGGGACACTGAGGGAATCCCTACAATACCAAATCCAATATTCTGCCAGCTACTCCTAGTCATCATTGTCCCCTACAGAGAACAGGTTTTACATTTGTTTCTATTTCTCTTGAAAAAATCCAATTGCGGTCCTAATTTTCCTTTTGTTGAAGTGAGTGAGGTTAGAAGCCTCAGTGGCCATAGATTGTGCTGCTGCTTTTCAGAAGAAAGCTCTCAAAATTGTCAGCTTAAACCTTTCAAAATCATTGAAACCAAATTTTTCAGTGGTTCCATCATTTTGGTCTTGTACAAAATTAAAATAAACCCCATTCATATTCAGGATCACCTGAATTTCCGTGGTAAAAATTTTCTTTTCCTAAGATTAGATTTTAAGATTTTCCTAAGATTTTTTTTGATAGTTCTGAGATAAAAGCTTTGATTGTCTTGCCCATGTGAGGTGTTCCACACCAATACTTAGTAATCCCATGATTAGTTAGTGTTTAAGGGGTATATGAATACTGTGAAGAGTTTATCAATTTGCCCTTTCTCTTTGGCTTATTGCCTAATTAGGAACATGACTTTGATCATCTTCCACTTCACCAGGTTTTGGTGCTTCTGTTATGTAAACACGTGTGGAAGTGGCTATGCATATCACAATGATTAATCTGCATCATTAATATGATTAATAAGCATATCACAATCATTAGTGCCTGCAAACTCCAGAAATGTTTGTGTTGTGATATTCATTTTAATTGCTAACCAGACAGTGTTAATTAGGGGAAATCCATGGTATTGTAATTGGTCTGTCAGCTCCTCTTTCACAGTGGTGAAACTCTCTTAAGAAAGTCACTGAGGAATTCTGAAGAGAAATTGCTCCTAATGAGCAAAGCATACAACTGAATGGAAAGAGATATGATAGTCATGATAAAATCATCATTTAATGATTTAGAACATTAGTCATGTTTTAAAATTATTTATGTGTCTGCCTGCCTTTCTGCCTATTCATCTATTATTTCATGGGTCCATATTGCTCTCCAAAGAATGTCAGGTATTTCTAATTCTGGAGAAGAGTCCATATGTAGCTCTGTTTTATGTTTCAGGTTGTTGCTAGTATTTTCAGATTTTATTAACTTTTTATTGGTTGGTAGATCAGAAATTGGATGAGGGATGCATGTTTACAAACAGGTCTGCCAAAAAAAAAAAAAAAAGCAATAAAAGAAGAGAGGAGAAATGTTGATGTATTTCACAATTCTGTTGTGTGCTTGTATCTCTTAGAAGAATGAAGCTTTATCAAAAAGGGACTGGAAAGATTTGTCATTGTGAACTGTGCTCTTATTGATTTTTTTTTTAAACTAGGTTCAAATCCATACAATCATTTGGTGATATAATGTACTTTCCCTCCAGCACTACTAATATCAAAGCAGTGAAAGAATAGTGAAAGCCTACTCTGAAATCTAAATATTGGGTGCATGTTGAGCCTGTATTTTCAAATATGGTATTTATAATCAGGAACCCAAACCAGAATTCTCAAAATTTTGAATTATCAACTACAGGAGACACACTGTCAGGAAGGTATGGGTTCCTAACCAGCATTTCTGTAAAACTGGACTGTCAGACATGTCTGAAGTTGGCCTTCCTGAATCGTATCTATTAAAAATCCCTGCCTGCTTTTGAAAAGCTCGGTCTTATACTTGTATTCAGGCAACAAAATGTGACCTCTCCTTTGTTTTTTTTTTTCAGAATTGGAGAACTTTCACAACCATTAATGCCTTTAATGAGGACTGTGGTTGAGTAATTAGGTTGCCCAACTATAGATTAAGATATCTAGCAGTATTTTGAATATTTTGGCTTTGTTTTAACTTCTGCTCATTGTCTTTACTGTAGCTGTCTGTCATTTCTTTACGTCTCGTGGAATGTAAACTGCTTTTGCTGCAAATGTATTTTTGGTTTGTGTTTGTGCCGTGTCAAGCAGCGTGGGCACTTAGGGACACGGGGTTTGAAGGCACTCCTGTGCTGGTGCAGAGAGCACCATCCTACAGCTTTGGGTGGGATCCGAGCTGTGTGGATGCATTTCCCACAGCACAAAGCCTGGTGCAAAGTAGGCGGCTTCCTGGAGGATTCACACAAATACTGAAAGTTGTCCCAGTTATGGGTTTTGCCCTTCACAGCTTTTAATCTTTATCAATTTAGTCAATTTTTCTTCCTCAGAATGCATGTGGATTTTCTAAAGCCAATAAAATAAAAATACTGATCCATTTAGTCCCATATCTTATCTTCAAAAGTAACCAGTTCAAGAGACTTCAGAGAAAGAATTACATGTATACCAAAGACAAAAGAGCCCTTAGGTCTGAAGAGCTGAGGAAAGGGGCTGAAAAGCTATCAGAAGGCCACTGGTTAATTTTTATTAGACAATAATAAGAGGTATTAGAGTCTTTTTTAATAATTTATTATTATTACAAGCCTTTATTTTAATAATAAAATAGACCATTATTCCCTCTCTACCAATTCTCCCATGACGTTACATCACATATCTCTGGTCAAAATGTTTTTTCCATTCCTTTGATCAGCAATTCCCTTTTAAACTATCTATCTCCTCTCAGCTCCTTCTTTGATCACCTTTGACAGACTGCTAGAGCATGGAGTACTAGTGTATTTAAAAGAGCATGGAAAATCTCAGGATACAAACCATATTTATATGAAACACAACATAGACATGTCTCCAAAGCAGAAAGTCAAAATAAAAGATATATGTGCTAGTGCAAGGAAATGGCAGAAGCAGGAAAAATTGGCTGGTGTCTCTCTGGTGCTGCAATTCATATTTTGCCTTGGGGTTTCAGCAAACAGCATCTGCATGAACCTTGATGGCTAGAAATCAATAATATAGATTTCATCTGCAAACAGATGCAATCTCTGCCCCTTTATGGGAGGAGCAGCTAATACCTCAGGCAAGCACAGTGCATGACTTCCAGGTACGCCTAGCATATGCCATGGGGAGTGTTGCATAACCTTGCAAGCAGCCTTACTTTCATAATAAGCACAATGACAAATCAAAGGGTCAGATATGAGGGGGGAAGACTGCTGGGGAAGGACAAATTCAGGAGTAAAGTGTAAAATAATGGGTTCATAAACGGATTATAAAAATCATGTCAGTACGCAGAAGACTATCATTTATTAGGGAGGATAGCTGGGTATATGACACCCTTGAGCTACCAACAGGTCACAGGCTTTGTTTTAAAGTATTTTATGGATTTCTGTTTCCTAGCCACTTTTATTTCAGCCTGATGTTGCCTGCAATTCCTTCCTTCCTTTTTGTTTTGTTTTGTTTATTTTCCCCTGGTTTTCCTTTATAGTTCTCTTTCAGAGATAATAAATTTTCCCTTTAGCATCAGCATGTGATTTCTCCATTTTGATGGAATTTTCATTTCTTTTTGCTTCAGTTTTCCACCTGGAAATAAAGATAGCATTGCTTAATAATCTGAGAGGATGCTAAAAGAGTTCCTGGATGATTTAGGAGTGTTTCACAACAGACTTACCTTTCATAAATGTAGCTAGGGAGGGGACTTACACCTTTTAGAAAAAAAGATAGCTAAAAGTGAAATTGCCTTTACTTCCCTCTCTGCTGCAAACTGTATTTAAGAAGTTTTATCACAGCACATGTAAATCACAAGTTTTTGACTGTAGCACAACTGTGAAAACTGCAGACTCAAACTATTGTTCCAAAGTATCTCTCACTTAGTTACACATTAACAGCTGCAGTAGTTTTACATTCACATATTAAGATATCATCCAATTTTAGAGTTAAAATGAAAGCTTCCTTTTCAGTGCATTACCACTGAAATAAGCGTATACAATTTTTCTGGAGAAAGTAATGAATCTTTATATAGCACTCTAATGGCCTCTACCATATTTGGCTTACTGGAATGCTAACAAATATTGAACTTTAATCTTAATAGGCTACAGAAAGTATATGTATATATTGAAATTTTAAGATTAAGGGGATACAGTGCCTACACTCAGTAGTGTTAGTACAGAATGTTTTGCATTAATGGTATCATGAGAGCTCTCTAAAATTGTTGTCACAGCAGTTCTAGCCCTTACCTATAACAAAAAAAAAAAAAGCTGTTACACCTTGGATGCACTTTCAAACTATTTCTTCCTCCTTACAGCCCAGCTGAACTGAACAAGTAATAATTAATTATATTCAACTTTTCCATGATTCCCCCCATCCCCACCCAAAAAACCCCACCCTGACAATGAGCCTATTTCTGTGTGCGCCAGATGCTCTGGGCATACTACTTCCTCTACCGTGTGCTTCCTCTACTACATATGTCATGTTTTGCTTTGATCTGTGGTTGTTCTTCCTGGCAAAAATATATTGATTTTCATAGATTTGTAATTTTGTTGGAGAGTAAAACTTTTTTTTTGGGGGGTGGATTTTATTCAGTACTTTTGTGAAAAACGTGAACTCAATAAAACTCAAGTTTCATTATGAAATATTTTCGTTGGAAATTTTTTTACCAGCCTTACCATTTAGATTTCTAGATTTATGTACACTAATGACTCACACGTCCTTCCCCCACTGATTTTCAACACCTTTGCTATTGTTTTCACAAACTGCTCTTTCCTCTTTCATTCTGAAAAAATACAAAGGTGGTTGTAATCAATCCTTGCCTTGCTTTTCCTTGCCTTTCTAGCCATTGCTTCATGTTTTGGCTTGAGACACAGCTCTTTTCTGAGATAGGAGCACACCTCTTGATCGTTCAGGTTTGTCTTCTGTGTTGTGCTCTATCAAAGGGATATACCAAATGTCGCCACGGCTCAGTTAGCACCACTTTAAACTACGGGTTGAGAGTTTAAAATAACTTTAAGAAAAGAGACTGAAGGGACCAGACAATGCAGAACTTGTTCGAGACAGCCGCACTCACGGAAGTTAATTAATATGCCAAACGTTGTTTATATTTAACTAACTTGCTTATTCCTAAGGAAGTAAGCACATATTTTACACTTTTTCTCGATGTTAGGGTACCACTGTGGTGCCACATTTCCCGAGCCCCACCTAGCCTGGAGGCACCCGACGTCCTTTGCCACATTGGGACTTTCTGCCAATGACCACGGTTGCTCTGCAGCGTTTCTTCTGGGGAACTTCAGTTTTGACAAATGTTGGGTTCACTAAACTGAAGCTTCTTCCAGCCACACCTTGCTGAGGATTTTCAGAAACAGTAGCCACTCTGACCGAAATGTTTTATCTCAACAAAGGACTGAAAAAAATGACAGCCCCTCTCTGAAAATCCCCGTAGGCTTTATGGCTTCAGACAGACACTGCATTCACAAGGTTGTAAGTTATGAACATCTCTTGAGGGTGGGATTGATTGCTCTTGTCTAAGTTTAACTGGCCAAAGGTTAGTAGTCTAGCCTAAACTAGTCATCCAGTCCCCCTCTGTAATCAGTGGTGAAATATAGGTAGCTCCAGAAGTGACTCATGCCTCATACCCAAATCTGTCTAAAGATGGGATGAGTCACTGACTGCAGAGGGAGCTGCTAGGGGCATAAAGTTAGGCGAGATGTATTGTGCTGCTGGACATTGTTTATGTTAGCCTGCCTTCATAATGAACCAACATGCCTTAGCTGTAAACTACCTACAGGCTAGGCTGCATCACCTCTCGTTTGGAGCAGGGTAGGAGCATGCAGCTGGACAGTCACGGCAGCTCACAGGACAAGTGCTGGCAGGTTTAGCTGCCATAGCTGACTCACGTGGCTGAACCCTTAGTACCAGCATCTGTTTGTAAAACTGGCTCTGAGATACTTCTGGTAAAGAGAATTATGACTCTGAAAGGTTGTGAGTGCTTCTGAAATGTTACACCATTTCAAATAGCTCAAGCTATTACCAAATATCTTAGCACCCCTTTTCTTGACTGCAGTATTACGTGTCTCTTTCTATCTGCAGATATGAACAATAATTAATTAATTCATTAAGCACACTGAGAATCTTTGAGCCTGAAAAGCAAAACATTGTATAAAGTCAGTACCTAGTCCCCACGACTTCATCAAAATGATTCTTACGTCAGCCATTCTGACTATTTGTAATTAATCCAAATAGTCCATGTGACCTTTCACTTTATTCCTGATGAATTTTTCTTGCATCCTCCACACAATTGAAAACCCCATCATCACAGCTACATCTTATTCTTTCCACAGTCTGGGAGCTTTCCAGTTCACCTCAGTCCTTGTGGTTTTCATTTTTCGAGAATCCTTCTTGAACTGATTTCATTTTCACCTCCTCGTTCAGCTACTGGCTTTGCTCTTACTTCTGATGGATTTGTTGCTGTGCAGCACACTTCTCCTTATGGAATACATCCATTTATGTTTGAATATTTTGTGTTTCCATTGCACCATCCCATTTGATTTCACTCAGAACCACCCGCGTTTACTTCCTGCTCTGATGGAATTTGTTGTCTTTGCTTTATGTTTCATCCTTGGTCATAGTGGCAAAGCTGTAATCCTGACTGTTCAGACACCATCAGTTTGTCTCCAGCTACCTCTCTGAGGTTAGTCACAACAAACAGAAGTGCTAGGGAAGGCTGTGAAGGCTGCAGAAAATGAACATCATGGGGTTCTTAATAGTGGGAATACTTGTACCGGGCAATGTTTATGTTTTGCAGTCATGCCCAGGACCTTATCATGCTACATACTATACACCTACAACAAAACACAGCACTTACCCATGGCCAGACACGCCACATACCGTAAGTTCCTTGCGGCACTCGTGCCTCCTCCACCAAACCGCGAACTTGGATGAAGACCAGGCTTGAAGTAAAATGTAAAGTGGAAAACTGGTGTCCTTCTTTTTCTTGTCCAGATTCAATATCTGAACAGTCCTAAATGTTTGGATGTTTTTTATCTGGATCATAACTTTGTTTATAGAACCATGAAAAGGTTTTCTTTGAAAAGAAATATACCTAGATAAGAAATATACCTAGGTATACCTTGAAAAGATATATACCTAGAAGAATGTTGAGTAAAATCAATAGAGAACAAGTACAGGAGTCCTTGGTCAGCATTTGTTTTAATTTAGGAAAGAGCTAAATCATTTTAAGCTGGACTGAAGCTGGAAAAGTATATTTGCAATCTGTTTAGAAGGACAAATATAGGATTGTTTGAAATAGCAGAGCATTCATTTAGATGAAAAGAAACCCTGTCCTCTTCCTTTAATTTACTGGTATGTATTCTACCTATGCAGCGGGCATGGGCCTTGAAGCTGATACAGCTCCTGTTGAGAGGATGAGCTCTAGCAAGAGGTTTTAGAGTCCAGGTCAACCACCCCCTCTTCCTAGCAGGCCTGCTTTCACAGCAGTCCCCACTCCTTCATCACCTCCTGCCACACGGACAATAACCTGAGAAGATGCCCAGGGAAGCGCTAAATCACTAAAGCAGGACTGGAGGTGGCCAGGGTGTTTATTTTGCACTTTGGCACACTTCAGAGGCTGGATCTGCAGCTGACAGATGGTAACTAGCTCAACTGCAAGGCCATCGCATTTGATAGCAGGATCTCCTTCCGTGGCCACATCTCAGCTAAATGAATGTTTCAGAGTTTCAAATCCTTTCAGCTGGCTTTCTGTTCAGCTGAAGCCTGTGGCAAGTTTACTTGAACTAAACAGAGAGATTGCTGAAGTACAATTATGCGTATGGAGGTTTGCAATGCTTTTGAATCAATTTTATTTTACAATTAAAGTAATATAAATAGATTTAAATCCATACTTGTAATTAAAAAAACAGTTTCCTGTGCCTCCCAACTGCAGGCAGAATCTGAGTTTTATTCTGTAAGGAATCATCCCTTTTGCAATTCAGTGCAATCTCCCCAAGATCTTGCCAGCTCTGCTAAACCATTAAATATGCTGTAAATGCATTTCTTAGGGTACTCTGAAGAAAGTGGGCTGATAACTTTGGAAGCCCTTTTTCATGTTTGGTTTATTTGAACCTATGGGTAAGTGTTCAGAGTGTGGGATTTACATGTTATGCACATGACGAAAGAAAGGCAGAAAATACATCAAATTATGTAACTTTGGAAGTTAAACATTCCCCCAAATTCTTTTTCCTTGTTTCCTTGAATTTTGCAGGACACAATTTTTTATTGCACCATATTCATTTTTTGCATAAGAAATCTTCCAGATTATCCGATGTACTGTGGATTAATCAGCAGAGTTAGATTTTTATGTACTCCAGCACTTGTATAAACGTTTTACACGTGAGGACTGTTGCTAATATTGGCCTCTGTCCTCAGGGAAGACAAGATGCTAACATAATACAAAACACACTGATTCATTTTGTAAATATTTGAACATCAGGAGAATTTATTTGTGAGAGTTTGAAATCAGGCGTGGGTAGCTGTAAATGGGGATTTTGGACAAAGTGGCCATGGAAGAAAACCATCCTTTTGGATAGCGCATGATGAGACTTTGTATCAGCGGGCAGAGACAAAGTCATCTTACCATCCCATCACTTCGTTTCTGCAATTGTTTTAGAGTGATATAAGATGATCTATGAATGTCTCATGCTCTGGAGGAATGAGATGGTCTTTCTTCCAACAACTGTAGGGTAGTAAAGTTATATGATCTAAATAACTGAAAATTCAAGAAAATTGGAGCCTCCAGACTATTAGTCTGTTTTGAAAGGTTACATTGAAGGCCTATTCTCAGAAATTACACCATTTTCAGCCTCTTTATAGTAACTGACATCAAGGAACTGAATCCTTTTCTATAACAGGGGAAAGAACGGAGACCTATTCTCGCTGCCACCACAGCAGATGGAGGCAGTTTTGGGGGAGCTCTTAAACCCAGTATATGCCTGGACAGTCACCTCAGCTTGTGTTTGCAGGTGAACCCAATAGACTACATCACCATTTGATGTTGGTTAACTTTTGTGTGATAAACTGCTTCTTAAATTTACTTTCCTGCAGAAAATAAGTGTTGAGTGAGGGCTGGTCCTCAAGAAATGAGGGGCCAGCTGCATCTTTCCAACAAATTCAAGAAATATCTCGCTGTGCTGGATCCGACACAGAACTGCTTCAGGTGCATTTCTTTTTTCAGGCCTGTTGCTGCAAAGCTTGCCCAATTTGCTTTCACCGGCCTGATGTTCTATTTATTTGGTCGCACAGAAGCTCCTAGAAGGTTTAAACTATACTTCACCATGAAAAGGTTTGTGATTTGGCATTTGATTTTGCAGTAGCTGTGCTCAGAGCTCTTTGCAGGCAAATAAAGTGTCACACCACAGCTCTGAGAAACTTATCATCTAAAAGACCTAAAACCAAGCCAAGGACGATGTTACGAACAGGTATCAAAGAGGAAAACAATGAAAAAGGATACGCTAAGTTATGCAGGAAGAGCTATGTGCATGAAAAAGGACTGCAGAGTTGGTCTCTAATCCAGTAAGCCTCTACTTAACTATGCAACTCGTTCATTTCTTGACTGTTTGCATGTTTAGTTTTTAGTTTCCTTGGGGTAGGGACAGATAAAGATTGAGCAGAAGGATGTAAAACCTAACTGGAAACATTCTTCAGGAAAAAAGACTGTACAAGAATGAGGATAGACAGAATAGTGCCTTGTGTAACATGATTATGAGTTACGAGTGAGTTAATTGGAAATGTAAACACACAAAGGGACTGGCAGAGAGGGCATAAGATGAGCAATTCGAACCAATGAATAACTGTGGGAGTGGTTAAGACTTCCTACTCACCAGTGAGAAAAACAGTGATGTCAGAAGAGGTTGGGTTGACAGGAAGGAGTAAGAGCAGCATTCCCCTTAGCGTGCTCAACTGTGCCAGCCTCTTTGTGCATGAGTCTAAATCTTGGCCCTGGTTGGTTGGGCACTATCTTTCGTTGATCATCACTTGATGAATAATCGCCTGTTTTTGTGGGTAACTGTCGATGATTGCTACCTTCTGGTTCGCGCTACAGCCTATGAAAAAGGACATAAAATTGGTGGTCCCGTGAGGCTCTTGATTATTGAGGCGAACTGTGAAACCCAAACAATCAAAGCTCTTAGATCTTTTTAATCATATTAATCGCCCAGGTAACCCAGCTCCCCTACAAATGTGCAAACTAATTTTACAGGATTTTATGTTCTCTCAGGAGCTAGACTGATTTCTGGAGATGGATATATGTAACTCACTTTGATCTGGAGGTTGCTTTTCTCTGATACTCTTCGTTTTTCTGGTATATCACCAGTTTTATTGGCAAGTGTAAATGATCAAAATTCTCAACACCTTTTGTCATGGAGACCTACCGGGACTAAGCTGCCTGTTACATCGTTGCCTGCAAATGAGCTGAGCGGTCCTTTCTAAGCCCATTTTATTCCAGGGATAGGACATCTACCACCTCTCTCTGCAACATCCCACTCAAGTGAATTGATATAGTCCCCTTTAGTCCTGCAGGATAAATCCAGGATAAATATGGCCCAATCACTAAACATCCCCAAAATTTGGAGGCATCTCTTTGCAGCGGAAAGCTAAGTCCTGTATTTGCTTATTTGCCTGCTGTTGACACAGACTGTTGTCAAAAGCTCTTGGAGATACTAAGTACTTTTGCAGTTCTGTGTTCAGAATGCACCAACATCTACAAATCACCTGAAAAGGCCTTTTTCCAGTTATTAGATCTTTGCGGAGTTTCTTTCCAACACCTATTTATTACCCAGAGGTGAATCAAAAGAGAAGCAGTGAATCAGTAAGCTGTGGACTTTAAGAGGTCGTTTGCACCACACAGTCCAAGAAGAGGAGCTTGCAAATCCATATTTCTGGAAGAAATCCACTGGACTTCATAAGATGTGGGGCAAAGGTGCTATGTGAAAAATGACTTAAGAACGACGTTCTTAAATGCTAAGCTGGGCTGTAGCCCATGGATATTCACAGGCTATGATGGCTTTTTCCTCTCTAAGGCAGCAATACTACCGAAAGCTTGCTATGGGAGATTAACCTCCACAGAACAGGGGATGCACAGTCACCCCTTTCCAGACTTGCTTTGTATCTTGCGCTGACACAGGCCAACCAGGGCTTCTGTGGGGAAGGCTACATGTCAATGATGATAAAGCTGCTCTTGGGTTTTTATGGAAGAGCCTAATCTGCATAGCGAGCACCAGTTAGCTCCACCTCCAGTTGCGTTCAAATGCTGGCCGGTGAAACACTTGTGTCTGAGCAGGTTAGACCATACCAAAATGATAATTATGCAACTGGAGTGCATTGATCTCTGGTAAAAGCTCACTGTATGCAACCGTTATTTCTGCTGCTTTCTTCACAAAATACACACACAGGGAATTAGCATCACATATTGAATTCTTCCTATGGAATCCAGTCAAACAACAGCTTGTTAATAAGATTCTGGAGATATGTTTTTTCCAAGAAGAACTTCAAACTCCCTGCTGCTTTGGACACTGGCTGTGACGAATGTGGTATTGCCTGCAGCACACTGTAGTTTTTGACAGTGAGTAAACCCAAATATAATACTAAAGTCTGGAAAAAAATAACTACCCCGTCTATCTTTTCAGCCATATTCTGAAATGAAAAATATTGAAAAACTGTGGAACAGCCCTAGCCTCATATATTTCAAATTTACTAATACCAAGAGCTAACAGTTATCGTGAGCGTCATCACCTTACAAGATTCCCTGCCTAAGCTCTCAGCCAGGCGTCTGGGTATGGCCCAAGGAAGCATTGTGCTTTCAGATGCTCACAGTCTAATATCAGCCTCACTCACAGAGAAATTAATTCCCTAATGGGATTCTAGCTTTAAAATAACAGTATCCTAACAGACACAGAAAAATAAAAGTACACTTTTTCAAAAAAAAATTAACTTTCAGAGTGGTATTTTTATTTGTATGCATTCAATAGTACACAGGTTCTTTCATACAACTATAAACATGGCAACTTAGAAACATCCATACCAGATCTGACCAGTACTCCATTTCAAAGGATTCAAAAGCAGATGCAAGAAACTTCACAGGAGGCAATGACAGGACAACCTGCTCCCAAGAGAAAGTTTCCGCTTAATCCCCATCGATGCAATGTTTGGCTGCTTTCACAAAACATGAGGGCTTATATCCCTTAGAAAAGTAATATATGTATTATAGAACAGTCTATATTTCTTACTTATGGATTTCTGTACAGTAATATTTACAATATATTGCAAGGATTACAGTCTCTATCTCATGCCTTTATTGCAAATACTTGTATCCAGGCCATAAAAACCAGACTTTGTACCTTTCGCCTGTTAACACTACAGCCACGGACATTGCCCCTTGTCACAGCGTTGGAGCACCCTGAAACACTTGCGTGTAAATAGCAGTTAGCACTGCACGCTTGCACTCCATTTGACTATTTTAGTTTACATAGTTCTAGTCAAACAAAATCATTCAATTTATGACTTGCCTTTGCCCTCAGCCCCAGTTTTAGGTTGCCCAAAAGACTGGAAACCCAACTCCATTACTAAAACTTCTATTCATACCACAATGGCCTGCTTTACGGCAGTTTATCACTAAGGCTGAAAAAATCCCACCCCTTTCAAAGCATGTCTTTTACAATCAAATAGTAAAAAAAAATCTTGAGAATTTTTTGGGGAAAAAGATAGGTAGTGACTAACATTAGGAAGTTTTTCTCATTTTGAGGGATATGACTGAAAGACCCAGCAGAAGGAAGGAAAAGCCTTTACATGTAACAGTAACAGGAGCTGAGTGAAGCCGAGAGCTCCCACTCTTTGGAAGAAGCACTGAATTACCCATTCCCAAGATGTATGGAGAAAGAAGGATTGTCATCTACTGCTGTCCTGGCATACTGGGAAAGGTAGATTATTAGCTTACCCAGAAGGTATTATTAAATAAAGGGAATCTATAGCTTATCAGGGAAAGATCTTAGATAGATCCACATCGTCTCTGAAGTAAATAATACCTGGGAGAGCTTGGGGTTCCTATCAGAGTTTGAACAAAGCCAGGGAAATTTTGCCACATATCAGTGTGGAAAGTCACCACAACCCCACTGACTGTTCATAAAGACAAAAAGGGGGATTAAAAACATATTCCGAGTGGGGCCAGTTCTGATTTCACTAACCTCTGCCATAAAACTTTCATTGATTTTGAGAAAGGCTGATGTTCAGTCTTTCAAGCAAATTAAACATACTCCTTCCCAACATTGAAAACTCATGACCAATGCATCTTTCATCTTAACTTTTGAGAGCTGCTCAACTGAAAAAGGAAAAACAAACAGAAATTTGAAAATGAAACCAAAAATTTCCCTGGAAACAAAACAAAATAATTCTCTTCTCCTGTGGTGGGGCACTGATTTGTAACGCGAAAGATTTTTCCTGCACTCTGAGCTGTCTACAATCATCCATATTTTCAAAGAAAAGCAGTCCTTAGCTCTGACAAATGCATGTAAATATTTATGTGGTACAGCACCTTGCAAAGTGAGCATGAAAAGAACAGATAAGGCAGGTTGTGTTCCTGACTAATGAACCTAGACTGCTTCCCTTAAAAACCTGCACCGTAAGTGCATAAATCTTACCATGTTAGCAGCATCTTGGGTTGGAGTTTTCTGAGAATCATCCTTTAATAATAATGTAACAAATACACATGGAAATTTCATTATTTAATGAAAATATCCCCATGTACTACCTTCCCTCTAAGTTTGCAGAAGCTCACTCATGCAAACTATTTAGTCTTCTCCCAAGTGGAAAGCCAGTTCAACAATTATTTTATCTGGAATTGTTATCTCTCTCGACAACTTCAGACATGTAGACCTTAGTACATAACACTAGAAAACGAAGACAAATGCCCTGCATTCCCAAACCATTGCTGCAATTGAGAACTAACCATCCAGGGACTGACAAGCACATTTAAAACATATGGAAATGCAACCTGGATGATCTTGCTGTGAATTTAACTGATGTCAACTAAACTGCGTGATGAGCACTTCAGGGGCAACTCTTCCAGTGTGCAACGTTGGCGTAGGTTAAAATAGGCAACCATTCCTCCTACCACGAATGTTTTATTGAATCATCGCTGCTCACCCTCGCCCTTTCCACTCCTCCAGATGTATTTACGTAGAGTAGCAAACACTCGAGAAACGCAGCTCGAGTGCTCACTTGAGCTCGGCATCCACCTGCCTGCACTGGCAGCTGTTTTGGGCCAGGAGAGGCAGCGGCAGGAGCTGCTGTGGTGCAGGCAGGAGGAATGCAGAGAATGAAAGCTGGTGTTTCTGGACTCCTCACACTGCAGGTCTGGTGGCCAGGTAAGCCAGACACCGCATCCATGATAACACAAAGCAAACTTTCAACCTCTGCAGGACCCTCGGGTCGAGTCACCGTTACACCAGCGGGGCAGATCTCACAGATGGGCATTGATGCGACTGAAAGGGGAAGAGGCTTTGGCTTTCATTGGGGGTTTATGGCATTTTTTTGTGGTTTGCAATGTCCACAAAGAAATGCCTTGGTGCAAGACGTTTTCTAGCAAACAGTGACAGACAGGGGTAAGTGTCTGAGGCACAGCCAGCAAATTCAATGAGTTATTGTAGAGGCCCCATTCACTACACTGATCATCTGAAGTACTTTTTATCAGCTTTTAAAACATGTTTATCTCGGTCAGTCCAAATGAAGCATTTTATTGATGATATTGAGTAAGGTGCTGTCTACACTGGTCGTCTCACCCCGTCAGGATATTTACCTGGCACGGCTGTGCCCTAACATGCCTTCTTGCTTTGCAGCGCAGGGATGCCATCCTGCACATCCCAAGCACAGTCCTACTCTAGACCCACGCTGGGGATACAGTTTCCTAATGTGATTCTGTAAGCCCCCTTGCAGTGCATAAAATTAAACCTGTTAAACCACAAGCTGCCAAACACTGCAATGTTTGCAATGCCAGAGTTGGAGACATATTGCAAATGAAGTGAAGGAGCCTATGTACATGTGAATTTTACCATTCTGCAGCAAGGCAGCAACAACGCAAACCCCTTTCTCATTTTTGACTACCTGTTTCTCAGAACCATGCTCCTGAAAAGATTTCGGGCAGGGTTTTAAAGGCTATTCCCCCCCACTGGCTGAGCAAGCTGTGTGACAGAGCAAACTGGATGGATACAAGGTACTCCCAATTTCGCTTGAATACTCTCAGAGAAACAGAAGCTTGGCAGGGATTTAGCTTACAACATGTTTGCCAAGTATCCCAGATAAAGCTGCCACAGTTAGTCCTCACCAGCCAAGGAAATAACATCTAATGATGTCAGGATGAGCCCTGGTCAAACAGCCATGGTAAGACAGAGCCTTCAAAGGAGGTCCAGGTGGACCCTGTCTGCCTGCAAGGAAACGCCTGACCCAGAGGTCATTGCCACTTCATTCCCACTTTCTCCCCCCATCCCTGCTGACAAATTCATTGCTGCAAAGAGACGGGTGCACAACACAGACCTTCTGTCACAGCCTGGAATGGCATCCTGGGGCAGTGAGCTGATGCTGAATATTATTGTGGATGGCAGCTGCTGCCACGCTTCGCTTTTCCAGGAGCTTTCGTTTCCTGCTGCCTCGCTGGGGCACAGTTCACAATCTCCGCTTGTCATCACGCTCTTGGACACCCCTGTGCTTGTGACAAGAGTGAGGCTGCCAGGGGATGGGGGTGAGAGTAGGAGGCAATAATAAAATACTAAACTTGGACAAAGTAGTCATAAGCCAGACGAGGGAAGAGTTTCTTCCTGTGTCTGGTTTTGTTCAACTTCCAAGTCAAGGATTCTGAAGAAAGAGGAAAAAAAAGTGTCATGCATTATTTATCATATCAGACAAGCATAAGGTGATACTCTAAAGCTTTTATTCAGCTGCTTATGGCTATTGCCAACAGAGTAAATTCCCCTCCCAGGAGATTTCCACTTGAATAATGAACATCCATTTAAGAATGGTGCTGAAATTGAAGGCTCAATAATCTTGATTCAAACTAGGAAGGAGGATGCAGAGTGAACCCCCTTCTTTAGAGTCAAGCAGGACTGACAGCGAGAGGAGCTGAACTGCAGAGGTGAATCCAGGCAACATCCCACCGTGAAGCAGCAATGCCCATCTCACTGAGGACCTCGGTTTTCTGAAGCTCACAAGCCACACTCAGACCCTGCAATCATCACTCTGATGAAATGTGTTAGGGAACCTGATCCTTCAAATAGCTGTTTTATTTAATTGGTGCTCCACCAGGTCCTGGAGAGCTCATGAAAAATTAAACAGAGAACATAAAATATGAATGGGATGATCACCGGCCCATAAAAGCCCTGCCGTTCTTGAAAGGTGTTTTACATGTAACAAATGCTGGATTTTAGAAAACATGTTTCTGCCTCTTTTTCCAAAGAAGGTGCAACAACATTCAAGCCTCTGTGTAAAACGAGGCGCCTTCAAGGATGTGCCTGGGAGTGCCAGGGAGAGCACGTCGCTCCCCCCTGCAGCAGGTCTCCCTTAGCACACAGGAATCCCCTGCCCATTAATAACCAGCAAGCAAACTAAAAAGAGCCAGATATGTGGATATAGTGAAAATACATAGATATCTAACTTGATGCTGCATTGTCAGAGAAAGCATAGGGCTGAAAGAAAAGATGAACATCTGATCAGAACTACAGGACTCATCTTGCGATCATGTGGCGATAACAACACTCAGCTTAAAATCTGCCCAGTAAATGTAATATTTAACTTCTGGTAGCTCTTGATGACTCCTGTCCTTTATTCTGGGTGCTGTGTACAGGTATTTTTAGCTGACCTTTCTGAACTTTCTGGGTCTGTGGCCTAAACGGTAAGTACGTTCTCAGTTTTCAGAAATTACCCTGGAAACAATCGTAACCATACTGTTGAGGTCTATCAGCTGAGAGTCAGCCCTAGTATGTTTAAAATTAGGTTTCTAATATGGACCCTATGGATTAGTGTTCCCTAGACTGCCAAAAATTTTGGTGCCAAAGGAAATTGCTGCCAGTGTAAAGCACTCCCTTGTTCTAGGTATTAAAATTATTGCAGAAGGACCATATACTCGAATACACTTGCTGTTTACCTCCTGGAGGTCTTTTCACCACCCTGTTAGGCTATGTGCTGTGAACTGTCATTTTGTCTCAGATGTTTAAAAAAAAAAAGCCATTGACCAAGCCCATGTGAGGTTACACTGGCTCAGACCGGGGAAAAGAGCTTCCTTCCTCCTGCCCTTGCCTTTGCCCTGGTGAAGCACCTCCTGCCCTTTGCCTCTGCAGACTGCACGCTCCCTGGGGTGCTCACCAGCATCTCCTGTCTCAGCTGCGGCACTGGACGCACTTAGCACCATGCAAATGGATGGGGAAAGGGCCAACGGCTCCCTCCTGAGCAGGCTCCACAGTGACGACTGTCTGGCTCTGGACCCTACGCTCGGCAAGGGCATTCAGGAGCAAACAGGCCTTTATTTTGTTTTCCTTCATGGAAATGTGGTTGTTTTTGTTAGGTGGCTCCTGCTTGTGGTGAAATCTGCCTCCCATCCTCTGTGTTTAGGGAGGCCAGCAGCTGCAACAAGCTTCACAAACCGCCATCTGCACCATTTTGTTTTGTGTATCTCCCTTGCCTTTTATCACAGAAGGATGAGCAAGGAGAAATGATTAGCTCAGGAGAGCCCTTTCTTCTCTCTAAGGTAATTTGGGAAAGGATCTGTCACATAACAACACTTCTTTAAGTTGTCAGCCAGATACCTGACAACCGTTCTTATCTACGAGGGCTTGAAATGTTTGTGTGAAAATGGCTCTGTCTCCCTTCCTCCTCCCTCAACTCGCAGGAAGAAAACAGGCTTTTGAGAAAAATCCAAACTTTAAAAGTGATCCAAATTTCACATAACTAAAACCCATCTGAAGTAAGTAAAAGGATCTTTGCATTATATAGATTAAAGGAATCGGGAGTGACAGCCTCACATCTACGTAGGAAAGAGGCTTAAGCGCTACATTTCTGCAGGTTCGTAAGGCCCACGCTCTCTATCAACAGCTGTATCTACACTAAAGGATGTTCTTCTCATGCACCAATTGCGAACTGTCAGAAAATATACATGTAATCCTTCATATCAAGATCTGCTCATGCAATTTTTAAATACCACCCTGTAAGCTGCAGTACTTATCCTGAGGGCTTCATGTATTGGAAGGAGAAAAAACTGTTATCTACTAGATCATCAATACCAAAGGCCCCAGGAATAGAGTTCTTTTTCAGGAGATCAGATGCAAAATAAACACAGCTTTTATTAAAACCAGGATATCGGCTTTCACCAGGGCTAAATTTGTTCTGCTTCTGTCTGTCTGTGAAGTAATTGATCTCCAAGCCTAGGTGCCACACATTTGTATTCATTATCTTTAGTTTAAAACAGTGAAGTATCCCTCTAACCGAGGCAAACCGCACAACTGATTTCCAGCTACCGGTGCCAAACCACACGGCAAAACCCTCTTCAGAAGAGCCAAATCCACTACAGCCAAACAGGACAGAAAATTTCAAGCCTGGGAAATGCTAGGGGGTCACCTGGAGCAAACTTTTATGGTCCCAACAGAAAGCTGTGGGGGAAATAAGATTGCTAGCAGAAGCACCGATGGCTGATTTGCTTGGGGGTGCCTATGTATAAGGGGAAGGGAGAGAGAGTGAGGGAGAGTATAGAGGTGAAAACTGTAGCAGTACAGTATAAACACAGTGCACTCCTAATTAGTAATAGTTTCAGCAGTATAGTATAAATACAGCGTAGTCCTAATCAGTAATAGTTTCAGTTCAGTCTGTTATCTAAGCAACTGTCATTAAGGGTCGAATACTTTTCTAAGTTTTTTTCTAGCATTTAATAGAGCAGAAATTAGAGAAAACAAACTATTTACAAAGCAGGAATTTGCAAAGGACAGACGTCCCTCATAGACACTGTATCTTTAATTTCATGTGGGGGGTCCAATCCAAATCTGGCAAGCTGCAGGCATTTATTTGTTTGTATTTTGGTTTTTGTAATGACACGGATTTCTGCTTTGCAAAAAGGCCATACCAGAACACGCAGTATACAAAATACATTCTCCTTCTGCCCTTCATGAAAAGACTAAAATAAACTAAGAAAAGTCAACCGCATGCTAAAGAGGAAAGAGAAATATATAAATCAATAGGGCGAGGCTTTGCACACACCTTGAGTTCACCAGGCTGCAATGCACGCTGAAAGAAGCCATCATGCCAGTTCCTGGATCACCTTGTTAGTCTCCTTGGCTTTCTTACACGTGTACAGCCATTTGATTATCCGAGCGTTGCGCTCGACCACGGAGGTGCTGCTTGGGACCTGCTCTGTGAGTTCATCCTCCAGCAGCCCCTCGTCCCCGCTATGCCTAGTGAAGTCGCTCTCGGACGTTGCCACGCTGATGCTGCGGATCTTGAAGGAGATGTTGTCGGACACCACGGAGAAGTTCTCTCTCCCAAGATCCTCAATGACCTCCGGCTCCAGGCCACAGTACTTGAAAAACGTATCAAACTCGGAGAAGGACTTGGAGTAGCGAGAGCTGATGTCTGACTGGGAGCGATGGAGACCTCTCCTCTTCACCTCCTTGACCTCCTCAGGAGGTATATTTGGTTTTGAGGGTCTCTCAGGCTCTTTTGTACATACCCCTGGGGCTTCGGTGCTCACAGCGACGGTTTGCTCCGCTCCATGGTTGCTCGGCTCATGGTCGCCGTGTTTTGCTGAGAGAGGCTCTTTGCTCTCGGTGGCTGCGGTGTATTCCATGACTCTGGGCATCTCAGGGGAAGGCAACCCCTTCTCCTTTATGGATCCTTGGAAGATCCTCCTCACCAAGCTCCTCCGTGAGCTGTCCTGGCTTTGACCTCTCCCAAACTCACATTTCTGGCGGTAAATCACCAGGGAATCCGGCCGCATCTGCCTCTTGGGGGTGCTGCGCCTGGCTATGGGGGGGCCATGCTGCAGGGGGGCACGGCAGGAGTACACCGCCTTAGCCAGCTCCAGGGGCTTCGCACCCTTCCCTCTGCCAAAGTCCCTGCTGATTTTTTTACTCTCCACCGAACAGGTCTCGCTGCTGCTCTCTGAGGCTGAGCTAAGTGCGATGACGGGCTCCTGCTTGGTGCCGATTACCTGCTGGCTTTTTACGTACTTGGCCTTATCGGCTGCCAGCCTCTCCACGGCACTTTTCCTGCCCGGGTTGCCTGCCTCCATCTGCCTGCGGAGGTACTCGGGCCCCTTGTTGAGGAGTCGCAGGGTGAGGGAGGAGTGGAGGTCGGAGATGGCGTGCATTCTCACGGCCCGGCAGAGTTCAGTTGGCATAGCAGTTTCAGGGACGCGGATCCCGCTTCCAGTCCGGGGAGGGAAGGGAAGAAAAAGAAAAAAAGAAAAAAAAAAAAAAAGGAAAAAAGCCACACGACAAAGGAAGAGGAAAAGCCGGGGCGCTGGGGGCGGCAGCTGCGCCCCTCCGACGGCCGAGCTCCCCCCGCGCGTGCCCGCTGCTGCC